>OX467285.1:65168078-65721372 GCA_950108345.1 Malthinus flaveolus | reverse complement strand
TACATCCGAGGCGCACAATAAACCCAAGAGGTCTCAGTGCAAGGAATAGCAAAAGGGGCCAGCCTCAGGGGAAATAATAATAATAATAATAACCTACTTTGAGTTGGCATCTCCAGATGTTATTAAGTTGGCCTGGATAAGCATCGAAAGTTGGTTTGGGAGATATAAACACTCTCTTCAGGGACTTCTAAGGGCTGCACCCCCCTTAGAAGACACCTTAGAGAAAACTTTTCGTCATAAATCTTATATCCACTAAAACGTTGAGTACGCATTTTATAATCACCTGGTATATTAGACAGCAGCCGTCTGAATATTTTTGCTTTTAAATACGTAAGTTATTATCTTATTAATTTAACAATTTAGTATCTTTTGCGCTATTAGTTATCTAAATTCATGGCTCACTTGGTTTAAGTTTAAAACCACAGTAGTAAACTACAATATCTAAAATTAATAATAATATTAATCTCGTTTCTCTGTGTAACATATTCCCAAATTGATCCTGCTAAGAATCCGAAATTGAGCTTGCTCACCTACGAGACGTACAATACCTACAAACAATTAATCAACTGCTTTAAATTTTCAATAAATTTCGTTCTGTTCGTAGGTGAATACAAATACAAAACGGGTAAAATACAAAATTGGGAGAAGTAACAATAGCAATTTGAAAGAAAAATTTACGAAAGGAGTCACTGAATAGAAATCCTTGCCAAAATTCAAATCTACCTCGTAATAAAATTTTATGATACTTTTACAATGGATAATTGGCAACCTCCGTCATTAATTTATTCTCCTATACGAATTCTCATTGAAAAACTTAAAAAGTAGGTACCCGCTTGGCATATGTTCACAAATTTTCAAACGCTACTACTAGAAACTTATTCAGCATTGAGCTATCCTTGGGCTACCATTTAACTCTTGTCTGCTCTTGTTACACAAATAAGTTTAATGATTTTAAACTAACCTAACTTAACGAAACCAATTTTCAAAAAAGCTTCCTCACTCATAGTTGTAGTTTTAAAGTCTACACCTTTTTGGAAACTGCTTTGTACTTTCCTCCTCGTATTTTACAACGACGTTAAATCTACCCGACAGTGCTTCATCTTACCGTTTACAGTTACATAGCGACTTATTTTTGTTAGCTAATCATTTAGACGAAGGGGAAGAATTGTAGTTTCATATTTATAGAACGGGAAGGTTTAAGTTATGCACACTTGCACACATGCACACCCATATACCATGTTATAGCATTTGTGGCTCTATAACTGATAGAAATGTAATGTTTCCACAGCATTGAGCGCGTTCATTATATTCGACGTTTTCCACTAATTTTCATCAGATATTTAATTCCCTATATTAAACAGTAATTTAATCACTTAGAGGTTATAACAATATAGCAATCACTGACCTAATTTATTATAAATTAAAAGAGCACGTTGCCGTATATTGATTCCAGTGATGCTGGAGATTTTTAAAAATGTATTTGGTTTTGTATTTTGCCAATAATAGCTTTTACAAGATTGGTACTGTGGATAATAATTCAAACTAAAATTTATTTTTTACCTTTTTTTCATAAACAAGGTGTCTAATACCCTTGAATCATTAACGACTTTCAGTCTACAAATGAAACGTTAGTATTATTTCATTATTACAATTGGAAGTACGAAACGCTTCAAGTTATTTTTTCTAATAAGAAGGGTAATATAAAGTAATTTAATTAACTTGTATTAACAAAAGATGTTAACTTAATTTTATAAATCAGTAAAAATAACATCCCTTTTATATAATACAGTGCGATCCATCCGTCTTGCTTCTAACCCAATTATATTAGATATTTTCTCTTCTCTTACGTTTCAAGTTTTATTAGATTAGCCAAGATGTTTGTAACAAAATCAAAATATTAGTACTGATTTTCCTGTCTGCCGTGAAGTGAGTGGAAGAACTTTATCTTGAACATCTTTCATTAGTGCATACTTTTAGCATTTCTAATGATAATGCTATAAGTAAATATTTTAAAGTGGAAATTCTTTGAACAACAATTAGGTATGAAATTTCTCGACAAACTTATGTAGTAAATGATCACTAATGACATGACTCAATTTCCCTAACAATGACTTTTCTAAAAAGTAAAACCAAAAATAATGTCTGAATGATTGCATTGATAACAAATAAGTTAAATTGATATAATGATTTAATTTCTCTTATTACACATTATTTATACTCAGGGGTATCAATAGCCGCATTTTTGTGATCATTTAAATAACTAAATTTGCTGCTATACGTATAATTTAAAAATAATCTCATCACTATCACTGTTCAATTTTAAATATTCCAAAACAAATGAAATAGGGTTAGGTACATACTTAATATAAATATTATGATACTATACATTATTATAACGATGTAATGATGTGTGCTTGCCAAAATGTTGTTTTATACTGATTATACCTACTACATGTTACACACACCCTCTGAAAAATATTTAATTATAAAAAACGTAAAATTTGTTGCAAAATAAAGAAAATACTATTAAGTTGGGTTTGCTAAATTTTTTAGGTCTTTCTCTTCTGCCTGTTCATTAACCAGCGAGTGTACTATAAATTATCATTTCAACATTTGGTGGATCTACCCACGTTTCTTCGCCCTTATGGTGATTTATCGCCTACTTTTTTTGTTAATCCATAACATTGTCATCTATTCTTGTTATCTGTTCGCTTTATTTTTGCTCTACCATCAAAAAATTTTACATTTATCTGTATCTTAAACTCCCTCAACATTTATAATTTCGATAATTTGTTGGTAACAATATCGAATAATCTTCGGCTAATTATGAAACCCAATTATAAACCAGCTCACATTGGAATCATGAAATTCTGATGGTAAGTACAATTGAAGTGTATAATTTAGACGTTTTACGAATATTTGCGTAGTTCCATAGTGGTCTTGTTCCTCAATTGTAGTTCATAATACGGGGTTAGTAAGCTTAACCCTTAAGTACTATCGTGGGGTGTTTCGACACCCCAGGCATCAATTTTTGCTTAAAAACTTCTAAATTATTATATATGCGTTCTTCAGCTTCTAGGTATTCTCCTACAAGTAAAATGCCTTAAGCATACCACAAATCTCAATCAGCTATTTTTTACAGTTTTTGAGAAACAATAGGTATAGGGCGTCAAAAAACCCCACGATAGTAGTTATGTGACTATTTTTTTAAAGTCCGCTTTTTTTCTAATCAAAAATTTGTCAAATTTTTGGTTGAATTATTATCAAAAGACTTCAAATTATTCATTGCATATCATGTTTTGGAAGGTAAATGAACAAAACTTAGTTTAGATTGTGAGTCCAAAGTGCTATAAACGTATCTTTGCGTATTTAAAAAAATGTCAACAAATATGCTTGTCAATAATGCCGTTTTTCTTTTTCACAAAATGAAGTCACACCTTCAGGCACCTCCCCAAAAAAATTGTCATTATATATTGTAATTATATTTTTATGAAACAAGTTTTTAATGAAAAAAAGTGCTTTTACGTAAATCTTGAATTTTCTGTTTTATTTCAATTTTTTTTCTTCCTTTTTTAATGTCAGTAGTAAACTAAAGACTTGGTTTATTACCTTAAAACAAAAAACTGCCAAAAAATATGCTTTATCGAAAAAACTCACTATAAAAACCGGGGTGTCGAAACACCCCACAATAGTAGTTACGTGATTTGAAAACACGATAGTACTTGAGGGTTAATAATAAATATATTTCGTCCGAATTTTTGTGTTCCGATGTTATTAAAATCAGTTCTTTTTAATTTCCCAAATTCCTGTGGAATTCGATACTTCTCTGTACCGAGCATTAACTAAAAACTCAGACGAGACGGCGAGGGACAATATTATTTTCTTGAAAAGTTAAACAACGTAAAAAAGTGAGGGAAATGCTCCTACAGCGACTAACGGCGGGTTATCGCCTACCGAGCTAGACATTAGGGAATTGCGTTATTTTGAACGTTGCGAGAATTATTGGACATTAAAGTGTTAATGGCATCAATACAAATATATTATTATTATTTTACATCAAATAATGATAATAAATTTATTAGTAAATTTAAAATATTGAGTTTAAGGGGAACTCGCACTGGAATAAATACCAATACTTTCCACGCAATTTTTTGAATTATTTTTTGATCGACTTTGTCACTTAAATCCGTACAATGGCTAGCCGTAGACAGCTCTACAGGGATTAACAAATAAATACGTTTGGCATTTAAACTTGGGGGGCCACATTCGCGTAAAAAAAGTTGAATTCTAATATTTTTAATTTTTTCAATACACACTTAGCTAAGATCCAAGAGCACAAAAGAAGTATAATTAAAATACGCAATACCATTATCGTTTGTGCTAATTAGCAACGGGATAAAGAGAAAGATGTGCTCGAAAATGTATCCGGTAAACTTGTGAATCTCACTTTTACTTTTACTTACACACTTTTGTTGAACAAAAATAATGTTGTCTTTATGGTACCGTTTACTAGCTTCCGTTCCTTTAGTATGTCATAAAGTAAAGTTAAATTAATTTGCTTAATCTTTTCACTTTACACTTTACACTTTACACTATAAAGGGAAAACTCCTCTACTCTTATAATAGTGGAAGTTTAGACTTCACGTTAACAAATAAATTTATTTAATCCGCTTGTCGGTAAGATTCGATCGCAAAATAAAGTCCTTAAAAATTTACAGAATTACTTTGCATGAAGTAGTGTAAAAATCTAAAAATAGTAATCATTTGTGCGATGCCACTACCGATACGGTTTTCCTCTTTATAAGAACTCACAGACACAGAGGGCAACGCGACGACTTAATAGAAATGATTTCCAAACTTTAAAGTCAAGTTGTTACTTGAACTTATTTTAGACGTAATCTATTAAAATGTGTTAATTATATTTTGTTTTCAGGTAAAGCGGAGTGTTTAATTATTATAATATTAATTACTGATTAATTCTTCGTAATTAATTTAGTCGACGAGCTTTTTTCCCTTTGGTATAAAATTAGAATTATTAATTAGACTAGATAAAACCTTAAAGTTAGAGTCTCTTTTAATGGTTTTGAAGGTTAAAACTACGCACCAAAAGCAAAGTGTAGGTAGTTAAACGACGAATTTTAATTACGACCAAACACCGGAGTACGCACTGAAAATTTTCCCTTCTTTGTCTTTCCAAAAAATCTCTCTGGAGAAAGGAGAGCGTTCAAAACCGACTAAGCAGAGTACTGTGTCACAAAGCAAAAAACAATGTCCCACCAACCCAACAACGTTCTACGAAACGTTACAGTGAGTCTAGTACAGTAGTTAAAGAGTAAAAGAGAGACAAAGAAGAATGACACGATCAACAAGCGTGTACAAAGATTTTAAAAACAATATTCTACGAAGTCAATAATATTCCACAGAGCATTGCAAGAAAATAGAACAATTTCGAAGCAATAGAAAATAGAAGAATATTCCACTTGTTGTACCGAGTCAAAAATTAGACAGAGTTGATTTAAAAATAACAACTTTGTGAAAAAATAATTTTAAATATTAAATCATCTACCCTACAAGAGGGTATCGAGTCAGAAAGAACCGTGACTATAAAATCTTATCAATAACAAACGAATGATACTTTACGAATAAAATCAACTTGTATTGAAAGTTCGTTATTTACATTGTTAAGCTAATTTAGAATATTTTGAGGACCTAACAATTATTTGCAAATTGCAGCTATCACACACTTTGTGACAGTAATTACGTAATATAATATTATGCTTTTCCTTAACGTTCATACTATTAGATTTCGTACAAAATTTGTTATCTACGAGAGCTCTTAGAGAGAGGGCCCAAGTGTTCGCCAAAACCCTTGCTCTTTAGTCTTAACATTTCTCATCAACTAAAGGAGAACATGACAACAGTACCCACAATTTAGTTAGACGTTAAATTCTACGTTTGATAATTTAAACTTGGAATTTGCTTCACACCCTAATGAGCTAACATAGAAGCTAAAGTCTTAATTAACTTTTTTATTCGAGTTGTGCTTATCTTTAAACTTAAACAACTCGATTATTATAAAATTAAACATCGAACTAGTGTAATAGCATCAACGTAAAGTAAACAACAGTGTAATGCTAATGCGGTTCAGGTCATTACGAAAACCTAAAAGCAAGAATTAATCAAAATCTCTGGCAGTGAGCGCTACACAAATTTGTTTTGTGTCGAAAATCAGGGATTTATAGCGCAACATAGAAATTCGTTGAGCTTTTCAAAACAATACTTCGATTAATTTTATACTGTGCACTTAAACTCGCGGAAGTGTCCATTTTGGAAAGTAACACTCGTACAGCTCACGATACGTGCGAAACTTAATTTATTTGGGTTTTATACAAGAATATTCAATAATAAGCTATTTAATGGCGAGCTTAACATTTTGTCTTGTTTTTTTCACTTACTTGACAGCAACACTCCCAACATTCTTAAGCTTTTTCAATAAAAAGTAATTTTATAGCTCTTTATTAAGCTTCTTACCGTTAGGTAAAACAGTGAACAACCTAAAAAATGTTGTTTATTAAAGAAATTCAAATTTAAATTTTTTCCTCACTCTTCGCTTCATTCTAATTTTCTTATTATGTCTTTTTTTGGAAGAGCTCCATAATTGAACTCGGAAATTCTTCAAAAAATAAAACAGTAATAACTTCCCGTTGGGGCTGCCAAACACGAATACACAAAGCAATTTAACAATTTTATCACCGAATTGTAACACTAGAAAATTATAAATTGTTGAAAGCGTTCCGATTATTTAGTTGATGTATCCAACATTCTGAAAATTGTAAACGATCAGATCAATTGAGGCGTAAGCCATTTCTTTTCGTAAAAGAACAGTATCAAGATTTAAAAGTGATATTTCATATTTGTTATATTGGATAGGAAATCGTAGGGCTTGTGGAAAATTAAAGTTTTATAATATAAAATTCGAGCCGCTCTGCGCGCTGTCGCTGTAGGACGCAATAGGCTTCTACCTAACCCTTATTTATGTAGTTACGAAATCTAAAATTTAATAAATTCGGTAATAGAAAACAACCGTATTTACACGTATTTAATTTTGATTAATCGTATTACAACCACAAACCTAAACAAAAGCTTAGCGGCGTAATCAATTTAAACGAGGATATAATTGAATAGAATAAATTTTATTGCAACGAAGTCCTTAAAATATCGCGAATTCAAGGACAAAAATCAATCAACTTTACAGCTTTAGGTTTTTTATGATACCCTAGAGCTCGAAACAGATAGAAAGAAAGTATTCGTCAAATAAAATCTTAACAGTTCTGCCGTTCTAATAATATTTTATTTTTCGGCTTATGTTTGCTTGTTTACGATTCTACCTTAAAAGACAACGCATTTCGAGCATCAACAAAAGTAAAAGTTTAAATATAAAACCGAACTTGGAACGGTGAGTAATGCTTTTTTTGTGTTTTTAGGAAAAGTTTCCAAATGCTTCAATTTCATCAAAAAGTGAGCATGAGCGTTACATTAAAAATTACTTATAACAATGAAACACTCATTTGAACAACTGCAATTACTAATTATCGTTTTAAGTTCGGAATTACTTTATTTTACAAAAATACAGGAATATTAATATCAAACTCAAACTTCAAAGGGCTATTTTTTACAAAAATAATTAAAACGGAATAGTCATTTCCTGAAGCTGGAAACTGGGACACACATCATATAAATTTGCGGAAATCAATGTTGTGGTTCTACAAAAAGTGCTCAAAAGTGTGCAAATATTGGAAGAACGGATGAAAATTAACATCTATTTGGAGGAGGGATCGCTCCTAGTTTAGATCAATTAATCACACAGATCACAGCATTAATGGTCAAGGCTTTGACTTTGGGTATAAAAGAAAAATGTTAATTCAAAATTTGAAAGATGTTGTGGGAGAAAAGGGCTAATAGGGTTAACTTAGAAAAATAATTAGTTGGGTTGAGTCAGCTTGTTAATTGGAGGTGTATCTTCACAAGCTGCGGCTTGAAGAATTCAATAAACTTCATTTCGGAATAATTAAATTAATTGCTTTGGGTAGGGAGAAATCGAACTTCAAAGATTGTAATTGTCCGCCGTTTTGGAATTGTTAGAAATATAATAATAATATTTAAAAAAAACGTACAATGTATGCTTAATTTGTTAAATTCTTAGTTTTATTATGATTTATCACGTGGTACAGTTCGGCGTACTTCACCTAAAACACTCTGTATTTTTACAAGTCTTAATTTACCCGCGTGCACCAACTTTGCATAACCTCAGGGTTATGCTACAACTTCCATAAAACTTAGTCTCTTTCAAGTCGGTGTATGCTTAGGAAAACCAACGCTGAGGTTTCGAAAACTTTTGATGAAATCAAATAATACCAATCTCTTTAATCTAACTTTTTGAAACGTATTGGATGTTAACGTTCTTTAAATTTATAATGGCACTCCTTGAGGCTTTAAATTAGTTGATGTGAAAATTCTAAAACCAAACTGAACTGCTTAGAAAACAAAAAGTTGATTTTCGAAAACAAGACAAGGTAAAACAAGCAAAGAAAAACATTTTAATCTGTATATTGCACCTGATGGACTTATAAATAATCCGCCCTTGCTTTTTACTTTTTAGCACGTCCGTTTGGAAACCGCATAGAAAGCTGAATACGTGGGAGGTTGTTGCCGATTTCAATTTTGCTCTCACAAATACTTTTCATTTAATTATTTGTACTTGATTTCATTGGCTAAAGGCAGTTACATAAAACCAAAGTATAAAACCATTATTAAATTTGTTAAAATTAAAACTTTCCCCAAAACTACTAAGGCTGGTAACACGGAACATTAACCTCGAAAGCACCTGTAGAAAATTACGATTTTAGGTGAAGCAATAAATTACCAGTGCGGGAGTTTGGTTAATTCGTCACAGCTCTAGCTGTACTTATTTTGAAAACACTAATACGCACTTAGCATCTTACACGTACATATGTATAAATATGTAATTTAAAATCTCAGTTATTTGCAAACTTTTTTCAGTCGACATCTAAACTTCGTATGCCACATTTAACGCCTTGTCCAACTTAAACTCAGACGTGCGTTGTGGTAAACGTTTGGTACGTATAAAGACAAACCTGATGAGTGGTCTCCGCTAATTCTAACGCACCGCACTCTCTTATCTGCTCAATTTGGACACGTCTATTTGCTTACATTGTTTTATATATTATCAAACGGCATAAAGAACAGATAGGTTATAAGTTATAACGCCAAGAAAAGGAGACGCGTCAGCCACCTTTTAAAATAGTAGTTCGACCGCACTAATGTGTTTGTAGGTGTTTGTATGGCTTCAGCATTTCAATTTGGGATATCAGCAATTTCTAATTAATACTACGCCTTTTTCTTACTATCACCCTTCCAGCTCAATTCAATTAAGGTTGTAATGTGTAATGTGTATTTCGTAATTCAAACAGTAATTGGAAATTATCGAAATAAACAATGCCAATGTGGACCAGCTACACAAGCGTTAAAATATTAAATTATAAATTTAGTTAAATAGTACATGAGTTTACTTTGTAGGTACGTTATTAAACGTTTATTTGAATAATCGAAAATTGCATAACATACAGGGTATATCGTAGTATTATTATAGGTATGTGTATAAATACTTTTTGTATTTCACTTAATATATGGAAATTACAGTCTCTGTATAAATATATTTTTAGTACATGCTCCCTAAAATGATTATTTTGCGAACTAATTTGAGTCCGCAAAATGTCACTTTAGCGGACCGAAGCCCATAATGGTAACTTAGCAACACTTTAAAGGACTGAATTTGATTTTTGATCAAGAATACAGAATAGACCGGAATAGACAGAATTAGACAGATTTTGGGCACAATTTTATGCAGTTATGCCTTTTAGAAGACAGTATTCTACGTGTATCCTGATGATAATGTTATAAATCAAAAAATCATCTTATGTTCTACATGTTAAAAAATGATTATGCTTTTGCTCCAAAAGATAAGCAATACTTGGGTATACGCAATCGGTATGCCATCTTGGCGTAGGCACTTTTACAACAAGAACTTGTGTATACTTATCAGTGGCATCCTGTTTAAAAACGCGGAAATCCTTCGTATTCAAATACAAATTCACGTGACTATGCCAGCCCGCTGGGCCCACCCTAACGGTATACCGATGATTTTCCGAATTTTTATTTTAAATTTCATTACCAAACACATGGGACATGGCAGCCGTTTTTGATTTATAATATTATCATCAGGATACATGTAGAATACTGTCCTCGGAAAGGCGCACTGCATAAAATCTTGGTCCAAAATCTTTCACTATCTCCCGGACTATAACGTTATTAACAAAATACAGATTTACGGAACGTCACCCATCGCTTTTATTACCGATAGTTTTTAATTTTTTGTTTGTAAACAAAATGTGACAGTTTCCATGGCCGAGGTTTCATTATTGTAATTGTTATGCACAAGGCACCTATCTGAACTTTATTTATATCGACTATTTGAAAATTTCAAAATAAAAATAAATTATTACTTTGGTTAAGATTTTAGGGAGCTTGTACTAAAAAATTTTGTATGTAATACGTTCGCAAAACAAAGCTTTAGCGGATGAATCGAGTTTTACGGACGAGGCGCTAGCCGAGTCCGTAAAATAGATGAGTCCGATAAAGCTTTGTTTTGCGGACTTGTTACATAATAGTATATTAAAGTACAAGTTTCATAAGGCACCGTGTTAACGTACGAGTTCAAGTTTTGAAAACGAGCCGCTTGCGGCGAGTTTTAAAAAGAACGAGTACTTAACAAGGCTTATGAAACGCGTAATTTATACTATTTTTTCTATTTCGCATTTTAATAAAATTGATTTGTTAAAATATTTAAATAATTAAAATCATGGAGATTTTCTTTTTATAATAATTGTGGTGGCACTGACTGAGATGTCACATCATTTAGTTCAATGATTCATAGATGTCGCAAGTTAATTTTTTTAAATTTAAATAATGCACCTACTCCTGTCTGTATAATTTAAATTTTAACAAATAAAAATGAATGAAATATGTAAAACCATTATTCTTTATTACATTTCAATTCTAATAAGCTCTAAAAATAAACATTTTAATAAATTATATTTGACATTGTTAAACGTCAGTTCAACTTGACGCGAACTTAGCAGAAGAAAATCCCCCAGAAACAGTACGTTAAGAGAGCTTCTTAACGCACTGTTTTGAGACAAAAACAGTACGTTAAGGAGTGGATTAAAGTACCGAAATAGAAAAAATACTATTTACGTTCATTGTACATTTAAAATAATAAATCTAAATTATTTTTGTGGAATTAAAATTTTTATAAACGACAACTTTGAACACACAAATGGCTAAGCAGGTGTGCGATAAGCGCGTCACTATCTCTTGTTTCAACTTGTACCTAATTTAATTTGGTGTACGGTAATGACGCGAGTGGAGTGTTGTGAAAATCGTCGTATTTCGAGGGTTTAAAATACCCTATAAACTTTAAACTATGCGTTTTAAAAGATATTGTGAAAACTGATGAGTCGAGAAAATATTTTTCTTAAAGGTAATTTTTGAATTTCTTATTAGTTCGTAGCTGGTTATTTTTGCTTTGTTAATAAGCATATAATTTTAGAAATGGCCATGGAAAGATTTTTACTAATTTGGTTCCGAATAGCACCACACACTTAATTTCTATTTTCTTGCATTTTTAGAAAATGAAGGAGGTAAATGTCGCAAAATTTGGTACTTTGGCCATTATTAAGTTTTGAAATTTGACATGACGTTTTTATGAAAAACCCTCGTGTATATCGCTTCTTGATACATGCTTACAATTTTTTTCATTTATTTTCGTATTGTATAAGACCTATCTTCTATCAGATTTTAAAACCCCCATATCTAGAAAACAGAGCCGTTGCAGGATCCATGTTTATACGAACTTTTTGTCTTAAAATCAATCCAATATTAATTCTTTAAAGTTTGTGTAAATACTTAATTCTATATGTTACCGGCAAAGTATTTAATTAAGACATTGTATGGATTACGTATTATAGAAAATGCTGAGCGATTCCGGGCATTGTTAGAAATGTTTGATAATCCGAATTATTTATTTTTTTTAGTCCAGTCAATGAATATCAAACATGGGTTTCACCTTCAAAAAATTCCAATAGGTGGTAAGCTTTCACGGCAATAATCAAAGACTTGTCACTTTTTTCGGTTTTTCGATAATATCTCGAAAACCATGGGTTAGATCTAAAACATGACGATGTACCAAATTAAAGCTGGTAAAATTTTCTATAAAATTGAATATGTGCATTTTCTCTACATTTCTAAAGTTTACGAGGTATGGGGCGTTGAAACTTGATGTTTTTTCAAAACTGCTTTAGCGCTGCATGGGTAATGTTAAGTAAGAGTTTGCAAGAACTACCCTAAAAATTATTCCAATAGTTTCCAAACTTTACACGCTTATTTATAAGTGTCTAGTGGTTTAAAAACCCCAAATTTCTTATAGGCCTGAGGTCATGTCTATAGGCAATGACCAGAAGTGTGATACTTCCTATCTTTTTGTTTTAATTGGTCAGAGCTAAAATGTGACTATAAAGAAGTAAAGCTGAAGAAAAACCATCAGCTGTTATTGTTTTGTATTTCTGTTAATTACCGATTATATTAAAAAACTGAAAATACTTTCTAAATGTGACTTTTTCTATTCTTTTAGACCATGCCAATATGTTTTCGTTATCATTCTTACTTTATTGTATATTATCCATATTAACTTTTGTTTTCATATGGGAACTGTTTTAAAGTTTGATGCCGTCTGATGGAGAACAAAATCCGAATTTCAAAATTGTATAGCATGACATTAAAATAACCACAAACATCAATAAATTCAAAATTAAAATTATAAAAATTGTGTTTGAAACTGAATTTTAATTTCTAAATAAATCAGTATCCGTTTAAAACAACCGAATCGGTTTTATAAAATAACAATTAGTTTATGAGTTTCAGTTTTATTCTCGTAATTGTTTATAAAAATGTATTTATAATTATTTTGGTTACCTGTTATTATGGGCGATCTTTATATTAATAAACTTTATTGACACGTTATACATTTTTGAAATCAGGATTCTTTATCTCCATCAGATGATATCAAACTTTAAAATAGCTTCCATATATGATAAACAAAACATTTATTGGCATCGTCTGAAAGAACAGAAAGATTTCCTTTAAGAAAGTCTTTTGAGTTCTCATCGAATACCTTTCCAAATAACGATGTTAGAGCCAAAAATTAAATAAGCCAATTTTGTTATTTTCAACCATATTTCGGGAGGGGATCAATTTTCTATTTTGATTTTATTTAGGCATATCTCAAGGATCATTTTTTCTATTTAACCAAGTCTCAATCTCTTATGATAAGCGAGATCCACAAACGATAGATAATTATTGAGTTTCTCTTTAGGAAAATCAACCATGTTGTTACAAACTAAGCCTCCACATTTAGTTATATTCAGTTTAATCCCAGCCATCAAAGAAATGAATTAAGCGAATTTCTGATAACTTTTATTTTAAACTAAAATGGGGGAAAACCGTTACTGATACTGAACTTTTGTCCTTTCAGACGTATGATTAAACTGATTGAACCAACATCGAAATCTTCAGATATCTACTAAACTGGCCTCGTCAGTTTTGTTTTGTTATATTGTACGAATAATCAATACTACCTAAAATATTGTAAATTAGCAGTGCAGCAGTTTCACACCATCTCTCTGGCTTAATTTAAAAAAACAGTCTTTTTTGAATAAATTAGAAATTACAAAAAAAGGGAGCGGTCCTGAATATTAATTAACAAGATTAAAAACAGACAAGGAATAAAACAAAAAAATGTTTGCTAATTTACTGTGCAGTAAACTCAAAACGAGGGTCAAAACATAAGTAATTTATATTTTGCTACTTCTAATTTGATGAAGACTAAACATTTCATATTAATTTTATCTGCGGGAAAACACCAAAAATTATACAAACAACCAGAAAAAATTACTTTATTACGAATTTAAATTAAGTAAACTTTTTCATTTTGAATATTCTCTAGACAAATATAGTAATAGGTATTTGCCTTCATTTAAAATTACATTAAAATTATAAATTTAGTGTATGTTTATTGCATAAACAAAAACAACGGCTTTAATGGGGCTTTACAGTAAAATTAGAAATTACACATTTTATTGGAAAAATAAACCATCCGTGTGTTTTCGTTTTATTACTCATATTTTAATTTAGACTAGGTACATACAATCAATTTCACGTATTTGTTTTTATTAAATTTGAATTCTTTATTAATTCGTTAAAACAAATGAACAAAACTTATCAATCAATAATAAATAATGCGTATGACAAAAGCCTACTTTCATTTAGACTCTTCTAAGCTATATGGTATATTGGCCAAAGGCGTCTGTCTATATCTATATATATCTTGCAGAAAATTGAGAAAGTTTAAGTTAGTTTCAAGTTACAAACAAGTAGATCAAGATCGTCGATACTGTATTTCTATCTCCAGAAAGCTTTTTGCGGCTAGTTCGCTGTTAAAGCGTTATGAAAGTCAATAGCTCTGTATCTTAGCGCTTTAAGGCAATCGGAAAATTTTCTCAACTTGAGCGGTTTAACTTGTTATAAGACAAACTTGGCTCTTGATTAAAATGAAATATTATAATTTAATTTAATCGTGATCAATACATATTTTACTAACCCACTCGAGGAAATTAAACGTTTTTAGTCGTCAAATTAAATTAATTTCACTTCATAACATATTATTTAGTTTCATTATTACTTTATTTCAAATAAATTAAAACTTTCAAACTGTCTAGGCAGTAGTTACTACTTTTAAACTTTTCCATTGAGAATTTGCTCATTTCACTTTTATTAAAATTTCTTAGTGGAAGGTAGTTGAAGTTTTCAAGTAGCTCAAGTATTTTAGGATTTTATCTTGTACAAATTAATGGTCGGTTAAAAATTTGCGTACTAATTCCAAAATATCTTTCGAGACCACATATATCAAAAGTCCCGTAAAGTTTCGAGTGGGCGCTTCCTCTTTCGTCAGCACAGAAAAACGTCTGCTTTAACCCATTAACGCCCAAGACCAAAAATTTTTGAATCTTGAAAAAATATTTCGTATTTGTCTTTAGAGTACTACCAAGTAACCGCCAAAAATATTAAAAAAAAATTCTTCGCGCGGTTTTAGAGAAAAGTGGTGATCTATATACAGGGTGTCCGGATAATCCGTCAGGAAACTTCTAGGGGTGATTAAACAGGTTAAAAGAATAGTAGAAGTTCCTCTAAGAAAAATGTCAAATCTCGGTAATAACAAAGATACAGCTACTCAAAGTTCAATATTTTGTTTTTTCTTTTTGATGTAACTCCCTTAATCCTTGACCAATCAGGTTGATTTGTGGCATGCTTATTTAGCGTATCGAGTTTTATCATTCCATCATTAAAGTGGTTCATTGTTGTACTACCAAAGAGTACTTTACCTAAAACTCAACATTTATTTCTCACCTAACTTTTGTGTCTTGATAGGTATCACAATATTTACGATACATTTTTGAAGGCAGTCAAAATTCTGAAAATCGATGTACTCTTTATTCTAATCGATAAATGTAACCGTTTAGCTAAAAATCCACCTCAAAGTTTTGACAAATTAATTGTTTGTTTGCTCTTATTTCTAAAGGAACATCTTCAAGTAAATCGGGAAGATCGTTTTGAAGGAATTGTAAATAGGTTTCTCCATTCAATGTTCCATTAAAAAAATGAGGTCCTATAAGTTGATCGCCTACGATTCCGGCCCATACATTTTGTTGATGTTCCTTTAGAAATAAGAGCAAACATTTGGCTGCTTCAAGACGGATTGATAGTGTCTCCAAAAAAAATGCTTCACGAAAATAAAGTAGGAAAATTATTTCAGGTAAACAAAAAATATTATTGGAGAATTCCGAGACTCCTTTTGACCTATGATAAATGGGGCCTGGGCTCTATTTTCTTATTAGGTATCAATTTTAATTTATAGTTTACATCTAAATGACAAACCCGGGTGAAAAAGCTCTTTTATAAGCATTTTCCAATAATTAAAACAATTAAAATGGGTAGAAAGAAATTTTAATTGGACAATTCTTATAAAATGAGCTGTTTTGGGGCCCTTAAAAACACGGGTCCTATTTTATTAGGTATGTGACCCAGAACCGAATTTAACGATGTTGTCGCTGTACGACATATTTATTATGTTATAGGTTATATTTATTAATAAATAAAAAATGAAAGTCGAATTTTAAAAAGTTTTTAAAAAAGCCAGGGGGGTGCAAGTGCACCTCCTTGCACCCTCCTGCCGGCGCCCATGTTTCTGGCATTCTATTGGAATTATACAAACTATGTGTACCCGTTATATTGAGGCCGTAATAATAATAGGACTTTACGTAAAAAATTATCAAAAACTCGAACAATAATTTTACTTTTTCTATCAGAGGTCGACGTTTATAAGCTCTGTCCGCTTTATCTAATTTGAAAGATACGTCGTTTTTTATATGGTGGACCCATGAGCGTAAAGCAAAGTGTCTTCTTGAACAGTCTTTGCTTTTTCGCACCGATTTGGGCAGATAGAATTACACTGGAGCTCTAAACGGCCACCATACCCCGATCTTCGTTATTGGTTATACCGATGCCTACCTTTAGCTCGCCGGGAACATCTTTTACTTCTCCTATACCTAATAGATCGTTCTCGGCCTCATCTTCATCCCTTACATAATCGGGGTCTGGTAGTAAAATAACTGTCCAAATTTGGACTATATAAAAATCAGGATCGTTAATGATATCCTCCAGCTCCTGCATAGTTAGGGCTTTTTTTGAATGGGTTTGGCGAGCCATTTCCTGATTATTTTGATTTATGTCAACTTTTATAATTACTTTTATTTTTAGTTAGGTAATAATTATTACTACTAAGTTCATAATAAAATAATTGAACATTATAGTAAAATGTAAAATAGCCTATTAGCTAATAGCCTTAGATGCCTGTAATATTATTTTGATTTTCTAAGAACAACGAAACCAGCGAATATTTTTTCTGCAGATAGTCTAATATAAGTAATAACAAAGTTTTTTTAATCACATGACAATAATTAATTGATAAAATAACATAAACAACTCACCCACACACAGGTTTATAGTGTATCGACTTGCATTTGCCGTCTGCAGTTTTAGATATCGCTTGTACTCAGTGGCATATATATAGATCAGCGTAACTGTTTTGCTTATAACTTTATAATTATAAATAACTTTGCAAAAACAATTATGGAATAATGAAGCTACATATATTAGGAATCAGTTCAAATAGATAAAATGTTGTAAAAATTATTAGGCTTTTGTCAATAAATAAAAAAGTCCAGTAAAGAAAAATACGGAGATTTACCCAATTTATAAAAATTCAAAACAATTACTTTCAATTTGAAAAATGATTCGTAGATGGTTTTAAACTGTTGCAGTAACCTTAGATATTTATTTAAATATAAAATAATTGAATAAATACTATTTAATTGGCATGTTTTAAGGACTTTTTTAGTGTGATCTATGAATAGATCACTGGGCGTTAATGGGTTAAGAAATCATAATTACGAACTGCACGTGGATTGGATAGTTACACTAACGCCAAAATGGTGCATAAGGATTATAATGTATGTATTGTAGATCGCATATTCTCAAAGAGTAATTTTTTTTCCACCGACGATGTGAAGGATAGTAAGCGAGTTGCTCTTGATTCAACTTTGATCGCTTGTACAAATGGTAAAACTATCCATACTCCTTTTTAAATCTATTACCGGGATTATTGTCTTTGAGAACTGAGTAACTGAGCAAAAAATTATTTTTCAAAAGACCAATTTAACGTTTTCGTGAGAGGTATAGTGTAATTGATATGTCGTGATGTCCACTGCATGTTCAATCGCTATCGTGAACAGGATGTTGCTTGTCCTATCCCTTAGGGCTTGAACAATGGACAGGCTGACTAGCGATTTTTCGAGAGCAAAGTGTCGTTGACGACAGAGTGACAAAATATAAATTTAAACTCGCTAAGCGATATGCCGCTTTGTCGTTTACGTTTTGTGTCAGTATCGCCACTTCAATTTGAAGTTATGCGTTTGAATTTATTTTTTGTCGCTCTGCCGTCCACGACTTTCGCTCGCGAGAAATCGCTCGCAGCCTGCCCGAGCCCTTACACTGCACATTTATACACCTACGTGGTAAAGTTCAATGTTTCCACTCGCATTTTCATCTTTATTTTCAGACTTTGAGTTTTCTAGGATATTCGTAATACAAGTAATCATATTTTTGTTATCCTTATGATAAAAATCTTTTACATCCGACGAATTGTCCGCTAAATAACCCGATTTTTATTGAAATTCTGCAATTCTGAATAGCTCCACCTAATAAATTTTGAAGCAATATCGTCTTGCACTCCAGAATTTGTCACGTCGTTATTGGGATCTTTATATCCCCGTACTATTGAAAGGCAAAAAAAGCCTTGCATATTTTTTACCGGTTTCAAACTCATGTGTTGTGAAAAATGATAGCGACAGTTATATTCTTACAGAAGAAAGAAAATTGGCTATATTTTTTACGTATTTCAAATTAATATAAAATTAATTCAATTAAATGCGAGTGATGTTGCCAAGTTTTAAATTAATTTATAACGTAACTACGAAATCAATTTTCTAAATGGTACAAAAGCTTCGATAAATTAATATAAAAAAGATATTAAATTGAACCAATATTGCAATAACATTTACAAAAACCATCATTAATCATTAAATTGTGCGACTCATGCAATTTTTATACAAAAAAATAAAAGAAATTTGTCATTATTTTATATCAATGGTAAAAACTTGAGCGAATACAATTTTTTTATTTAAGGACTGCAAACAATGATAAAGATATTCAGATTTTATAATTATACGCGAATACCTAAGTAGAACTACATATTTGAATTGGTTTAAATTTTTACAGATACGTACGAGTAGGTATACCAAAAAATTCCAGAATCTAATATAAAGAATATTATATTATTATCTTTGTTTATTATATATCCAAACTGGAAGCAAAGCTCAGATGTGCTTTATAAAAGGTACTTGTAAGAAATTTGAATGGCGTTACTCGAATCCCGTTCGATGCCAAATACATAAAAAAACTTGTTCATGTGGAAATATCTTTAACTTTGCTTTTCAGGCAGCTATATACCTATATACCTACTTGGATTTAAAAAGCAAGCGATCTGATTTAATTAAAATATTGAATAATGAAAATTTTGAAATTAGAGTTTACGTAATAAGGCAATTTTAATTTAAAATTGAAGAACTAGCCTAAAGGACACTTTACAAAGCTATTGGGTTATTATTGATACCAGTAATGCTGTTCCAAAACGACTTTGTGACTTTAACCAGCTATTTTACTTATAACCGCGTGGCTATGGCCCAAAAATAATTTTGGAATAGCTTTAAACGTAAATTAGCGCAATTAAAGTGCATACAAATCCATTTCGCCAAACTTTTTGATTAAGAAAACCGCAATTTTAAGTCTAGTTATTACCCTAAAAAATCTCAACTGCCGTATAAAACGTTTTTGCGTAACATTTTCTCGACAATTTTTAATTTTTTAATCTGTTAGCAAAAAGTTTTGAAATCATGTTTAAACAAACAAATTTAATATTATTAATTTTGTTTTCAAACGCCTCCTCCCCAAAGCAACTAGTGAACTTATAATAGCATAGAATTGACATTTATTAAATCCTTTTTAATCCTTTTGATGATTTATAATTGCGAATAAAGTATCAGACAAGTTGGATTTTACTAAAGACAATATAATTAGTTCAAATACCTAGCAATGTTTTTGAAACGTTTCTTGTTTAAAAAATTGGAACCAATTAAACTCAATTTTAAAAATTAGTTAATTAGAGTTTTTCAAATAAGGTTCTAGGCGTTAATTTTAAATTTTTAGTCAATTTTTAGTCGTTGGTGGAGACACTTTTAATAAATTTGTTAGAGATATTTGTAGCTTTGATAAAGTTAGGTAACGTTCTTTTAATTCCAAATTTCGTCGAGTGCACACGTTCCAAAGCATTAATTTGGTAGTTTCGACAATTTTTTTAAATTGGATTTGGTAGTGCCTTTGATATAAATAATTTAGAACTGTTAGGTAGAAAATCGCAAATGCGGACTTAATAGAATTTTTGAAATAAATTGCACCTATCTTGTGTGCTACAATTTTTAGAGACATCCTGTGTATGTAAAAGTTACAATACCGTTTTTTAAACTGTGAAGTTAATAAACATTTGTGTAGTTTTGTAAAGCATGTAACTCTATTATTAGAAACGATCGTTAATAATATTCTACAGGCGTCCCGGAATATCACGGACAACGCTCTACAGTGAGTTCCCAAGACCAAATAAAGACACATGCTCCTCTTGAAATTATACCCAAAAATGCACTTAATGCCCTCAAAGTTGAAGTTAAAATGTAAAAAAATCACTTTTCACCGAAACGAGTGAAAATTTTTTACTGATTTCTAGCCAACCTAACTTGCAGAAATCAATGTGTGGTCGAAATTTTAAGAAAATCACACTACTAAACCTACCCGTTCAGGCGTGGCGATAACCTTCAATCCTAGTAAAGGATCAATTGTTTTTGTAAAATAAATTAAAATTACTCTGCTTTATTCCAGTAACAAATTTTATAATAAGGGATTTTTGTCTCTTAACCTTCGCAGTTCCAAAATAAATTACAATCATTGTTTACTAAAACCGGGTCATCGATGACCCATTTTTTATTTTGTGTTTTCGGATGAAGCAAGGACATTTTGGTTTCAATATAATCTCGCTTATTAGTTATTTTATCAAAAAATGTTACTCTTCGTAAAAGTTTTTGCTTGTTTCAAATCTAATATTGATAGTTTCATTTCTGCAGATTTTTATACAGGGTGTTCTTTATTAACGTTTCTCTAAAATTATACATTTTTCGATATTTTCTAGCAGTATATTATTTATGTAGTTTAGTATTTTAGGAGAATACACAGAAGAAAATTATACAAAAAAATTTATCATAGAAGTTATTTAAAAAAATATCGACTTTGGGTCAGTCGTGACCCGGTTTCGGGACTGTGAGGGTTAAATGTTTCTTCTAAAACCAACGGATCTTGAGAAAATTGGAAAAATAATTTCTATTCTTCAACTAACTGATTGTTTGTTATTTCGTAATTATTCATTTAAAAGAAAGCCGCATTTCATTCAAAAACATAGTTCTAACACTAGTTTTGCATTAAATGCTCAAAGTGACCCCCATTTACTTAAATTACAGACATTCGTGTTGATCGAATTATCCCTAGAATTTACCAGATTTCGTCGAATACTTCTACGTCGAGCAAATGCTCAAATTTAAGTACACATGAGAGGGGGACTTAAAGTCATAGATATTGATTATTATATTATTAATAAAATATTATATATTCTCGGTACTTCTTTAGTGGCTACCTGCCCTCCTCTTGTATTACTCTTTATCACTTTTATTTTTTATTTAAAAGTTTTAGGGAGATTTTGTACCCTGTACAATCAGGCCTGGATTTTCCATTAGGTTAACAAGGCTGTAGCTTAGGACCCCGGGGTTTAAAGCTAAGTAATATAGTAAATAGATATTTTGATTTTGTGGGGCACCTTCTTTGGAGACACTATCAATAAATTTTTTTTGTAAATCATCTTTATAAATACTTTTTATATCGCTGTCCCCTTCATAAGCTCATCTATACAATTCAAGGCAAGTCTACCCATGAAGTGGGGACTTTTCAAAAAATAATAAATGAATAATTGACTAACGGCCTTACTTATTTACCTATGCACCTATGCAGTTTTATATGATTTGAATTTTTAACATAATAATAAGTACTATCGATAACAACCTGACAAGTTTTATGCATTTTTGCCTGAGATATGAGGTTACAATCAAAACAAAAAAATTTTCTCATTCAAAGGAGCTGTCTTCTAAGTACGAAAAATCCAGAAATTGTTTTTTCAGTTAGAGTATAAACATGATACATAAATGTTCATTTCAAACAGCCTGCTATTTCATAGGAAGCTTCGGGATATTTACGATGAGTTTAATTTCGAATTAAAAAAAGATAACAATCTGCATTGCGTGCCTGAAACCTGAGATTCTTATAAAATATCGTACGACCACCGAATAAAAATAAAAGATTTCTGTTTAAACCACAAGCTTTGGGGTAAAACTTTTGCGAATCAACAAGAAACTAAGAAGAAAGAATATCGCGTAAAATTCATAACAAATCCTCAAACTCGGTTTCAAAATATAACTTAGTTGGGCTTTTCTGAAATACTTAATTTGTTATTTATTTCTTGCTTCAAATACGTTTCGTCATTTTTAAATACCCGTCACGTTTTATAATTATTTGCTTTTTGTGTATTTCGTGAAAGCGGGATCAAGTTTTGTTTTGTTAAAACTCAATATCTATCGTAATCTTTATTCCAAACATATTTTAGAGGCACTGCGTATTTATTTATAAAATCGTATTCATAAAAATGTACACGCAGATACAAAGGGTGGCTAAAATCATTTACGAGGATGTATTGATAACTAGTTAGCCTAGACCAGTTCCATGCAAAAAAAAAATATTGCGTTACCATAGCAACGAACAATAACTTATTAGAAGTGTCAGTGTAAAGTTTGACGTCAAAAAAGTAAACCAGAGTTAAGCAATAAATTAAAAGAAAAAGATGTCCACCGAAATTGTGAAAATCGAAAAATTGGAGTATCGAGCCATCATCAAGTACCTGTATTTAAAAGGGTTAAGAGGTAAGCAGATTTACGCAGATATGGTTAATACCCTTGGTGATCAATGTCCTTCGTATGCGACCGTGAAAAATTGAACTGCAAGCTTCAAAAGAGGTAAATTTTCAATTGAAGATGATGACCGATCGAAAAGTTCTTGCTTCGGTTTTTTGGGATTGCCATGGAGTAATCATGATTGATTTTTTGGATAAGGGTAGAACAATAACTGGAGATTACTATTCGACATTACTGACCACTATACGAAAAAAATTAAAGAGAAAAGACGCGGAAAGCTATTCAAAGGTGTTTTGTTTTTGCAGGACAACGCCCCTGCACACAAATCTGATGTTGCCATGCAAAAAATTCGTGATTTAGGGTTTGCATTACTAGAACACCCCCCTTATTCTCCAGATTTGGCTCCGTCCGACTATCATCTCTTTCCTCAACTGAAAAAAAGTTTAAAAGGTCGTAAATTTTCTTCCAAGGAGGAGGTAATAAAAGCTGTGGAGGTCTGGTTTGCAAAGCAAGAAGAAACATTTTTTTTAAAGGTCTAGCGACGTTGCAGGTTCGCTGTAATAAATGTATCCAATTAAGAGGAGAATATGTTGTGTAATAAAATATTTTGACATTGAAATTTTTTTTGGTTCTATAGTAGGCTAAGAATTTTTCAATATAGCCTCGTATAATGGTTCAATAAAAACAACTTGCTAAACTCTGTATTCGATTGTATCGACAACCAGGCAAAAGTCGTATGAGACGTGTTAAACTGCTTAAACCCCAAGCATTTTAAAATTGTTATTGATTTAATATTTATACCGAGATACATTTTTCAGTAGCTTCGGTTGTTTCATCCTGTGGACATCTGTTTTAAAATTTTTACAAAAATATAATAAGTGATAAGTACTTAAGTACTAATGGCAAATGCCATATTTCATAAATATTTATTTATTTATTACTCAGATTTCTACATACGCCACTGGGCTATATTAGTTACCTTTAGCTACAGAACATTTCCGAATAAGAAGTCGCGGCGGGTCAAAAATGTATTTGTAATATCGAGAGCACTTTAGAGTACTTAAATTTCAGAGTTTAATTTTACTTAGGCCCAGTTGTATAAGCGAGATAATCGCGGAATCAGAGTTAACCCCACGATTTTAATATAAGGTTAAATCTTATCGTGGATTAGATTAGGTTAGCTCGTACCTCGTAGGCACTTGGTCCAGGGTTAACCCATCAATTTTCTAGAGTCAAATATATTTCAATTTAACTCAGAATTAGTTGTTATTTATGTTGAATTTAGGTTGTTTTTTTTGGTTTTAATTTCCCAATGTAGATACCACAACCCGAATACAAAAAATAATAATGATAAATTCAATGATTAGGTAACACTACCCCGTAACAGGGCATATGGGAAAATACCCCTTTTTATTGACTGTGCATGTGCAGTAGTACAGCAGCTCGTAGTTTCAGAATTTAGTGGTGCGAAGCGAAAAATTCGGCGATATTATAAAAGGCTTTACTTATTAAAAATGTCTTTAGACCCTTTTTAAATGTTTTTATATTTTTGGATGATTTTATATGAGCTGGTAGATGATTGTAAATTTTTATACCTGCATAGGTGGGCCCTCTTTGGAGGTATGACGAATGCACTTTGGGAAGCCGTAGCTCCTGTCTGTTCCGAGTATGATGACTATGAATTTGATCACCGTGAATAAATTTCGACCTGTTTATAAATATAGCCTGAGCTGCCCTGTGAATATATAAACCAGTGAGCGTCATGATTCCCGATTTGAAGACTTCCCTACAAGTCTCGGTCTGTTTCATATTATAGATAGCGCGAACTGCCTTTTTTTGTAATCTGAATACATGCTCAATATTAGGACAGTCACCAAAAAACCCAATACCATACGATAAAACCGACTCGAACTGAGCGTGATACGTTATTTTAGCCGTTTTGGTATTCACTAATTCAGATATTCTTCTCACTGCATAAACAGCTCTACTCAGGCATCTTGTCAGTTCGTCTACCTGCGACTCCCACCCGAGCGTATCATCCAAACGAATACCTAAAAACCTCACCGTTTTTGACTGCCCGACGCCATCTACACTCCCAACGCACGGCCGGTTAATCGCGGATTTAACTCTGACTCCCAGATTAGCTCGTTTATACAACTGGGCCTTAGAAGTGTTTGTCCAAGCCTAAGTTACAGTGGTTACTGCCCTACAACCGTTGAATAAACAAAGAAATAGAAAATAAAGTAAACCACTGTAAGTAATAAAGTCAAGTTTACAACTTTTCCATTTCTCGCTCTTATTTGGGCATAGATATAAATCAAATCTTTAATTCAAGAGCACGGTCGCTTTAAAAGTATCTTGCAAATATTTAACAAACTTTTGTAATAACAAAATAAACCTTTTTGAACTCGCTGAAATGTTTCCACGAAACAGTACAACAATTCGGTATTGTGTTTGCTAAGTACTAACCTCTTTTTACACAATTCGTTGTATAATTATTTTTATAATTATCCTTTTCTACGACTTTTACCAACAATTAAATGTTTAATTTTACAAAATGTTGTTAACTTATTTGTTTTTAGTATAGCTCCGGCCGTCCCAGAGATGTAAAATATTTTCGTTTGTTTTACTTGAAACGTATTTTTCACGGTGGTGCTTTTAAAATTGTATTTAAGCCACCAATCACGTACAAAGCGGTGACAATGTTGCTTACGTCGGACGTCCTTACCGCCTGCTACCACTCTTCTCGGTTAACGTATTTCGTTAGTAAGTAGGCAATTTATATTTGAACAAAAGAAAACATTTTGGCAATAATAGAATCAAATATCTATGGGCACACGGGCACAGAGCTTATTCTATAAGAATCATGCAGATATAAAGTAACTTTATAATACCTCATTGCTAATTAAAACTTAACATAAAATAAAGTTAATTAGCTAATTAAGGTTTCCTGCTTTTTACGGTAGGCGGATTTAAAAATTGTGGAAAATGTTTAATGCTCATTACCAGTAAAGTTGTATAAAATTTAATAGGGGAAAAAGTCCCCTTAAAAATATTAATGAAGGAGTTTTAATTTCTCTAATCTCGTGTTTTCATATGGTTCTCTTAATTAAGTTTTTATACTGCGGACTGCTTTCATCAAGACAGTATCTAAAGTTAACCTAACTAATACTAAAGTTTTAGCACATTTAGCATTGATTACAGCCCGCTTTGAACGGTTGCCAATAGTTTTGGCATGTTCGGAAGTTTTTTAATGAAAAATTTTCTAATATTTTATCATTTTCAAAATAAGACTTTTATTTTTAAGTTCTCGTAAAATGTTACTTTGATCAGAAAGAATTTGATAAGTCCAACCTTATTGCTTATTGATTAAAGTTTAACCCTAAAGCTACCGTACGGGGTACCCGGGTACTTTTTTGAGTTTAAAAGCCTATAACTTTTTTTAATTTAAAGGAATATGATTGAGACTCTTTGACATCCTGCAAAATTTAATTCTTTATACGAAAATATTAGAGGGGCACAAAAAAATTAAGTGAGATGGGATATTTTTGTAATTTAATAACTTACACCTTAAACCTACTGCATGGTGTACCCGGGTACCTCGCTGTTATTTGCTTGTATTTCATGGGGAATCAATCAATTAAAAGTAAAAGTATTCGAATTATCCATTTATATTACACATTTTTATATTATAAATAATTATTATTATTATAAACAATAATTATTACTAATTAGAAATCGCAAAAAAAGTTAGTGATGAACTTTTGTACTTGCACAATCGTTAGATCTAATGGAAGTCGGTGAGATATGCCCCATCACAGACAAAATTTTTACAACTCTCTCATCTCTTCCTTGTTTTCCTGTTTGGCATCTTTTCACCATTCTTCCAAATTATGCAACAACCAATTACCCTCAGTCGTTCAGTTTTATCCCGATCTTGAACGTTTATTTGTGGCTGTGGTTTTGTAATGCTTACTTTGACGCCAAGAAATGATACCAATGCAATTTTTATCAAAATAAAATTAAATAATTAATCCTTTAGTTCCCTAGTTCATAATCCTTAATCCCTAATCCCTAGTTGAGTTAGTATAGATCCTATATACTTCGATCTAGTATGGATGGCATACAAAGAGTTTTTCCTAAATCTTTTTGAATTTCCCTACGTCGATTTGATTTTGAAGGCAGCTAATAGGGTGATTTTCAACAAAAATTATTTCTATGATTCTGGACACGGATTATTTGGAAAGATGTTGCAGTACAAAATAAAAATAAACCCTGTTGTAAATGTCCACGACGCTATGCCCACAGAAAGCGCATGTTATCTTCACATAACAGATTTACTTTTGAGACGCAAATAGTCATTTGCTGGTTATAAATAAATTTTGGATTAGGTAAAAAGGCGTGGGAAACTAACAATTGTCTTCTGGGCACTGTCGAAATAAAGCACGTGCCGACACAGGGTTTATTTGTAAAAATATTGCAGTGTAATATAACAAACTCCGTTGTAAATGCCGACGACGCCATGTCTTCACAAAACCGCTCCAATTAGACTACAAAAATTGCTATTTTAATTTTAAAAAAATAATAATTTAAAAAATAATACATTTGCAAGATGCAATAATAATTAATATCGCTCAAATATAAACTAATTAGCTGTATTACTCATTCTCCATATAAAACATGCAGGGTACCCGGGTACCCCGTGCGGTAGGTATAAGTTGTAAATTTGTATGGTACCATGAGGGTTAAAGTTAACTTTACAATTATTATTTACCTCTACGTATACAGGATTATCTATTTCGCGATTGTATCCCAACTTTCACAGTTTGTTTTTCAAAAGTATTAATATTGTAAAGAGAAAATTTTAATAATTAAGTTGCAATTGAATGATTTTGCCTTAAGAGGGGGATTCAAGTCGATAGAGGCGCTAGTGTAATTTTGTTAATTTTTAAAGGTTTCTGCATTATTAAAAAAATTTTCTTTTTGTCACATTGAACGACAGGATTTTCATAAGCGTACCCTACATTTTTTTTCTCTTTCTACGAAAGTGGACATTATTGTTTTGACAAGACAAATACTATCAAAAGTGGAGCTTACGAGATTTTCAGTTGTTAGCTACGAAAGTAGCACTTCTGTAAGGTGGAAAACTAAAAGTAACTCGTGTTTTACGAAAACAACATATTGTCGGTACGCAACTCTACTTTTTATATTTGGGCAGAAAACTAACCTGAAGAAAACAGCAGAGTTGAGAACCTTACCGTTCAAACTGGCGGAATTTTTGATAAATAGTTCTCGCGGGCATGATTCATGCTTTTATTCCGAAACTCCGAAACTTAATATTTTGGTATTTCATTATTATTGTTGAGACTGCCTCTGCAAGGTAAAATTTTGTTCAGAGCTCCTCCAATCTATTACCTTTCTATATAAACAAAAATTTTTTATACACGAGCTTTTATAAAGCCCGTGAATCATGCCTGGGAAGTAACCTAAACCCAATTTTTTTATTGAATCCCCCTTGCAAAGTTTTTGGCCTTACTATTTAAATTTTAGAGTTTGAAGATTAATTAGACTTGAAACTATTTCAACTGTTTGAGAGACAAACTTTGGAGTTTTTTTATGCTCACTTCTGACAGCCACAAACCTATGTAACTGAATTTATGAGAGACTAGAGCAATTCTGCAATTTAGTTTAAGACCGCCATGAAAGTTGTATTTGTTATTAACTTTTACTCAATTTTATCTTTATTTTTCCTTTTCTGTCGCTAACATCCTATTTTTGTTTTTTCTGATTGACGTTAGCAATCGATCTTTCTCAAAAGGTGCTTGTTAAACGCACAAGCGCAAATGAAAAACAAACGTTCGTTATTTTTCAGACTGATGTTAAATTATAATACGTACCTATATCTGTTTAAATTATTCCAAAGTTTTGACTAGTTTAGTAACATCTCTCATTTATTTTTTAAAACTTTCGTTACATTTTCAAGATCCTCTACTATTTCTCAGTTAACTACCTGAACACTTTTTAATAAGCCACCAGTACGTCAAATTTAACCGATTAAATTTGCAGCACTCGTTATCTCATTATTAAATAAATTTGTCAACCCAATTATGCTTCAAAAAGTGTCTTGATAATATTTTTACAGTTTTTGAAAATCCTAATAAATTTGTATAGCTGATAATAATTTATAATTAAATTGATAATAAATTCTGGAGTGCACGGGGTATTCAATTGTGATTTCTGTTTTCACTTCAAGATTAAAATCTGGAACCTTTTTCGAACGATTTCTTACCTTCTAATTCTAGGGTATTAAAATCCAGTGGTCGTCAAAATTTCGTCTTGTACTTAAAATCCGAGACACCGCCAAATTCTGAACGTTTTTTCAGTTTTTGTCACTTTTGACCTAGACGGGCTAATTTTTCGGCAAAGGCAGCTTTATACTATTTAAGAGTCAGCATACTCTTCCAAACTTAGCACCTGTAACTCATCACAGCCAATCTCATTCGTTTCGTTCGGGTGGAGATGTTTACCACAGCAGCCAACGAAACGTCTGGAATCTCTCAAAGAACCTCTCGATCAAAGCCCATTAGGCCAGAAATTACTTACACTAATGACGCGGCCGTGAAAACTTAAATTCTTTAATAAATCATGTATATTTTTGCAAAGTTTTGAACACTTGTATCTCGGACACCATTAGGTCTACAGAAATCATTCTGGTCTCAACTTATAGAACATTTATGTCGGGTTTATTCATCTTCTAGATCTGTCAAATAACTGAAATAAGTATTTATTCACATTTATTCACGTATTAACGCAAATGTTTATCTGAGACATAAGTAAATTATCTTTCAGTTAAGCTATTTGGGACTTTACCTGGAGGTGAAAAACCCACTCTTAAGTCTACTTTTAGAAAGTATAAAACTGCCTTTGCGAAAAATGAGTCCTTGTAAGTCAAAATTGTCAAAAACTGAAAAACGGTCAATTTTCTTGGATTCATTGGATTGTATAGAACGACATTTAGACGTCCATCGGAATTTGGTATCCCAGAAGGTAAGGAATAATTTTAAAAAGGCTCAAACATTATTGAATCTCGAAATGAAAACAGAAATCATGTTTAACGACTTGTGTGGTTGTGCACTTACTACACCGACACTATAATACCTAGTGCAAACTGAAAAAAATTAAATCTGAAAAACCACGAGTTTTTGCCATTTCCAAAACAAAAAAAATGAAAATTTATTCCAAATACACTGGTTCGTCCCTGTAAAATGTACATACTCTAGTTGAGAAGTGTAACTAAACCGACATCGAGCCTTCTCGAGCTCGTTGAGTGCTTGATCTCAAATTGAAATTGCTTTCTCCCAGTACAGTGTCATAGCTCCATACCTGAAACAATTAAAAAAATATGTCAACGCTTTCAAAAATGTATGATGTTCAAAAAAGTAAGTTTTTTTTAGCTTTTAGCATTTAGATCTTGTTTCTAACGTAAACTTGAAAAGCCAGCTCCACTCGTGAGTAAATATAAATTTTTTCCAATAACCAACTTTTTGCAATATACTAGCACTACACACAAAGAAAATAAGTTTACCTTATAACACTTTTCGTGTTTAAAGTAAAATTGAAAAGCGCATTTTTTTGTAATGAGAAACCGTTGTATGTATAGCAGTATAGCTAAAAGTAATTTAATCGTATATACGGTAAAACGTTCCAACTTCCTTCCAAAACTTTTAACATTAGATTGAACTTTTTTTATTAATTTTGTAAGAAAACCAACATAATTAATTATTTTACATATTACGAGTAGTTTAAATAACGTTCTTTTTACATAAACGAAAATGTATCCAAGATCGCTTTTTTAGTAGACCGACAACCCGATAAAAATCCAATTTTTGCCTAAAATTCAAAGAACTCAATTTTTATAAGACGCCCTTTTGATTTATTTAAGTATGAAAAAAATAAATTAGCTTTCCTTATCGTATAGTACCTACTCTTCGCGTATATCAGCCGAGTAACTTCCATTATTAAATTGCACGACTATCTAATTAAGGTCCTTTGGACGACACCAAGTTATTCATTAGGATATAGGTCATGTAAAATTAATTGTATTTGTAATTTCGACAAGATTAACATTCCGATGAGCATTGCAAACGAAGCTATTGGATGGAGAGGATTGTTCATTCAGGGACGGATTTAGATGATCAAGTGCGCTCGGTTAGCTGTAAGTAGTCTTGGAAAATAAATCAGTCTGATCTTCTCTATGAAAATTGGTTTTACGTGAAATTGTATGAGATCAGAATTCCGTACATTTGTTAACTTTTTAGTGCAATCGAATACTTTTAAGTTTGAGTCTAGTGGCAGGACTTCAAATTATGCTTCCATTTTACCATTTGGAAGGTGACGTGACCACGTAAAGCAATAAGAAAGTTTATGAACCAAACAAAAATAGACATTGTATTAAATTAATTTTTATTAATTGAAAAGAAACAGAGGCAGTAGTTGTTCAAGCAAATTACTCTTTTAACTCTCATTGGGAATTCTTGGAGTTTGTTAATACAGTTGCCTAAAAAGTTGCCAGTTTTTTATTTTGAGTATTCAATATTTTTTACAGCTATTAAAATAATTGAAGAAGGTAACTTTGGATTGTAGTTTAGATATGGTTGCATATTTTGGTATAGAACTGTTTTTTGTACCTTTTAAAAAATAAACGTCCACATTTAGAAGTGTGAAATTTTTCAGTAGATACCTAGTGAAATACTTTTAACTTTCAACAAAATTTGTGTTGAGCACTAGGCATTGGAAACAGTATAATATTATGTAGAGTTCAGTCCAAATAAGGTGGAACAGGTTAAAACAGTTTTTAGTTTCTGAGCAATAATTTTTCCGATATCCCCTTTCACTTTCTATATTTGCTTTTGAAAATTTTCAATCAATTCCACAGAATCGGGAAGCGAAATTTGTGGCTTTTGGAATTTTGTACCGTTGACTCAAAAATAGTGTGCCTTGATAAACGCCAATTGCCCTGATGATTGCCCTCTCTTTAAAATAGTTTTTCTTTCAATGGCTAAGGCCGCATTTACATGGCGTATTATAAATAGCGGCATTTAACCAAGTTCCCCATCTCGTGATCACTGGAAGATTCGGAATTTTTTCCTTAAAACATTGCATTCTTTAAGGAATAAGAATTTTCTAGAAAATTTTTACCTACTATCTGCTCCGGAGTTGTCTAGTTCTGTCAAGAACAGAGATGGGGTTCTATAATCTAATAATCCAACAGTTAAGTTAAGGCAGAACGACTAGAAGGTTTTTCCAAAAGTAGGTAAAAATTAATAGCACAAATAGATACAGAAAGGCTCTTACATCAAGCATAAAAATAAATTAAATTAATTATAAGATATTCTTTTTGAATCTTTAAGTCTATTAAAAACTGCGATGAAAAAGATTACTTTGGAGGTGCAAGGAAATGTGAGAAAAATCGTATATACCAAATTAAACGGCATCTTAAATAAAAACCTAGGATTCCATACATTTTCAAAATTTTCTGAAATATAGCACTACATACAAGATCACGATGTTGATATGAATGTACCAACATGCACAAATTTGCTCAAATTACGTCGGTAGATGTAGAGAAAAGTTTTTCCGTTCATAAACAGGTATTAAACGACAGGCGACAACCTTGCATAATGGATAATTTGAAAACATGGCTGTATGGCAAAAAACGCCCAAAGCTATAACTCCGTTAGTTATTGTTCGATTTCAATAATTAAAAAAATATTGCAAATGATAATAAAATGTTCCGTGATACCAAGGACCATACTATAAGACCGTCGGAGTAAATAGGACCGTCTTAGCCAAAATTTAGTTTCAATATCCCTCATTTTAGGGGATTTAGAGTGAATAAGATGTTGCAATAGACATAGTAAGTCAAAGCTTTAATACAAAATAATGTTTTTTGAACGGTGTACGCTATTTGTAAAGAGACACACCAAATAACCATTGTTACTCGAGTCGAACGTTCAGTTTTTACCTGCTTATTCTAAAATCCTTTATGGTTAAGCTGGTAAAATAAATATATCTACCTATTTGCGGTCATAAATCTTGTTCGCAATATATAAGTAACAATCAAAAAAACAATAGAGAAGGTTATCCAAACTTCAAAATACAATATGGTAATGGTCAAAATTGGGCACGATAATACACAAACGTTTTCCATGTTTTTATCCCTTTCTTTGTTGCTCTTACAAAGTTATTAAAAAAATATTTCAACTACGATGCTTAAAAATTAGTTAAGCTTCGGGTCTCTTTATATCTTTCCTCTATGGTGATACAAAGGGCATCGCATTGTTCGACTTGCAGGAAATGCCCTACACGTTCTAGCTTACTGGCAATCCCCTCTATATTTTAATTCACAAGTCAGAATTGTTTAGCCCCTGAGTATCCCTCGATCGAGAGCTGAAAAAACTTAAATCGCCTCACTTGCACTCCATTTGGCCATGCTTCAGCGTCATGGAGTTTGTCCAATAGAGTTATGTCGGCTCCAATCTTCAATGATACGCTGCCCGCATCAGTTCGTCTTGGAAGCTCCTCTACCACAAAATTTTTATTTGGAAATTCTTTCTCCAGGTAGCTCTTCACCTGATCCACTGTAACACCAAAAACCACTCTGCCAACATGCAACCATGCTCGTCTAACAGCACCAGCGAAGTTCACTGTAGCCGGTGTCGGTGACTTCAAGACTGCACCCGTGCCCGTAACGATCTCCCTGTCAGCAGACTCAGACCCCGCAGCAGGTGGGACACTGACTCTGCTATTCTCCTTTCTTGATTTGATTTCTCGAAATCCAGTGTTTACAACATTGTTATTTCTTGGTTGCGAGGAGCTTTTACTAGCTACGGCAACACCGCATTCTGGTTTGTTTCCATTTGCCTTATCTCCCTGTTTGAGAAGTTATACAATATCGTATACTCAAAATTTCTCACTGACTTCTCCAATTCTAGATTTAATCTTTTTGTACATCTTAATTCCATTTGACAGACTCTCAACTCGCCCTCAATCGACTTGATCAGCAGTACCATTATTGCTTTTGAGGTTAGCTGCAACCACTCCTTCCGTTGCCTCGACTTCCTTAGGGCCGTCAATGCATCTTCGGGTACAGTAACTCTCTATTACACAGTCCGGAACTTCCCGACTTATAATCATGTCGATCAACACATCTTTCTTTAATTTTGTTAACTCACTCAAAATTTCGCTTTTACTTGCCGTGTTGCCAAGTTGTACCTCCAGCTCCATTGTAGCTCCATTGTACATCAAAATGCGGATAATATACAAATTTATTTAAACTAAAGGCTCAAAATTATCAAAATATTAATTGAGAATTAATTGGCTGTAATGATACGGGGTGTGAAATTGGAAGTAACATGCATGTTCAATAATTCCTGTTTGACTTCCAAAAAAAAACTCGTAGCTCGTAATAAATGTTAAAAAGACTACAAGGCCAAAATTTATATATTGTATAAAACTGTAACGTAAAGTTAGATGCGGGATTTTTTAATAGCAATCAATTTGCGAGTAAAAATCGCATTTACCATACATCACTTTTACTACACAAAAAAACCCCAACAAAATAAACAACTACAATTTCAAACTTATAACATAAGTTGAAGCAACTTATGATATAAAACTTGATTAAAATTTTTCAGTAATATACTTTAAGCCTTTGGTAAATGTTTTACGATGTATAAAAGATTCAGCAAAGAGTAAGAAGCTTTGTAAAATTGAAGCATATTAAATTGTAATGCAAATTTTATTAAATTTTAATCATTAGCCCCTTTTTTAATAAAAGGAACGCTACAAAAATTTTCCATATTGTAAGGCACTTTCATTTCGTCCTTAATTAACTAACCATAAAATTCTAAAGACTTCTTTTGAGTTCTGCGCCTCAATAATTATTAAACAAGACGTCGATTTATTATTAATTGTGTCGGAATTTTGATAGTTTCGTTTAATTGTCTCTAATCTAAACTCATCCGCTTTGAACATTAGTAGACGCATTCGAGACGTCTCTGAAAACGAAGGTTTTAGTTTCAATCGGAAATACAAGCGTAAAATGTGCACTTAAGGGATTCTCGTGAATTTACTGCTGATGTTAAGTAACTCTCCTGTTGAGGTTGAAAGCTATTATTTGCAGAACAAATTAAATTTTTTAAAAGAATTTAGAGCATTTTTGCCATACTTGTATGTCTCTTTCTGAATTTAATTTAGCGTTTTACTGTTAAAAGTTCTTAAATTTCTTTTCAATTTAAACTTATTGGTGTAGTCTCACGTCAAAATTTAATATTTTAATAGTTGTTTAATGCAAATACAAAAACTTTCCGATTTTTTGGATTTCTACGCAGTTTCTTTCTAAATTGAAAGGCTTTTTTCCATTGTAACATCTGTTAATGTTATTGATTACTATTATTGTGCATTGTAACAAAAAGAAGCTACCACTAACCGCTAACCACTAAGAATCTACAGATGTTTTTTGCAATTAACCAACCAATTACTGTTTCTTTAATTGTTAACATAAATGGATTTTTACGAGGGTTGAAAAGTAATTAATAGCTTTGAAAGTAACAAAAGAAGCAACGATTCTAATGACCTGCGTGTAAATTCCGGAATGGACTGTATTAAGTTAAACGAGCTTTTAGACCTTGAAACATAGTAATACACATCATGTAATCTGCGGTAAGTTACTAAACCGCGGTACGTGTAATGCTAGTCTGCTAGCCACACTATATGCATTTTAATGAGCAAGTAAACGTTTAATTAGTCCCATGCACCCTGCAGTTAGTAGTACCTAGTAATAAACTTTTGAGTAGTTGGTACTAGCGACCTAATAAGACTTCTTTATATTTCTACTCCTCTAATGTCAAACATTTAACTTGGAAATGCACTTTAACTTTATAAGACGTCTTTCGGAGTGAGCTAAAGTGTTTTCTTTTTCTAAAACTTTATAGCCTAATTTAAACAAGAAAATTTTAAATCACGTGCGTTTAAAGTTAGAGTACAATTTCGTGGAACTACCTTTGATTTAAAGTTTGCACAGTATTATGCGCAATGTGCCAAAAATGTAAATTAAGTTGCTTATTAGTTTTGCTATGCTAAAAACCTACGGAGTTGTATATTTTGTTGGTAAACCGAACTCGAAGCAATTTGCGAGTTTCACTTTTGTTTTGAAATACAGTAAAAAGCACAAGTTTGAAGATCTGCGACAACAGCTTGGAAATAAAATTATCGTTTGTTTCTGATGGGAATTCTCACCCTCGAGGGTAGTCTAAAACCACAACTGTTTAGATTTACACCTTCAGCTTACACGCTCTTTATGAAACGTAGTTTTTGAGATTCTATACGTAAAAGTTAAAATAGTAATTGATGTAGTTCGCTCTGTTGAAATTAGTTTTGAAGTTACTTATCCTAAAAAGGTTTTTAAAATGTTTTTATAAAAGGTACCAAGAATTAATTGCCTAGGCTATCTATTATATAATTTTTACGGAAATTTTAATCGAGCTTAATTAGGAGATTTAATTTTTTTCCTTAAAATGCTCAGTAGCGTAAGAAGCTTTTCAGAGTAGACGAGATACTCGTGTCGAAAATAAATAATAAAATTAAATGAAAAAGAGTGCTTTATAATCTTTTAACTTACTTCTCTTTAAAATAAGTTAATTAAGGAATTTATAAAGCGAGGCGCGATAAATCTCGACTGCTATGACTGTGTAAAAGAAGAACCGCTTTGTTTTTGACAGTAATTCAACTCTGTAAAATATTATAACTCGACTGTTTAAAATATATTAAGTTAATCGAAATATACTTTTAGGGCAGTTAATTGAATTTTAGTTGATGGTGGCATTACAGAAATGGGGCATAGATTTATTACTTACATTTCTAAAAACAAAAAAGTTAGATACTTATGATTGAAAACAAGTTATTCGCAGATTCGAACCCAGACACTTCGCGATTGCTGTGACTGTTCTATCTGACGTTCTACGCTACGATTCAAAATAACCATCATTCTGCAAAATGTTTGAAAACTCGAGTTTAAAAAATTTAATTGTGTAAGTCGTACGCGATGCCTCACAGCTTAAACTTTTTTAAATTAGTCGTTGGGTTAAGAAAGTCTAAAGCATACTCTAGATTCTCTAGATGCTCAATATAATCACGATACACCAGGTGAACCTGACCACCCGTATCAGGCCGTATTATTAAACACTGAGAGATACTTGGAGCCCTGATACTGTAATCAGAAGAGCTAACCAGTGTTTAGAAGTAGATGGGAGACAATTTGAACGCTTGTGACAATTGATTTGAATCAAATATTACTCAAAAGAGATGGGAGTAATACAATTTTTTCTGTACAAAACTTACTTTTTTGAGATCTTTTCAACGATGCCACTTTTGGCCTATATGATGCCATTTAAAATTATGCAGTTCTCGACATTGTGCAACAAACTCTTCGGCATGCCGACCTCTACGCGGAATAACAATATCGCCATTCTATTCTTTATGGCAGTTCTTGTCATAAAATTTTTTTGGCTCAACTCTCTACGACTAACCGTTTAAAGAAAGCCCGATGTTCTGCTTGTCAAATGTTTTTTTTCTAGTAGTGATGAGTGATGACTACGATCGCGCGTATTGTAATGGACTATTGAAACTAGAAAGCTATTGGGATCTTGTTGGCCATTGTACTCACGAATATTATGATTATTCTCTTTAATTTATATTATTTATAAACAGTCCTAAGCTTTCATGACATTTTAATTTTTATTGCTTTGTAGTAGGTACAATTAAATTTTAATGTCTTTGAATTTCTATGTAGATGTTAATTGTTATTTACATAAATTTTGCTTTGTTCATATAATATTTTAGTGAAAACCTTCAAAACCTTGCGTTTACAAATTATTTGTTAAATAGTTCCTCGGCCCAGTAAAATAAACTTTGTGGAAATGGGAAATTTGAATTTATTATGTATTTCTATTTTCCACTAGTCGGTTGTACGATGTACGTTGTACCAATACACACAAAAGAGTAGTCCTACGTTTAGATGTTTCCCACTAGGGTGTACTCGTCTTTTCGTTTTTTCACTTGCCAGGTGCTAAAAATCGGATATTGATCAATCATCTTCAATTTTTATGCTTTTTAAAGTTGAATGTGTCTTGAGTGAGATTCCCAAATCAGTATTTCACCATGCAAAATTAATTAGTTGTAAATACTAGCTTTCCTATTTTATTCAGAAAAACTATACAATCCAAAGTCATAACGTTTTATTTATTAAAAACTTCATCCAGTGCATAGTACTCCAGTTTTGAAAACGATGCATACGTTTCTACAGAAATCGAGAAACTTACTTAATTTTCTCCATTACTTAGTGACCGGAGACTGGACATGGAGACCTGAGTCCAATAGTCCACACTATTCAAAAGTCAATAGCGTGTATCTGAAATGGATAAATAAGACCAGAACTCGAACAGTAAAAGAAAATTTTGAAGTCTTCCTCAACGAAGGTTTAATATAATTTCATTTGTTGGCGAAATGTGTTATCATTTATCATGTTATTAAGTAGCTCGTAGTTTTTTCTTTGCTGAGCGCTTCTCTGATTCTGATGGAGCTCTTTTATACGAATACTTTGTTGTGCTAATTTATAAACATCCGATAAGCACTTATTTGACGAACAAATGTTACTAACTATAATGGTTTAACAATAATTATTGGAGCATGTTAAATATATTGTGTTAATTTTCTATAAAACGTAAAATCTAAAAAGAGAGCGAGTGCCGCCGACCAGCATGAAATTGTTGCATAAATTTTACTGAAGCGTTAGACATAAAATTAATAGAAAGGCAATTATCCCGTTTGTAAATTTGATAAAGCGATATTATTTGTATTACGTTTTACCTCATTTAAATATAACTCGTAATTTAGTAAAATATGCAAATTTAATATAAAACTCAAATTTAGCAATTTATAATTCTCGAGAGCGCACCCAATTTTCGAAACTTATTCTTATTAGCACAAAATTTTCAAACTTAAAATATGCACATGTATTCGAGAGAGAGAAAACTCTTTTTGGTTGGTTGTTCCATTTCGCGTTGCACCATTAGTGTCAAATTCAGAAACCCATTTTCAAACAAACCTAGTTCCATATTCACTCGGTCTTTGCCCGATATCACAGCCGCGGGATCGTACAAGCTGTTACCAAACAAACCTACAGCTTGTCTTTACATACATTACCAATTCCTAGTTCGGTGTTTGATACAAAACTTTCCCTGAATAACAAGAACGGTCGCAAATTACGTAAACTGAATTAATTATTTTGAACTATTAATTATAATTATTTTGTCAACTATCCTATCGAGCTCGTTTTGTTTTCGTTATGCCACCTTTTTAACAATTTTATTAACCATACACCGTTACATTTTCTTTTGTGTACCTCGCCAATTCCTTTAAAAATCGTACTGATGCTTTCAGCTTTTGCTCGATGAGCTTAAAGTTTAATACATAATATCGAGCTATAGCTGCAATATTTCTTGGATAGATTCTATAGTAATAAAAAGAGAACAAAATTTTTATAAGCTACGTGATGGTTATTCGATAGAAATTTTAGAAAAGAAAAGTATTGTAGGAAAATTGTTTTAAATCGTTGAAAGCTACTTCACGTCTAGGGAAATGCCGGTTTAATCTAATTTAAACCCTTTTTTTAAATCCTCCGCTATTAGGTAAATTTTCATTAATTATACAGACTGTCGTCTATGTATCTATATTACAAGTGTGTATGAAGATACGAGGCGGAAGACACATCATATTATTTACTTGAACGCTTTCTATTGTGGTAAAGCAATTTCATTTTTTTTTCATGAATTATTTCTTTGCATAATTTTCTAAATGTAGGTCGAGTAATAAAATTCGTTATTTTTTCAATAGGAAATCGTTATTTTAATAAAGATAAAGAACGAAACTTACAATAGAAGTCTTTGTGCTATTCAAGCTTAAAACTGTTTTAAATAGAAATCAAAAAAAAACTTACGAATAACAGTCTGCTTAATTTAATCAAAAAAACTCTAAGTTTTAGATATTATCAAATTCGTATTTTTAAATGCGTTACTTTTTTTACAAGTAATAAGTTCAGTATTTCACTTTCCTATGGATTAATCGTAGTGCAGTTAATTTTTTGACTCCGAAGGTTTGCTACGAATTCGACTGAGCAGTACTTACAGTGTAGCTGTTCGATGTGGGGTTAAATGATATTAAAACAGACTGTGCTAGTGTTTTAATGAAATGAGTTTTTCCGAATTTTTCTTACTAGCATACGATATTGGAACGTTGAGATAAAATTTATCAAGATTTTTTTTTAACTTTATGGCGAGAAACGTAATTTTTAATCTATCTGTGCTTCTCTGTCTGTTCGCCTTTATTCGTCCTATAAGCCTCCCTACCTATAATATTATATTTGTAACTCAGAGGAACACATCTTCCATCGATTTTTGGCTCTTCAAAGCCCTCTGAGGTCACGAATTGAAAGCAAACCCTTTTGCTCATAAAGGCATTCTTAAATATTGGCTTAAGTTCGCTCTGTGGTGGTTTGCGTAACATGTTGTACACGGTATATTTATATTCATCAGTTGCATAAGGGCCGAAAGGTTATGAAGTTTAAGAAATAAAGATATCCCTTCAAAAAACTTTATGGCAAGAGCCCAAGAGCGGAAACTCTGCGTAGGGCATATATCTTCTTAGGCGGCAGTCACATTGAACCACGGCCACCAGCTAGTGACCACCGATCATTTTTCCCACATAGACTTCGTAATGTTTTATGTCACACTGTCAGTTACTGACAGCCACCGTGACAGTGTGACTTAAAATATTACGAAGTCTGTTGGCAAAATAGTTGGTGGCCGTGGTTCAATGTAATTGCCGCCTTAGACGTTTGCTATACGCTAGCTAGAGCTTCACAATTTCACTTTAAAGTATGTTAACTATATGTTTTTATTTTTTAATGTCTCCAGAACTACAGAAAGGCGAGAAAAGAAAATGCAATGACTTAATTTTACATTTTTGACAAAGTCTGTTATGCTGACACTATTAATTTATTTAATTAAATTATCTGTAAAGAAGTAATTTTTTGGAGCCTCAAAAATATAAATTTAACACCCTAAACTCTTAAAATCCCGATATTGATATTTTATTGGCTAATTTACGTGACTGTGGACATTCAGCACTTGGAAAATTATCGCAACCGCCTGGGCACTTGAATTTTAAATTAATCGCTCGTTAATTTTGATTGAGATCATTAACACACGTTTTAATGGAATTTATTTTTAATAGTTTGTTTTAATTAAACGATAAACTTGAACTCGCTTATTTTAGTATCGGTAAAAGTTTAGATCTACTTAATAACAATAACGCTATCGTATAATGGTATACTGTACGTTCAAAAATAGTGTATAGAGTTTAAATTAACCACACACTTGTTGTTGGGAACATTACGAACATCAATAATCGAGCTAAAGCACTTGCCTTTTTTGCTTCAAAAAATATTTAAATATTATAAACTGAAGTTAAAACTAAAATTAATTATTGTAGTCTTTTATAATAGTTTACAAGAGGTTGAGAGAGTTGGCTCTTGAATAAATCTTATTATAGTATGATTTGCCACATTGAGACACTATGGTTATCAAAGAAAATTTGTTGAAAACAAGGAACCAAAAGTTCAAATTTGAGACCTTTAGTTGGAAAAATAAAACGTTAATGTATAAAAGGGTCGGGAAAGTCTGGTACTTCCAGGGGATGGCCTTTAAAACGACCGGGTGCTTTACCTTATCCTGCATTTGATGGGCGAAGGTAACGGATGAGCGCCGACGCATTTTACTAGAAGTAGAGGGGTCTCAACGGACATGTGTCTCATGGCTGTTTAATAACACCCACTGTCTCGGTGTGTTGGTCCCTCGGCAAAGTCATACGTGATCATCTGATCAATTGGCTGCTGCAGTCTCTGCACGGGAGGAGCTGCATACTAGTATATATGCAGTTGTTGTACTTTAAATAGTAACGGGTAGATTAGGTACATAAAGCCACCAGTATGTGCTTAGGCTTTTTGCAAACTATCTTATCACTGTTTCAAGCGACGGCCAGCGGTCCCTCTCTCCTAGAGCACCATCATATGGTAAACACGGTTTGTTTCAGGTCGTAACGGATGATATGCAAGCGATTTTGAGATCGATTAGTGGTAAGATGAGGGTGTTTCCCGATCCCAAACCGTTACCGATTACGGTAGGGCGAGCAAGTGAACATGGTTCAACTCAGCTGGGGGGGGGGGGGGGGGGGGTTCTTAATCATGCTCAATCTGATATTGATACTGATGCGGGCAGAAGTTTACCTTCTGGTGAGGTTGGATTTGCAATGACGTAAGGGAGTCTAGGGAGTCTAGGGAGTGGTGATCTCCATCAGCCTACTTTCCTATACCCTGGTATAGGAATTATAGGTACAAGGTGGGGAGCAGGTGAATCCTAGATCCAAAGTATCGTTAAAAACTATGTTAATTTTAGGCCCGTTGTGCGGCCAAAGCTAGAAGCTAGAGTTACTTTTAAAAAATAACAGACATTTACCCAACAGTTTCGGCAGAGTAGCAGGTCTCCTAGTATAAAGAGAAGGTGGAAAAATACGAAAGTTGAAGTACGAAAAGAAAGAAAATACGTCACTGCAGCAAGTTAGTAGAAAAGTGAGTTCTGCGGTAATACGTTGGATATCATCATACCTTACTACATTCACTACGAACTATACGTTGGAGATTTTTGAAATCTAAAAATGCAGGATTAGAAATAATTTGGATGTTCATCTTCTGTATTTTTTGGGGTAAACAACTATTTAAATTCATATGTTACAATAAGTACCAATTCGGTTATTTTTTGCTATTTTTTCAGGATCATAAAAGTAATTTACTGTAAAAGTTAACTTTGGCCTCAAAATATTTTTCCCGTACAATTTACAATGGCCTGGGATTTTTAAGAGTTTTATTGCTTTATGCACTAGGTTTAGCCGACTTTTTAAGAAAAATAGCCTGGCCTCTCAGCTTTCAAATTTTTAAAGATAAACGATACATTTTCCTATGGTTATGTTACGCTGTATGTTTAATTTTGGCATCGTGTAGGTTCACCTCCGTGGACGCTTCAGGCTACATACAAATTGAGGTTTTTTGTTTTTAGAATGAAAGGAACAAAAGAGTAAATAAGTTTCTTTGTTAATGAGTAGTAAATACAGGCGAAACGTGGAATTTTAGCAATCTAGGGGGTAGGTAGCTATACTATTTTATCACGAACAAAACATTCACAATTAAGTGTAAAATTTATTAAAACTGAAATACGATATATGCCTAAAATTTGGTGTTCTACTCACTAAAGTTTTAAGCAGTAATCTTCATAATATGAAGCATGTTGGTATCCTATAAATATTTTAACAATGCAGAGCTAGTATAACTGAACAACTTTTCTTTAGTGATGATTACGTCAACACATAATTCTATAAGAAAGAGCTTTTCATTTCTTCATTTTAATGTTACATAAATTGGTGTCTCGACTTTAACATAAATTACTGTAATAAGTAATAAAGTTGTTTCCAATTTCCTTTAATTACAACTCTATAACAAAATTTAAAAGCAATTCTTTAAAAATATTATCAATGATTTCGAACAAAAAAGTTTTATTTCACAACTCAATTTATTAATGAAACGTAAATATTTAATTTACGTAGTAAAAAGAAAATTACTTTGTGGGTTTTAATCATATACATTTGCTTTATCCCCATACTATATTAAAGAGTCTAGAGAGGCTGAACTACCACTTTAGTTGAATATTCTTGAAAGAGCTCTAAAACTTTATATGATTGAAGTAAAAGTTTTACCGAGTTTTTAGGCATTATACGTTTAGGTATTTTAGGCAACAACCTTTTAATTTTTAATGGAATTGATTTTCTTCGAGTTTTTAATAAAAAAGGAATTTTATTAATGCTATTCGTTAAATTTGCGCGTGCATAACACATTTCCGTCATAAGTGGAATTGCATTATATTCTCAAGTCGCTTCTTCAAGATATTTTTTGTACTTCAACACTTTCAGCGCGAGTTGGTAAATTGCATTACCTACTCGAGTAACTAGGAAACTACTATTCGAGCGCACACGAATATGCATCATTTAACTTTCAATTAATTTTTTTTCCCACATTAATTTATAAAACATATTTTGACTGATTGCGACTACCACAAAAACTACCGGCATGACAGTCACAACCCATATTATGCCAGCAAGTTATTGGCATTTAATTTAATTTAATTTTTGTAAATCATTGTAACTTACTAAAAGCAATGGCCATAGTTGCCGATGTAAAAACAAATTAATAAAGCACGTAGTGCTTTCACTTGTTTCTGTCTACCTCAAATAGTTTAATATGAAAGCCTTGTGTGTGGATACAACCTAATAATTACGAATTACATTGTTGGTAACAAAATAAACAAAAGAGTAAACCCAGTTTTGGGATTAAAGTGGAAATTAATTAAATTTATTTGTTGTTTTTATTAAAACTAATTTTGGAATATTATGGGATTTTTTTATTCTTGTTGAATTAAGGCAGAATTCTGTCACAAAGCCTTTAGAAGTTTTTGTCTTTAGAAAAGGTTGTTACATTTTGTTTTAAATTCGGGTTTTAGGAAGAAAACTTTTTGTTGATGTTAAAACGTCATTCTTTTGTCTTGAATGCCAAGAGGTAATGAATAATGACTGCATTTTGTTTATTTTGAAAGTACTTATACAGTGTGGAACAAAAGCATTTAGACTTTAGGCACCTCAGTTTTCTCTTTATTGTAGAAATTCAAACTAGGACACGTTGAATAATTTATTAAAAACTGAAAAAAACTGTGTCAGGCGTAATTGTCTTCTTATTATTATTTTCCTTCAAACACTTATTATAAACTATTTTTCTGATTCTTATAAAAACGATTCGGGGAGCCAATATTTATCGTCTAGAGCAATACAATTTTTGTAGATATAAATTCATCAATTGCAAAACTGCAGGATGCACTCGATCCAGTTTTAAATGCTGAAAACATGTCGTATTTAGCGTTATTCTCAGAAATCATTTTCTGTTCTAGCAAGGTTGCGATGCTTGGAAAAAAATCAGATTAACCCTAATAATACCGTAGCTCGTAGCTGTTTAACTACGCCTAATATCAGTGGGGTTATTGAAGACCCTAAATAAAAGCATGTTTATTGTACAGGGTGTTTGGAAAACTATCGACAAATTTCTACAGTGCATTTCCAGGACCGAATTAGATCATTTGCCACTCTTAAAAGTATATCCCCAAGCACACCGCTAAAAAGTCACAGGCTCTCAAAGTTGTAGTTAAAATGTAACAAAATATAACTTTATTTAGATACACGTTACCTATAGTGATTTTTTACATTTTAGGGGTGCATTTTGGGATATAAATACCCTAATTTGATCCTGGGAAAATTCACTGAAGAAAATTTTCCGTGATCTTCTGGGACGCTCCTTGTATAGAGAATTTAATATGTGGGGCCACCAGTGGATTTTACCAACGACACTTTTAATGGTATAAAGGATGGGTCATCTAACGTTTGAAATTTGAATCAAATTGAATATTTTTTCAAAGTTATGAGTTTATTAGAAAGATTGGACATTTTTATTTAAGAATGAAACACAACATCATTCAAATGACTACCACGACTGGCTTGACAGTACTCCATCCGATCAACCCAATTTTTCAGTACATTTTTGATTATTTTGGCTCAAAAGGCATGAATAGCAACTTCTATTTCGTGTTTCAAGGCATTAATCGTCTCTCGATCGTTAGCAAAACACTTATCCTTAAGAGCTCTATACAAAAAAATCCAACGAGGTCAAATCACAGCTCCTTAGCGGCCAATTGACATCATCATTTCGACTGATTGTTCGATTTCCAAAACCAGTGAGCAAAGGATCGATGGTTACGTTGGCAGTGTGGCAAGTGGCCCAGTCCTGTTGAAACCAAATGCCATCCATGCCATACTCTTCAATTTTTAGAAACAAAAATTCGTTTATCATGGTACAGTAACGTTCGCTATTGACGGTAACAGCGGCCCCTCGCTCATTTTTGAAGAAATATGGCCCAATGATGACGTGGAGCTGTGGAGCCGGGATTTGACGGATTTGATTTGGATTATAACGCGAAATAGAAGTCGCCATTCATGTGATTGGAGCCCAAACATATAAAAATGTACTGAAAAATTGGATTGGTCGAATGGAGTACTGTCAAGCCAGCCGTTGCAGTTGAAGGATGTTGTGTTTCATTCTTAAATGAAAATGTTCAATCTTGGAAATAAACTCATAAATTTGAAAAAATATTCATTAGTTTCTTTTATAACAGATTCAAATTCCAAACGTTAGAAGGCCCACCGCTTTAAAACACTTTTGGGGCCTGTATTGATCCCATGGTATTATGAGGGTTAAAATAATCGACCAGAATCGTGAGTTAAGAAAAAAGAAGATTTATATTATAAAGAAAGTACTCAAAAGTATCAGAATATAAGAACTGGAACATTTTAAAACCTCTCGAAAACTTAAGCATACTCAATACTCAAGTTCTAAGTAAAATATGCAGTTTGAATCGGTTAAGCGAGAAAGTAGCGGCAGTAGGCAAACAGACATTGTGGTTCAAGAAAGTTACAAATATTACAGAAATTTAATATTGAATAAAATAAGAGTCAAACTTCAAATGCACAATACTCTACATTTTCCTTTCTTTCGTCTTTTATGAGTACAAAATAAATAATTGTTAAACGTATAATTTATGTTCATGCAAATGCGGAGCTTTTAGACAATTTTACAAACATAAACTTTTAATTACCCATCCAATTTTCTATTCGCTAAATGCAGCTCGAAATAATAAATGTTAGGGTTATCACAAAGAGCTGTAGCAATTTGGAGGTAAACTTAAGGTGCTCGGTTGGCAAATCCTGTCATTAACTATTCTGCTCTGACATTTAATGCGGCATACTTATAAAGTTACAACACCTGAAAACAAGAATAACTAAGCTTACATTCACTTTGTAAAAGAGTGGTTTTTTTTAACAAAAAAACACTGTGGTAGAAATTAAAAAAAGAAAAAATGTGTCTCTTAAAACTGAAAATTACCCAACACATTTTGCTTTCCTTTTGATACACAACACCTCACTTAAATTTTTGAATAAAAAGGTTAATTTTGAAATATACCCTCAATAAAGGGCCATCTTATTAAGTAACTATGAATAAAATATTATAAATTTCCTTCTATCGGTTAAATAAGATAAAGTTGGCAATAAACTTCTTTTATAATATATATAAAACAGCCATTTTTACTGCATTGCGGAATTTTCTAACAAACAAAAGTAAAATAATTTTTGGCTGACAAACATTATAGTTTTAAGTTTTTAAGCCATTCTTAGCTGTTACTTTAAAAAAGATTTAAATGAGGTTTTAATAAAAATATTCGTATTGTTGTAGTCGAACTAAATTCTTGTAGCTTGTGGCAATAACATTTTATTTCGAAAGCTTCAAGTATTATATTGTCAGATAAGAAATAAAAATGGGAAAATTTATAAGTATTCCGACTGAGAGCCAAACCACAATTTAATGTTCATGCGAGAGATAAAGGGGATAAAAGTAACAAATGCTACAAGGCTTTAATTAGTAATGAAAGATATTCCGTGCTTCCTACATCGTCACCTAATTAGACTGCGCCGCAAGCTCCAACCGCGTTGTTGCGAAGATGCAAAGTTTATCGATTTATTTACCTACTTCAAATATAAAATCCGAATTGCACATTTTATAAAATATCAAATTGAACGAATCACATTCTAATTGCATAATTTTATATTTCGAGCTTTGGCTCTGAGCCTTGTTTAAGAGAACGACAATAGAGGTATAAACTACAAAGGGGGCGACAGTGAACAGGATACTGGCGATGTACCCTTATTTAAATTCATTAAGTGGGACGTTGATTACTAAAGTCAACCACTGCAGCTCCAAGTTAATTTTGTTAACTATTACAATTAATTTTACAGTAGGCGACGAACATATTGCAAATTAATGATAAAAATTTGTTAATTTCTTTAGTTTTTTGCCAATTTCATCCTTGTTGTAGTCAGTAGCTACAGAAAGGCACTTCTTGGCACGGCTTAAGTTATTGGAACCCAACTTAACTTTTAGTGCCAGATGAGTTGCTCAGAAGTTTAAGTTTCTTATCGGCTCTCTCCCGCACAATGCAAATAATTAACTTTTAATGTTTGCAACAGAATGCAGTAGGTATAAGAAAAGTTTTACAATTATTACTTAATCTAATTTTAAATTTGAGTATTCTGTTATTGTTTAGCATTGTGACTTTATATGTTCGTTGCGTGTAAATATTCGGAGGGATTGAACATTCAATTGGTCTCACTTTATAAAACAGTAGGATATTGAGGTATTAGTGTACAGTTTCCTTTGAATTATTGTTCAATTTTAAATCTTTTAAAAAGAGACGTGCAACAACACGCACTGCTCTCATGGATAAAAATACAAAGGTGGGATTAGCACAACAGTATGTAGTCATAATAAATAAACAGTTTATTCCAGTATACAATACGTCCGAGAAGTAATACATAATTTCGAGAAAATTCTTTAGCGAATGGAACGCCTACGTGGTCAAATCAATTGTATAGCTCTTTATTGCGCATACAAATAATAAGACCAATAATTGAAAAATGCCTAATGTTCAAAATTGGCTGTTTAGAAGCCTATTTGATTATTTAACTGTTTTTACTTATTAGGCGCTAACCTAACTGGAAATCTGTAAAATAGATTTAATTTCTAATAGGGCACTGGCTAGATAACGGTCCCGCCTCGTTCATGTTTCTATCTGGCACGAAGTCTAATATAGAATTTTTCCCTCTACATTTTCTGCCTCAACTATGGCTGATAGCAAAACCGAGCAAAGTTGTTTGGTATTCATAAAACCGTTTAAAAGATATAAGATCAGTGGGGGTAAGGTGGGGGTGAAAAGACCACAGTATCTGCGGGCAACATGTATTTTTATGTTTCTTAGGATCTCAGGTACCGATCCTCATATTTTGCAAACTCGATTACCTTCGGCGCCCGGTCTAAATGATATTTTTTTTTGGTAAACGTATTAATTTTTGAGATAAATGGCCATTTACAAACTTTTTTGATACCATGTTTCATAATAATAATTTCAACAGTAGTGTACAACTGTTAGAAAGGGTCAAATACTAAAATTGGTAGTTCTATATTGTTTTGGACCTTAAAATTACCGAATGCAAATTAATGCACCCCACTTGAAAATTACTACTTCGTAGTTACCTTATAAAAATAACTGAGCATAAGGCTATAGTAAAAGAGTGTCCTTTTTCAGCTGTAATATCAGAATATCGAACGAACAATATTATCGGAACGAACCAGCGAAATGGCGTGATCGCTCTACTTCACACCTTCATTAGATTATGTTTTTATTGAATCCGTTAAAACGAGCAGATACCTATATTTTATTCAAGGGTTGCTACGTTCCTACTAGACTAAACAATTTAGCAATCGTATTGTGGAAAAGTGCCAACATCTGAGGCAATCGTTTAAAACCTAATTTTCCCGAAGTACACGCAATGAAAATATTTCAGATATGTGTGTGCTGAAATCGGTAATGAAATATATCCGGTAGATACTGGGTCATCCATGCATGCGAGATAATAACCACGATACTTGTTCACTGCCACTCGAAAGCATGCACAAAGAAAACTAAAAATCCAAAACAAAACATCAGAATCGACCATAAGTTTACAAAAGTTTTATTATAACTTAATAAATAATATAATTAATTCATCGCAGGTTTCGGCATTTGGGCATTTGGGTCTTAGGTCATATTTACTTACTGCTCGAAAATAAAATCAAAGTCGTGAGTCAATGACGAAGTAAGTTTAGTAATTTACTAAAGCGAGGTGCTTTTATAATTACAAAAATAATTATTACACGAAATACCAACTTTGAACTTAATAAGCTTACGAAATTTTTCTTTGAGCAAGGTGTTTGAAAGGATTAAATGCCTAAACAAATTTTCCCACTCTTTATTTTTACTTTATCCTTTTGGGTAAGGTTATTTTCGAAAAGTGGCAGTAGTAACAAAATTGTAGAGAAAGGCACGAATACAATTATTTTTGATATTATTATTAATAATTACCATCTCGTTTGACAAAGCGGTGAATTGGAATTTGTATGCGGTTATAGTTTCCGAAGAGCGACTGATGGTTCAAGTAACAAACCAATAGCGAACGATTACAAGCAAGTGTAAGGAAACCGCATATTAGTTGTATCTTTGCCTACAATAAATTTAATACCCCCTTATACCGTTAAGACAATAATTCGAGTATAAATCGTTGTGACAATACGTTTTTTCATTTTATTTTTTCGTTGGCTTCGTATGCTTTCAAAAAGCAAAGAAAAGTTTTCTAAAATTCAATTTCTTGACGTTTCTGACCCCCATGGAACTAATTTCAGTTATAGGATTTATTAATTGAACACTTAAGAGTACAAGAATACTTTAAAAAAAATTTTTGGGTTTTGAATATTTGAAAATCAATAATTAATTGGCCCACAGAGGTCAAGATAATTTTACCAATATTATTTTTAACCTCAAATTAAAAATTTGATTTCTCTTTTGTATAATTTTGACACATTCGAGAATATTTATTTTGTTTCGTTGAAATTGTCCTTATCATACCTACCATTTGCTTTACTTCGATAAGAATTTTTCCTCGTGCGATCAACTAAATCCGATACGCTTTTAAAATGTTATAAAACACTACTTAATAATCATCGAATTAATATTTACTCGAATTTTTATTGTAGGTGTATCCGTGTATCATTGGACTCGGTTGCTTATGTGCTGTGCTCGGGTGTGCCGTTTGCAGTTTGGGACATCCTATAAGACGTTTTAAGTTCAATTTCCGCTACTTCAAAAAGGTAAGATTTATTTAACTTATACTACAAAATTTTGAGGGCTATTCCGTTTTTACTATCAGTTATACGCAATGAGACTGTGGAAGAAAAATGTCATAATCTGTTTTTTACATTGAAAGTCATGTTTGGCTAAGAATTCACTAAATAGGTTGGTGTCTGATGATTTTCAAATATACAGGATGTTGTTTATAATAATACGAATATATAAACTTTTATAGCGTATTCTACTGGTAAAAACAATCAGTGTATGTTTTCGAAGCTTCGTTAAGAAAATCGCGATATTTAAGCTAAAATTGGTCAAATGCAGGCAACCCCAATGGAGTAAGTACCTATATTTATTTAAAAAAGCTACACCTTGTCTAAGGAGACCCTGCATTTAATTTTTGAGTTTATCCCCATCTCTTTTTTCAATTAATGTGAAATGGTGAATTTAAATATTAGGCAAAAGTGATGTGCTTGTAACAAATCTTCTGTATTAAGCAGAAAAAATGTAAACGACCGCTCTCTTTCAAGTTTCACCATTTTTTTAAGTTTTGAGCGGCCAGGCTTGCTCCTCTGTAGGCGTTGTAGACGCAAAGAAGTGGGAATAAGGGGTTAATTAAAAATCGATTCGATATTTCAATTTAACTTTTTTTTATTTCCGACTTCCGATACCTTTTTTAATATTTAGAGACCTTGTAGAATTTTAGCTTCAATGCTTACGAAAAAGCCCTGTTATGGCGACATCGGACGTTTTAATATTACCTTCAAAGTGAGATTTGTTTGGAGAAGCTCTAGATTCTTTTTTCATTTAACTTTTTGGGATTGTAACTAACGTTTTGTTTAATTAATCGAACTGAAATAAATGAAAAAGTCCTTTTGTAGCGCCGATAATTAATTACTTCGGAAAAAATCCCTTGATTTAAATTGAGCATTGAAGTTGAAAAACTTGTTTAACATTACTCAAATAGAAATTGCACAATAATTTCAGTATCATTTATTACACTTTTGGTTTTTTTGTCAAGTTAATTAGTTTCCTTTTTTGCACAGGCGATATTTTAGCTTTTAACTCGCACAGCAATTAATTTTAATATTAATTGGGAAGTATTTTCGTTATACTAGTTATTATAGTTTTAATTGTTTAATTGTTAAACTAAAAGAGCTTAAATCGGAGAATAACAAATTAATATGTTACGCATAATATGATACAGAAATATTGGTATTTGTTTTCTCACATTTTCAAAATGGTAACCAATACGAGGTTTGTAAACTGAAACAAAGTCGCGTAAACAACCCTATAAAAGCCCCCGAAAAAGTCGTGAAAAATCGTTGTTGCATGCCTCTATTTCTGATGCCTGCTAGGGATCCACTACATTAAGAAACTTTTTGGAATGTAATAATTTTATTATAGTATGTAGATCAAAAACAAAACAGTAGAGTGGAATTAACTACAGAAATTGTTTTGTTCGAAACAGGCCCAGAACCCTATCAGTCAAAAGCAATATACCTATTCACTGTTTGTAGGTATATAATAACTTTCTCATGAAATCCATGAGCGGAAAGGCGGCTCTTTCTATAAGCACGTATTGCTATTATTATACATCTCGTTAAAAAACGAAACAACACGCTCTCAAAATGATTAAACAGAAATTTTCCAGTAAAATTATACATTTAATAATTTTCAAGTCCTTTCAAATATAAACTGTAATGCCGGAAGGTAAAATATATTTCATTAACTTTAATTATAAATAATAGAAGTAGAGACTTATAATTAATTGGCAAAAGCTTTAACCTCGGTGTAAAATCGAGTTTAGCTTGTTGACAATTTAATTTAAAAAAATACGAAATGAAATTTACAACAAAATTATGAATTTTCAAAGCTCTACCTTTTGTTTTTAATTGATTTTTCAATCAGATGTAATTTATTTTGTTAAATTTGTTACTTACGTTTGATTTTATTTCAAACGCTTAATTAATTATTGCGGCTTTGCTGTTAGCTCGAATAAAGGTACTGTATTTTGATAAAATCGAGGGAAATTTAAAAAAATTAGTAATGGTCGATTCTTTTACTGTAATTATTGAGAACTTAACGAATTGAGCTATAATACAGTGGAGACACGCTGATAGAAATTACTATTATATTCACTCGATTTACGGCTCGGTTATTTCACAGTAATTTTTTTATACTTCGAGATCTTCGTAAAAATTTTGGCAGGTGGGATTTCTATAGTGTTTTTCTTTATATTATTATGGCCTGAGTAATTAGCATATTATTATGGCCTGAGTAATTAGCATTCTGTATATCGTATACTACGTAAGGCCAGTGACTGTCACTCGAAAATAGAGCCATTGCAATTGGGCTTTTCTAAATTAGCATATAATTTAAAATTAGTGTTCAATGCCGTCATTTCAAAAACCGTTTACACTAATTCTACTTGGTTTAATGCATTAGGATATAAAAAATACATAATTTGAGCATAAAAAATGAATTTCAATTGATTTTCTATTTTAATGTCATTATTTTGTTGATTTTAAAGCACAGCTCTAAATGTAATTTTACTTCAAAACTTGTTTTAAAAGTATTGGAGGGCAGTATGGCATTGATAGGAAAAACAAACAAAAGTATAGTTTTGAGTAATCTTTTACTAAAATTAAATTCACAATCTTCATTATTCATTAATAATAATTTATCGCTCATCTGCACCGAAAGATTAGTAGCTTTTGCTGTATTTATTTAAGCGGAAAAATTAAATTATTTTAATTTCAAAATATACTATAATACTACCAAAATAATATACAAACTTCCAAATATTAGTTTTGCATATCAAGTCCAGATACCTACATAAACCGTTGGAAAAACTTTGAAATAAAACGTTGACAGTGTTGGTTATACTCAGTGACATGGAAATTGCTACAACAAGAAGAACTAGGAATTTTGTGTTGAAATTTGGCAAATTATTTTAACTACTCAAAGGTAATATTTTATTAAAATTTGGATGAGATTGATCAAAGTGGTAATGGCATTTCTGATATTTTTTCGTACATTATTTCTTGCGAGTTTTCGTTAATTTTGTTATTGTTGTACTTGTCATACTTCCGTGTTACTTGTTTTGTGAGTGTCATCATGCCTAGAATACGCCAGCGTCAAATCACCGCCTGTGGTGACTTTTCGTAGATAGATCGCCAGCCGTCTCAAACAAAACCAATCCACCATCATGCGATGTTATCGAGCATAGATTAGAGAGGTCCAACAACGTCGTAGAAGAGGATCCGGAGGACTAAAACGAACGAATAGGGTGCATAACCTCCGCATTCGGCTTATGGCATTAAGACACCGATTCTCCAATACCAAATCAATTGCTGGCCAATGGTTAGGTAATGAAGGTCGTTAGGCAGTATGAACGCCCAGCATTACGTCAATGAGGCTGTGGAACCGCATATTCTTTCATATCTTCAGCAGCTGGAAAACCATTTTTTCAACAGGATAATGGCCGTCCTCCTATCGCAAGAATCTTTCTTAACCGATTCGAAGAGACCTACGTAAATGGCTTTCAGATTTCTCGACCTATCGCCTATTGAACAGATATGGGACATAATAGACCGGGAGATAGAGATAGATTTTGGGCCATGATTTTATTCAGTATGCTTTCCGAGGACAATATTTATTATACGTATATCCTCATGATAATAATGCATAAATCAAATAATCATCCTGGGTTCTTCATCTGTCATTTTCTCCCAGTGTATAATGGGAAGAAAACTAACAAATTTGGCAAATTCTCCACTGCCGCAGTTAGCTCTCACAAATGAATAGTAGGTTGCTTGGGACACAATATCCCAAGAAAATATCGATCAACTGCTGGAACCGATGCCTCGAAGAGAAACGGAGTTTATACCCAATAGGGGCGTTTAACCTATTATTAATAAATTCAAGGTTATCTTCATTTATTTTTTGGAAATGTTAATTAATTATTTCCATTGAGTAGTTAAACGGTTTTGCCAAATTTTATCAAAAAATTCTTTAGTCCTTTCAAATTGTTGGTGTTGCAATTTTCATGTCACTGGGTATTTTTATTCATTCTAAATTAGGTATAAGGAAGATGGTATTGTAGACGAATATTCAAAGAGCATTTTTTAAGTTGTATCATATCATCATATTATAACATCCTACCCTGTTTAACTACCGTGTTTACGAAAGGAAAATGAATATACCTAACCAAATTCTAAATTTCATCCCATCATGAGTTCTTGACATACTTAATAATTTTTAACGTCCCTGAATTAATTTTGTGTTTGTAAATTGAATAAAATGATAAAACGCGCGTATCGAATATTTAAAATTTTACACAATAATCTGTTAACAAAATAACTTCATAAAGCTGGACGTATCTGATTACTTTGGCGTATCAATTGCAGGTACGTGTTTAATTAAATTTCAAATAAAGTCGTTAAATTAATTTATCTAAGAACCAATTCCAAAATTGAAATTGAAATATTTCCATTTGTAAATGTACTTTCTATACCTATACCTATACCTAATATGGGAATGTCAACTATTGTAATCGATGGAGGGCAGACTTAAATTTGGCGAAGTTTCGTGATTGAATGTTGAATAATATGCAATTGTCAAACTTATAGAAATTTTATTTGGTCTTGCGGTTTTTAAAGGAAACCAATATCGCCAAAAAATTTATTTTTTAAATTATTACACGAGATATGGAAAAAATAAGAATACTTTTACCTACCTACTTTGTCTACTACACTAAATTCAAATTTTTTGGGACATTTTTTGCACTCTCTTGTCAAATATAAAATGAATGAATGTAATGTATGACTCTAGTGTCGCGATAAATATAGTCGTTAAGTACCAACTTGTTTACCATTCTTTTATTAAAATTTGCTCCTTATAACCTCCACACAAACCTTATAGAGGTGATTTTTTTATTAGAGCTATCTCAACTTTTAGAATGACTTTTTACAACACCTTGTTTTTTCCTGTAGCCTCTCACTAAATATCTCGAGAGCGCATGTATTCCTCAACATAATCAGCGCTGTTAAGAAACAATATCTTGAAATAAATGAATTCTTTCAGAGCTCTGTAATATTGATCCACAGAATTCACAATAGAAGACTGTATTTTAGGAACTCGCTGCACGTTCTTATAATCCCAAATGAATTTTCAATTAAATTATGGGAAGTTGCAAAGCCAAATATTTCTAATTATTTTGTGTGTCAAGTAAAGTAGTGCTAATTTTAAATTTCCAGGTTAAATAAATTGGTACAATCTATAAACCATTGGTTTATATTTTAATGTGGGAGGTAATATTTGCAGTTAAAATTCTGCTCAGGAACAATCAATTACACGACACTCTCGAGAGTTTAAAAGAGAAGTAGTAAAATGCCCAATAAGTGAAAAAATAATTTTTTTTGCTTTATGAATTGCTTTAGTGATCTACTAAAATAATAACTAGGTATTTGTCTAAGAGATTACTTTAAAATCCCGACGTTGAAACCCCATAAATTATAAGTTCTGATAAAAATGTATCTTTCCGGCTGTCCCCTGAAGCCTGTGATAGTCACAACGGAACGTAACGTAAACGTGACCTATAACACTTTTCCGTCGTGTCTTCATCGACGTTAGATTAGGTAACCCCAAACCCCGTGATTTAAGTTGTTTCAAAACCGCACGTCACTTCCTGAAAAACGTCAAATAACGCAAAACGGATTATTTTCCGGTAGAAATTGTAAATACATTCGTACATCGTACAAACTACGACTCCATGCGATCAAGATTTTATCTCTGAAAATTTCATCCAACTCAGTCGAACGGGTTCTTAAATATTTACGGAAAACCTCCTTTTTACCATAATTTTTGAAAGGAAAATTCGTGACTTTCATACCATTAATGAAAAATTTTTTATTGACCTTTATCATCGTTGATAATAATACCTGATAGCATGGCTGAGTCACCTCCACTGAGAAGGCATCTTTCTGTATCGTGAAAATTCATTTCTTTTGAAATAAATTGCCGGTAGATTCTCTCCGGGGGAACGTTAACGTTTCTTCGGGTAGGTATTACAACTTTATAACCATCGTGAGAATTACAAATTAAAACAATCAACCTTTGCCGACTGTCTACTATTCGATACAAATTTTAATTTTCGTCGACGTCACCAAAATTCAGAAATAATATTGGCCAAAGATAAGTGATTGAGTGCACCAATTTAATTTTCAATTAAAATAATACGTAATGGTAAAGATTAAGTATCTACTTGAAGCAGCTTTTACTTTAATTAAATAGAAAGGAGATCCTAATTCAACTACTCAGTTACTCTCCTAATTATTATCTTAATTAAAAACACAAAGGATTGGTTGTTCCAACAACGTCAGCAAAAAAACGTTAATCAAATTTAGAAAAAATTAAGCTCCGAAAAAAACAAAAAAAAACAAAACAAAATCCTTTAAAGTTGTAAAAACTTTTTATATTTTTATAGCGCTAATAAATGTAAATGCCGGAATAACAAACTTAAAGCATATTTTCTTCCACAATTTCAACTCTACAGAAAATAAATGGGTGTTACACAATATATGAATTTTTAACTTACCGGAGTAAAAACAGGAAACTAAGATGTATTTTCTTTTCATAAATTAATTTTAATAATTCACTACTGCAACGGTTATTGCGTTATTAGTTATTAAAAATTATCAGCCTTTTGACTTTTATTCGTGGTTCGCAAAATTAGAAAAGAGTAGAAACAGAATTTTAAATTGACGATTACAACAATCGAAGAGGCGAATGTTAAAACAAACATCAATGAGATTGAAAATCTCGAGGCAGAGCTTTCGTGTTTCTAAGAGTTTTGACTAACGAACCTTCAGTTGTAGGCTACAAGAGAAGAACTTATTCAGCTCACAAACAACTGATAAAAAATTCAGATATAATACCCATTCTTTTTAGTATTTATATTTTACAATTTCGAATCGCTAAGTACCTACTATTCGAGTTTAAAAACATTTGCGTAGTACTTAAGTGCTTTCATTTCTCGTTTTACAAGTTGCCACGCAAATATCGTACCTCTGAACGTATTGGATTGACGAATTTGAAAACAAAGTCCATTTCGATAATATGAAATGGAAAGTACAAAAACAGTATTGACCCGATTTTGATTTTTTAACTTCCTTTCATCTTCAGCGAACGTAGCTTGGAGGCTTCAAATCTTTTGAAAGACATAAAGCATAATCATTCTCATCTTTTCATCTCAATAAATGAAAACTGGTTTAGCCTAATCGTAAGAAATATTAGTACCTACGAAATTTTTATAATAATAAAATAATTACGAATCTGTGGTTTTTCCTTGTATTCTTATTAAATATTTCTTTAGCATTACTTATTCGCGAGAGTTCCGAATAAAATAAAAATAATAAAAATATACAGTTAGGTGAGATATTTCTTAATTACTTTTTCTTTTTCGTTGAATTCGTCCACTTTGAAAAAGTAGTATGATGGAAAAGAAGTTTGAAGTATAAAATAGACACTATTCTAAATTAAGTCGTAACTGAATTAATGAAACTGAAGTTCACACGGTCACAAAAAAGTGTATAAACGAGTAGCTCAAAGATTTTAATTTAAATTTTGCACAATAATTACTTAGTAAAAATGCGCGAATGATCCTCAAAAATTCCTCTAAAACTTAGCCAGAGTGCAAATTTTTCATTTACGGCTGTTGTACCCCTTAAATTAATTCAAATGGTGGAGAAGTGGATTCAGAATTAGGTAAATAAATAAACGATTTGGTAAAAAATCCCATATTTTGCTATTAAGACAAAATAAAGTTTACATTAAGAAACCAAGAACAGATCAACTAATCGAAATGGTGACTACTGATTTGAAAGTAGGATCAAAAGTGTAATCAAAAATGTTTTAAAAGAATCAAAAAAGATTAACAAATTGTAAGCGGGAAAATCGGTAGCTTACTAATGCTCCCTTTAGCGTCGCTCAGTCGGTGAAAAGGGTAGGTTCGGCGTCGGAAATAAAAGTCACACGTACCACAAATTAAAATGTTTTATTCTGTTAATAAATTACCACCAAATAATACATTAAGAAAATCCAGAATATTAATATTGCATACAACTCAAATTTAATTAATTAATTAACAAAAATAGGGGCGATTAATGTATTCGCAACCCACCAATTACCAGGGATATAATTAAACGATTAATTAACGAGGTTACAAGGGGGAAGGAACCTGGACAAGGTAAGCGGAAAGAGGGGGTGCGGCTATAAGGCACTACGACGGTCCTTGCGGACCACCACAGCACAGTAGCCACACGGAAGCGAAGGGGGAGCGGCTAGAAAAAATTTCACAGCGGCTCTTGCAAACCACTACGGAATTCCAGCCACTCGGGGGTGACGTATTTGGTTGTTACACTTGGGATTGCGGACAAGACGAGACTTTACACAATTTACACGGAACTACTGTTAATGGGACTACACGGGGACTGCCATCGAACTGCTAGGAACTGCCAAGACTGCCAAGACTCTTCGGTCGCACGGCGATTTATTAATTTTTCCCCTTCCTGGGAAACCACCAATCACAGCACTCGCTTTAACAGGGCGCAAAGCCAAATTAAAAATATTTAATTATAGTTATATTAGTTGATTGCATTCCAGGACGTATCATATTATTTCTTTAGTTCATTAACAGTAGACTGGAATGTAATAGGAGAATAGCTGAGCGAAGCCAATAGAAAGAATAATAATACACGCGCGTCGGATTAACTTAAATCATTAATTTTTCATAAATCGATGATAATTACAAAAAATTGCATATCTGTCGTCTGACTATGTGGTTCACATCCTGTGCGTTTTGACGAGTTTAGTAGTTTTTCCAAAGGTGAAAAAACGCACATGGAGGGAAACGCAGAGTCAGGAAAATCGACAAATCATACGACGATGAAAAATTAAGGGGTTCCATTCAGAAAATCGTCCAAGAAGGTTCAGAGAACATTTTCATTTTCTCAATTTTTGTCAAGGCGGGCCGTGCTTTTTAATTATTCAATTATTGTGATTATTCTTCTTATTCGACGGGCGCGAGAGTGAGTGATTTAGTTTTGGGTAAGAAACATTTTTATATATATATCTTTTTCAATGTCAGGTGTATATCTGAGTAAAGGAATAACGTTTTGAGTCGAACACTCAGAATTTGTGCTATATTCGGATTTTAACTGTTTTATTTGTATTTGTACGTGATCGCAGGTATTCTTGGTCGAACTATAACTATTGTAATTATTATCAACTATTCATGTTTTTTTTATCACTATTTGGATTTTACACAATAAACTTTAACTACGCGAATTTGAGAATCTTTCTTTTACCTTCGAGCTACCCTTAGGTAAACCCGATAACGCCACTTGCCCAGCCAGGAGGGAGTGGACGTTACCAAAGTGGCAGCTTTGGTTACATCGCTGAGATTGGAAGGGGGGAAATCATAGTGGCGGACGGGCTATCATTAACTACTGAATTATAATTATAAAAATCTAATTAGTGGCATTTGGGAAAAATTATAACTCAGGAACAATGCGCTGTGAAAAGGGCATTCGAATGATGTAAGTCTCGTCGTAATCGGGGAAAATTTGGGGATACAAAAGAATAAACAAATGAAATTTATGAACATTAATTAATAAAATTACTTAGGGGATGTCAATTGGAGATTAGGGGACCAAAAGAAATGGGGGACGAAATTGAGAATTTAATTTTTAGACAAAATTAATTCAAAGTTTTTAAATTATTGAATTCTGTAAAGGAAGGTCGGACGTTAAAATGATTGACCTCGCGCGTCTTCAACGAATGTACACTAGATAATGATCAGGTGTCGGTCTAATTTAATAATTGTTAATTTGCTTTACAAATTAACAACGGGGAAAATGAACAAGGGAGAAATATTGGGTCGTGGTTTAGGGTTAGTAAGTTGACAACCAAAACGGATGCGGGTTTGGACAAGCTCAGAGCTAGAATCTTAGGATTCATATCACTCTGAGCTGTATAAGAAATCCACATCGTTACAAAATAAAAAAGTTATAGCTATATAAAAATGAAAATGGACGTTTTTGGTTTTTCCAGTTTTCGCAAGAATGCGTAAATTTATACGAAATTTATCTAGTTCCTAAGATAAGCGACGTCCTCATGTTACACAAAGAATTTTAATCACCCTGTATTATATGAACGAAGAAGGTATTAGGAAATTGATCGCAAATATGGCTGACATGGGGGAGGGGGTAATATTATTATACGAATGCATTGCTTTTATTTCACAAATAGAGAAATTATTTATAGTCTACTTTGTACACACAAAAAATTTCAATAAACTCAAAATGAGCTTTCTTCGCAAGCTCTACATTTACTCTAGGGATTCTTAACGACACTAATTTGTTTGTTGATTTTTTAAATTTGTTTTGGCACTCCTTTGTAAATTTTTTACTAGTTGTCAATCAAATGCACACCCTATACGTTCACAGGCACATTATAGTTAGTGTACCTAGTGGTTGCCCAAACGCCGTCCAACCATTATGACCGTCGAGCATTATATATATTATCTGCCGGCGTCGTCTCCAAATGTAATTTATATAATTTATTTAATAACCCCGGGCTCACGTTCGTAGTACCCATTTATAAGAAAGTAAATGAATTTGATTTTGTTTTTCCCTGTACTCGCTAAATAAAGTTTAAAGTAAACTTTGTAAGAAATGGGTTTCCTGCTCTATCAGGAAGTTCAACAAAAGCGTCTGGTTTATTAGTGTTGTACTCAGAAATGTGGTTACCTTGTTTTAGTATTCTCTTTTTCTTTAGTGAATATCAAACTCTCTCTAATTAAACTAGACGATGTAAAATTTCACAGAAAAGCTTAAAAGAGCCCTGTTTTTGTTATTGATCTGTTAAACTGTTCGCTGTTTAATTATGAGATTGTTTATATAATTTAGCTTGGAAGCTTTTATGTTATAATATACACATGCGTATATGAAACTTGGGGAATTATGGTTTTAATCCACCAACCACGACAATAATAAAGTTGTGGAGCTGTTTAAAAATGAAGGAAACTATACAAAGGGCAAAGTTGCTCTATTCAAAAAACTTGCGCTTAGCAAGTTTATTATTAAATTAATTTATATTTACAATTTGCGTATTATCTGAAAGTCTTGTCTTCCATGTCTTCTAACCAGACATCTTTCACCGTTGGACCGCTTTTCTACCGTTCATAATAATTTTCTTCAACTCGAGTAAACCCAAAAGCAATAAAAACTATTTTCTAAACTGAAAAAGAAAACATGTCGGGAATTACTTGTTTTGAGTATTTTTTAATGTAACTTTCTTGTCACGTTCTAGTTTATTTGAAATTTCAGCATTCTTAATGTTTTCGAGTCACATCCCTTGGCGGTTTAGCTTCAATTTTAATTTAAAAGAGCTGAAGGGTCAGCCGAGCTACATTTAGGTAAATAAAAAATGTGGTCGACTTTTTATGGTTCTGTTTTTTTCGAAAAACTCTAGTAGTGTGTGTGTGTGTGAAACGAAAAACTGATGAGATCGAGTTGTCGAGAGTTTAATTTAAGTTGTGGAATTTATAGCTATTTTATAATTAAATTTCTACAAGTTATTTTTTGGGATATAAACAACAAAAGAAGAAAATATTTTAATGTGAAAAACAAGTTTAAAGTTAAAAATTTTTTTTAGATCTCTAAGTTGGGTAGTAAAATTTTGGGAGAAAAACATTGGGATATTTTATTGCGAGAAAATATATCGCTTTGCGTTGTTTAACCAGCATCTGCTCTTTAAACTAACCAGTGAGAAAATTAAAGGAGGTGCTTATTAAAGTACGATAGTATATTATAATGCAGTATTTTTCGACATCTTTTCGACAACCACACGTTTGAAAACTAATTAGGATGTCGCAACACACCAAAATTGTTACAAGAAAAAGGTTTTCACGTAATTTCACACACATTTTGTACAAAATGCTAAAATCAAAGTTATCCTGGTGACATACTGACTGGGAACCACTGCTATAAGGGTATAACTAGATGAAAAAGTGATACCTACATATCCAGATATACATGCTGGGCTTATCAGTTGGGTTGCTTGTACGAATCTTGTGTAAGAAATTCGTTTTAGAAATCGCGTCTACTTCCCAAGCAGCCAAAGAACGTAATGCACCTTCGAGTACATTTTCCTAATATTGTTTAATTGATACCCAGCCAAGAAACTGATTATGTGTGTGAATAACGTAATTTCCGGAGTGAATAGCGCATGCGAAGTATCAAGTCGATGCATAAGTAAGAAACCAATTTGTTTTGCGAAATTTCAATGTCGTATTAATGCCGTGGTCTTGTTTTGTTGAATACTTCTTGAATTTTTCAATTTGTAGAACGTTAGGGGTAATTCTTGGCTAAAGAAAATAGAGTGTCCAATACAAAAAAAGAAACATGTTTGATGTATCCTTTTTTTAATTTAATCGAAGAGGTTATTTGTGCCGTTCCCGGAGAGAAAGTCATCAGAGATGAGTACTGTTCAAAAATGATTTTCTTGTTTCAAAGAAGGCCATTTTGATATGCATGATTTCCCACGTTTAGGGAGACCATCCGACTTTGACGAATACACATTAAAAGCTTCAATTCAAGATTGAACTCGGGAATTGGTCAATATGATGGATTATGACTTATGACCAATTTACCAAGCTACGAAGCTACACACTACATCCCAGCAAGACTATCATCTCTTAAGAATTTCTCGATAGAATAGAATGCACCTTCAATCTCTCTGTGTCCCAGGCAAGAGTCTGTAAGAAAACGGTTTACTATAGTTCCCTTTGGCTATTGATAGTAGGTTCTAACGCCCTTTCCAAGTTTTCATCGCTGACGGTAACTTTAAACAAGGAGTAGTACTGTGGATATTTAGAATTGAGCTTGACACATTCTACTTCTGGAAATATAGGTCTTAAATAATTTCCAACCTCTTCCGCCTTCACGTCAGGGTAAAAAAGACTTTTTGATAGTAGCTCTAAGGCTACATTTTACAGTATCGTCTAAGCTGCTCACAATAGTTTCCTTACGTTTGTACTATATTTTCCGTTTTGATTGAACCACTTGATAGCTCCGACCTTCGTTGTGAGGATCCAGAGTACCATCAGCGACAGCCTTAATAGTTGCCGCATTAAATTGAGCTTCATTTGCTTCGTGGCCACAGTTGCCCTGGGTTTCATCTTTTAAAGTAATTTGAGGTGTATTTTCCTTTACAGATATTTTAGATTTGGAATTTTTCTTTGAGTTAGAAACGGCAGAAGCGTAATTAATAACAGTTGACACATCTTTCAGAATCGGCTCATTTACGTTTTCCAAGCTATCAGTATTTTTTTTGGCTACCATTGTCTTCCCGTTTATTGGAATGTTTCCCCTTGATACAAGGTTTTACCGGAGGAGAGACTTTCTCACCACCACCCGTCGTCGCCATTACTCGAAAACATGCGTTTTTCAGCGCGATAATGAGAGTCTGCTCACTGCTACCATTGCAAAAGCAGCCCCAGGAGTTCGGTTGGGAGGTTATTTCACATCCGGCTTATTCTCCGGATCTTGCTCCATCAGATTTTTATCTTTTCTATTCTGTATTCAAAAATCTCCGAGAGAGAGACTTTCTCACCACCACCCGTCGTCGCCATTACTCGAAAACATGCGTTTTTCAGCGCGATAATGAGAGTCTGCTCACTGCTACCATTGCAAAAGCAGCCCCAGGAGTTCGGTTGGGAGGTTATTTCACATCCGGCTTATTCTCCGGATCTTGCTCCATCAGATTTTTATCTTTTCTATTCTGTATTCAAAAATCTCCGAGACATCTCGTTTAACAACGACGCTGCTCTTCAAAGCTGGCTCGACGACTTCTTTACCTCCAAACCTACGGTTTCTTCAGGCGTAGACTTGAAAAACTTCCAGAACATTAGAAGTTAATCATAAACAACGCAGCAGGATATAATATAATCGATTAGTTTTTGAATTTTGGGTATTATAAACAATTAATTTTAAATTTAAAAAACGCTACGAACTTATGCATCGACATATGCAGATATGATAGATATCATATCTATTCGCGTTATCAAATCTTGCAATATTATTCTTAACTATGTAGATGGACATAATGGCGTTTTGTGTAATGGATACCTGCATGATGGAAGGCCGGCCAAAATGGAAATATAGTTCTACGTGGCCCGTAAGTTTAGGCTAGTCTGGAAAGACAGTTCTGGTATAAAGAGATACTTGGTTACTTTCATGCTTAGTACGTCATACTCATAACAGGTTTACTACGTTAGGTTGTGTTAAAGGTTATTAAATATTTTTAAACAAAACAATTTCCATTCACACGCTTCATGAAAATTTTTAATTAAATTAAAAATTCCCTTTGTGTAAACTGAAATATTAAAAAAAAACATTTTTTCAAATTTTCATTTGAAAGCGAAATTAAATTTTAACAAGTTAAGTCGTTAAAAGTATAAGAAAATTAATTATTAATATATTTTTGATAATATAAATAAATAATGGCTATGCGAAAGAAGCGAATACTGAAATTGTGAGGGCTCTACTAATGTGCCGCATTCTTTGTTTGACATTCGTGAACACTTAAAATTTAAAGTTGACTTACTCATGTTTTTTGATATTTGAAACCATTAACTTTCTATTCTTTTGTAAATAATATAACGCATACAAATAACAAATACTTTAATTAATGAGTAGCAGTCATTTTTATCGTCTTGAAAATGGTTGATTATATGCTTCAGAACGTATACTAAACTTAAAAGTCTATATCGTTCTTCAGTACTAAGATTAAACGTGTTGCAAACACCACAAGAATTAGATTCTAAGATGTCTTGGTTACAGTTTTGTGTTTATGTGTTTCGAGCAACTGCTTTTTTAAGGCTCTACCGATCAAGATCATTATTTTTAATTCCATCAAACAGTGTCTTGGAAGAACTTATATACATTATACATTTCGTTCATTTTATAGTAAATTAACTATTAAGGGCCAGTCTCACCAACTCTGATAAAACAATTTAATCACAGTTAATCGCAGTTCATCAATTGTCAAGACAAATCAGTGAGTAACTGCATTAACCGTGATTACATTCATTTAATCAGAGTTGGGCGGAACTAGCCCTAAGAGTGCCAAACAAAATTTCTTGAAAACATTCAGTTTAAAATTTAGTGAACTTATTCCAAACTTCATCAGTGCACTTTAAATTTATTTTAATGTCTCTAAATTAGAAAAAGTTGCACCTCTCTTTCTTATTTGAAACTGAATTTTTTTTTCTTAGTAGCTTCTAATACGAGCCCATTTGGGATTGTGTATCGATTCTGAGCTACGATTTAGAGAGTATGTTAACAAAATTATTCAAAATTTATATTTTAACTTAAAATTAATTTATAAAAACATAGATTTTATCGTAAAACAGAACCAGGCAGTAAAACTACATAGGGAAGCTTCACTATTCAGTAGTTTGGAAAAATATTAAAACTCATAAAACAAAATAAAATTTGAATATAACAACGTTAGATCTATACATAATACATAGTCCTTAAGTTTTTGTTATTTTGTACGCTTTTAGTTTGTTCGCCGAGATACTGTGAAATCAAGATGGAAAACTTGATATATCCTTACGAGACGTATGAAGCATGAAGCAATAAAATGGGTATAAGAGGAAATTAAAATATTAATACTCACGACACCGGTAAATTTTATCAGATTATCAAGTTGGTTGGGGCAACAGAGACCAGAGAGCGATTTATGTTCATAATAAATCAGAGGACCTGGGTTATAATAACATTACGATGTTATAACAACTCCGCATTTGATACTTACTGTTTAAGTTTTCACGTATTTTCACTATAGGTAGGTGACCTGGTCATCATTTTGCGATATTTGATCAGCTATCTACATTTCGCAAGTTTAAGGTCATAACCAAATACCTAGTATCCGATATTAGAGAGTTGGTATTCGCATAAATAATCACGAATGGGTTAGGGTTAAGAAAGCACCGAGAATGGTGTTTGTCTGACCCTCGTTGGCCAATAAAAACATCTTAAACCAACCAAACTTAATCAATTCGTTCAAGTAGAAAAAAATAAAATTCAAGCAGTTAATAGCTGTTACTTGATGAAATAGAAGAATCATTATAGAAGAAAGAAGGATAATATTGAAAGAGTCTTTCAAGTTTATTGAGCTGAACACCTAGGCATTGGAAGCATTAAAGTAGCACTAAATGAAATTTGCACTTTATAGAATATTTTTGATCCTTTATTTAAAAATATATCAGGCCGAATGGCATTTATAATCAAATTTAATCTTCTAAATAGGTTTACAGATTTATTATGCTACTAAAAGATGCTTTGATCAATACCAAACGCTCATTGCGTACTTTACCTTTTTTAACTATTAGGGGATGAACATTAAACTTTTATAAATAATGCGATTTTGTTTACTATTAAAAGTGTAAAAAATATATATATAAACTAAGGGGTGTTTTCTAAACGCTTTAAATCTTTAGCTGTGACGTTTAAATCACCAACAGACATCCAAAACTGTAGACTACGCATCCATTGTTATCGGAGAAACAACGGTGATATAGCACTTTCGAAATGGTCTGTGAAATCCGCTAACTGAACTTTTTATCAGTAAAATTTATAGATTGGCACCATGTTTATCGCAGTTGGTAACACAGGAAACTTCCGCAAGGGAAATTGGTTTCATTTTCTTTATGTTACAAGTTGAATCGGACAAGTTATTTTTTTTTGTTGTAAGAAAATATTGTTTCATGCAATATATTGTGACATGTGAGTAATAGTTTATGGAAAAAATGAAATATTTTGTCTACCCAAATAAGTGGCTAAATCGAATTTTCATATTTATTATCCAATTTAATGGAACTACTCTCCGAAGTGCTACTTCCGAAAATTCAAAAAATGCCTTATTTGAGAGTTGAAAATAATAAAATTAAAGGGAACATAAGACGCACGTTTATCTTTTAACTGCAATAGGTCGTAAATATTCTCATCGTGACTGCAGTAAATTACCATGGAGATTAAATATTTTATATGAAAGATTTATAAATCATTTTTGAGAATTATAGTAAGTTGAGGTATGCATTTCTTTTTATAATATTTTCAATATTATAATAAAAAGACAAAAAAAAAGGTTTATGATCTCGAAAATTTAAAGAATCGCATTTCCTTTTCGAGATTTTCCCTTGTTCTTTTGACTGCCTAATTAAGTAATAAATCATAAAAAGTAATTACCTACTGTTTCTCTCATTTGTTTTTACTGTGGGGCTTTTTCAACGTAAGCTTTCAAAAACTGAACTTACTGCCTAAAATAATTCTTTCATGTAACGCCTCCTACTTTATTACATTTTCTAAAATAGTGGGCACAATGCATGTTGTGTCATCGATGTCGCACAATTTTGCGGATTTGAAGCTTTATTCGGATAACGCTGGTATGACGAATCCAAAACACAGAAATACTTCTAATAATTGAGATAAATAGCGTGGCATCACTAAACTTCTATTAAATGGGTAATAGACGGCCGGCAGCAATACTCCCTAACTTTGTGCATCTGGCACAATCGAAGTGAAAACCTCTGTACGTGGGACTACCCTGTAAACCAAAACAATGCTCCCGTTTTATGAACTAATAGAATCTCACTCGAGCTCACTTGTGTTCACATATAAAAAACACTATTCCTCATTTCGTTTAAGAGTGAAGTAATAAATCAATCCACTTTGTCAAAATTTCTTTTATATACCTGCTCTTTTTCCGGTTCTTCATTGTTAAACTGCAGCTTAGTGCGGCAAGCAACAATACGGTTACACCTATAATTTGATTTATTACTTCACTCTTAAACGAAATGGAATATAGCAGCGTTCCCCAAGAACCCAGAGTACCTACTTTACTTTTTGCACTTCAATGTTTGCTACATTTATCGACGACGCAGTAGTATCATAGTTGATAACGATCTCAGAGCACAGCATCTCGACAACTCTAATCTTCTCTTAATAATTCACAGCAACGGTTGAATCCCTCGAGGAATAATGGAAATAAAACAAGTGCAGATACCTACAATTCACTTCAAAGTGATAGTGGTAAATAGCATGTCACTAAACTATTCAGGATGAAGCTCAGTAATACAGTAATGCAAGTATTGCCATCTCCTTTGTGTGCCGAGTTTTAAAAAGCAGGCTCTGGGTCGTCTCACTGTTTAACATTATATCATTTGCCCAAAACCTAAGCGTCCCCCACTGCCACCTCCGAGATCTCTCGTAGATTATGTCTCTATGCCCTTGTTGAGAGGAGTGGTACCGTCGGCAAAAATAAACAAATTCGTTTTCCCTAAATTATCAGGCAAGTCGCTTATAAAGATGATTGATATTGGCCCCAGTGTGGGACCTTGTAGGGCGCCCATGCTTATGTACCGCGTTTCACAGCGTTTGGCCTCCCATTTCACGGCTTTGCGTATGTTTCGCAGATAATAAGTGAGAATATCGTTGCACATCCTTTTTTCATCCAGTGCATCGAAAAAGGATTCTATGACTTGGGGCATCGCCGTTGTATAAAACCGCACTGGCTTCTATTTAGAATGGAGTTCTTCTCTAAATAACGTTCTAAATAACTATTCGGTTTTTTAAGATCGACTCCAAAATCATTGGTACCGCTGCCAGAATAAATATTGGGCGATCGGTTCCGCAGTCGTTTATATTATTTTTTTGTGAATGGGTGTCACTTTTGCAATTTAAGCGTATCGGAAAAGCTTATTTTCTTGCACTTGTGTACTAAGTAGGTACTAAGTTTTAAAGGTTGATTATGGTTAGGGGCTAGTACTGTTCTCACCCAGTACTCTCGTAACGTGCCATACTCTCGTAACTATACTTTCGTATAGTCGCCTATTTGTCGGCTTGCTGGAAGTACGCGTTCCATTTGTTTCAAAGTGGTTAAATTACCTAGCTAACAAAATAGAGTTCTGTTGTAGAGTTGTAGGCTGATACATTTTTGAAGCTGAAAATTGTTTTATAAGAACTTTACAGCGCGTCCTCGAATTATATATTTTTTAACTGACCCAGAGGACCGGTATTTCAATATGCATTTAAGTATTTACTCAGTTAAAAATAAAAATTTACTTAAGTATCACTTTAAATACAAAGCGTATTTCAATACGTTTCAAACTTTCCCTTTACTAAACCAACAAAATACATAAGTTGGTAATAGTAACTAGTGCTTTTTAAGTGCAACTAGTAGACGGGTGTCAAATATATTGGCGCCTTTTTTAAAATATAGGTACTTTTCGTCCACGAGAAGTTACAAGTTTAATTCTTTGAGTCCGAGTTGTCGTCTAAGGTCAAATATTTTGGCGCCAGTTTTAATTTTTTTAACGGTGTTGGTTAAATTCGAGAATAATCGTTCAGCGTCAATGTGAGATTTTTCTTTGGGGAATGCCGAATATTTAAAATAAAACGTACTTTAATAATATTTTTTATTTTACAATTTTACATTCATTAGATTAGTTGATCAGTTTATAGGAAAAATTCAAAGCAGCTATAATTCATCATTAATTTTTCTTCGACGTTTAGCTACAAAGAAGCTATAAAAATAGAAGAAAACATATGATGAAATTCCGCGTCATCCCAAATTTCAAAATGATTCTGCCTATTTCTATAAATCCTCTCTCCTTTCACGTCCCAATAGGTCAATAAAGTTAATAAAATCTTCATCGTGACTGTCACTACTGTTGCTAGAAGATTCCATAATGTAAAATCACATTTTGTGAATGTATTTCGTTATGAATACAAACACAACAAATAAAAAAATACGTTCCTAACCTCTATTGCAAACGTCAAAACACGACAACACACAACACTCACCTTGAAAATTCAAGTTTAGTGTCAGCTGATCGGATAAACCACACTTAAGCGGCACCCACTGTCACTCTCAACTTTAGTAGCACTTTAGTGTCACTTAAACTCTAAACCGCGATTGAAATACACTACAATTAGCTTAAGTATTATTTAATACTTTAGTATTACTTAAGTACATATTGAAATACCGGTCCAAAGAGTCGTAGCTTTCAGGTGGTGCTTGGGAAATTTTAAAAATCGAAAGACCGGAACTGGTTGGGAATATTGAAACACAAAAGGGAAAAATTGATACCAAAACGGCACCATTTTATTTGGTAGTAGTCGGGGAAGCATCGATAGCAATACTATGCAAATGTTTTAATATTGTTACTTAGTTTTCCGATTGCTTCAGTGCAAAAGTAAACAAATCCATTCGAGAAAAAGCATTTAAGAGTTTAATTACCGAAGAAGTGTAACTGAAAAATGCTCATCGGTCGAAGGGGTTGCGATAATCCTTTTAAATCTTTTTTCAAACGATAAAACTTGAGTTTTTTGGTGTTTATTTTTCAGTTAACTTTAAAACAAAAAGTATTTGTTAGAGATATACGACAAATGGCATGCGTGTTAAATAATGACCACAATATGTGAAGCCGGTCGAATGTGAGAGTCATGTACATACTGGGCCCTAGAGGAAACTGCCAACCAGGAATGGAACCCGTTTATCCGCCAAGGGAGATTTAGTGCTTTACTCGCCAACCAAACCAAATACTTTGTAACCCTAAAATCTACCAAGGGCAAAAATAAAGCAGTTAAATAAAATGAGGTTAGCCCTGTATCCGATTTGCACTAATTGTCTTCGTTTCTATTCGTGTATACTTAAACTAAATTGGATTTTCCTTTCAAACTTAATTTTTTTATACATTTTCTCATTTATTTAACCAAATAGTTTTTTTTCTAGAAATCAATATTCTTAATTAATAGCAAAATTAAATATCAGCCTATAGGTCGTTGATTAATACCTTTTTTAAGTAAAGGAAAAATAAAATGAAAAAAACTTTTGCTAGTGGCGGTTTTCAACGCTGTTTGAATTGAAGTAAGGAAACCTTCATTCACAGGCTACGTGTCTCTCAATTCTTAAGTCAGTTGAAATGTTCCAGATCGTATCACATTGTAATGAACCGATTTATCTAGATCACATGTTGCTACAGATTTACATTTTCAATCTTATACACTTACAGTAATTTAAATTCAAAGCTTTTAATAAGACTGCGTATTCGTTTGACCCCTTTAATAGAATTTTCTAATTAACTTTATTTGAAAAATGGAGATATTTAAAAACAACGGCCATTGTAATTGAATTCGGTTTTATGGTAATCAGTATTCGGTTTACATTACTTAGATGTTTCACTTAAATTTACGTATTTGCTTATGAGGTGCTAGAAAAGAATTTTTTTTGTTTTTTTAAAACGTCGATTTTCGAGCAAAATATTTTTCGTACTTCAATGCACAAAATCAGCATAAATTGGTCTACAATTTAAATTTCGATAAATGTAAAATTGCTCGTCTATTATTTCAAGTTTGGTTAATGAACGATAAGAAAAAGAGTAGGTGGAAATTCCAAAAAGTAGTACAGTCTCGCATTTTATGTCAAATCCTAATTAGCTTTTTTTTTAAATTTGTTTTCGACGTCGTTGCGGTTCTTTCAAGCCATTATGTAAGAGAAATATGGAGTGAACAATAGCTTGTAGCTTCGTTAACTCTTAAAAAAGAACCGAGCTTTAGTATTCTTATATTATATTTTATTTATATAGGTTGCGAAAATTTTTCCAATATCTAAGTTGTAATATGAAAAGAGTAGAAATTTGAATATAAAACTTTATTAGCTATTTGAGGAGCTTCAAAATCTCTGATTCGACTTTACAGTGTGTACAGAGTTTGTGATATTTTACTATACTATCTTGCCACTAAAATAATTTTACCTTGAAAAAATGTACAAAAGGAACGAATTTATACGTACGAAATATATTAAAACAGTTCTTCACAAATATCGACTTTATGATAGTCACCCTGAAAGAATTTCAAGTTGTATTAATCCGTCGTAAAATGAAATAACGATTCACGAGAATCACGCGTGGCTTGAAAAAGTCACAAATAATGAAGGACTGGGTCCATCGACGTCACGAGTTAACGTATCTTACAGAAACGTGCAGAATAGTCTTATTCTGAAAATCAATAAATTGTTGTTAATTCCGAAATGTATTTTAAAACGCAATTAACATTTAAATTTCATTTAATAAATGGCTCGAAATCTTCTCGATGAATAATTTATTATTGTATAGGGTGTAGGTAGATCACTAGAACGATATTGGTGGATAAAGAAACTTGTTAAATATTTTTTTGGTGAACTTCGACATTAAAGTTCAAGAATAATAAATGTATTGGTATGCTAATCGTAATAATTTATTACTATTGACACCACGGTTATAATTCGATGATAATACATAATAGAAAATATGCAAATTAACATTAAAACAACAATGAAGAGGTAGTTTCTGGAACAACACTGATGTCTCACGTTGCTTGGAGACTACACGAACAAGTAATTATTGTCGTTAGCTGCTTCTTACTATAGCCACTGGTAAATTTAATCTAAAACTTTTTTATTAAATAAATTACCTTATATTTGGAACTACTCAAAAGGTTATTTACACGTAACGCGCGAGGCTTTGAGCAACTCGGGAATATAAATATGTGTTTCGAACATAAAACAGGGTATCTCCATTACGCTCCAGTTTTTAGTATACCTATTCAACCGTACATCGTTATGTAAATCCTTAAGCCAGAAAACAAGATTTAGATTTAGTACCTGCCACTTGGCAAATTGATTCTCTGTTCTGACTTTCACGATGTATTGCAGTTTCCTATAGTCACATATCAAGCGAGTAAAATGTAAGTGGTTTATGTAGTAATACATTCTGCGTCGGCGGCTTTACCATAATAGAGTTGTTTATTTGTATTTTTTTGGTATTCGTCGTAAGTTTCATTTTCTTGCAAAAGGAGAAAACGTAAAGGAGCTATATTCTTTTTATATATGTGTGTGTGTATTTACCGCACAACTACAATGAAAGAAAGCTGAAGTATTATTATCCTTCTTGACTTGAGTATTACGACCTGTCACGTCGTTCAGCTACCAAAATGAATAATATTTTTCACGTACTTATACAAGCGCAATGCTATATTTAAAACATGAAACATCGTAAATATCTTTAACGTATATGTTTACCAAGTCCTCGTATATTGTATTTTTCTTCTTAAAATTGTTATATCTACCAAAACCACACGAAAACATGTTACATTGAATAACAAATTTAATATTATCATCTGCTCTACAATTAATGGATATTTTCTTCATTTTTCAGGTCCGTTGCCTTCAACCCGAGAGCCTAAATACTATCGATTTTATTAATGGAGATCTTAGATTGATGTAAGTACTTTTTTTACTGCTAGTGACTATTTGAAGGTAAAACAACAGAGATATTACAATTTCAGTCGTCGCATTTCAGCTATTATTGTGCTTTTTGTTTCTGAATCGAGTGCACGCGGTATTTGATTAATAATTTCCACATGAGACAATAATTGTGTTTATACGCTTCATTTTTTCTTTTACTGGAATCACAGTAAAGTAATGTACTGGGCAGTAATACAGTTAGATTAAAATTTTTTGCACCAGTGTGTGCGTATTTCTTATTGCATAGTTGTACACTTTTTACGGGAGGCTCTGATATAAAATGTGTATGGTCTCACTAAAAACAGGTGATTGCATGAAGTCTGGAAACACCACAAACATTTTAACTCTTCAAATTTTTTATCGATATTTCTGTTAGGTTCCAAGATCTAAAACGGCCACTGAGCAAGAAATCGACCACAACGCGTTCTGGTCTCTACAAAACATCCCCAAAGCGAAATTCGTGTTGTGTTTTTTAGAAACCCACCAGAACGCGTTCATGAATTCAAAAGCTTACTAAGGTAGTGTAATAAATAGTCCAGTCCAATAGTACTTTTAAATTGCGTAAATTAGAAGTTTGATAAAATTTTAATTATAAGTAGGGGTCGCCACTTGAACACTCTAACCAAGTGCCCCCCCCCCCCATCCGGATTCATCGCATTTTCACCAAATTCACAATAAAGGGGCATCTCGAGAGGAAATTTGCGATGACTTGAAATAATTAGTTACCTACGTGAAAAATATCAAAAATTTGGGACCGGTCAAGTTTTGGCGCGCCCTCTGAATTTGTACTAAATATTTTAAAAAATTTTCAACACTTGTACATTGTAAAGAAATTCAAAAGCTACAACTTTTCTCTTAACCATCTTTCGCCCCCGATTGACAGTTTTCTTGTAAAGTCGAAAAAACCGTTTCATCCCCAAAAGTGTCATTTTTGAAACTTTATAACTTTTGAACAATATAAAATTTCAAAAAAAGTTCCAAACAAAAGTTGTTGGATGTGCCTTCCTTAACAATTTTTGTAATAGTAATTTTTCACGTACTGTAAGCGGGAAAATCAGTAGCTCACTTATGCTCCCTTTAGCGTCGCTCAGTCGGTTGAGGGGTAGGTTCGGCGTCGAAATAAAAGACACACATACCACAAATTAAAATATTTATTTTAAACCCAAATAAATAAAATGTAATAAATCAAGAGAATTCAAAATATTAGTATTAAATACAAATCAAATTTAATTAATTAACTAATTAACCAAAATATTCTGGAAGGAAAACAGCGATAAATTATATACAGGGGCAAGGACCTGGACCAGGTAAAGGGAAAAGGGGGAGGTGCGACTATAAGGCACTACGACGGTCCTAGCGGACCACCACAGCACAGTAGCCACACGGAAGGGATGTATTTGGTTGCCACACTTGGGACCACGGACAAAACGAAACTTTACACCGACTACTATAGGACTCCGGATTCTTTCGGCGCACGGCTATTTATTAAATTTTCCCCTCCTTGGGAACCAACCAATCACAGAGCTAGCTGTGATTGAATGAATGGGGATAGTATTGGCGGACGGGCTATCATCCACTAACTAATTATAATTATAAAAATGTAATTAGTGGCCTTTGGGTAAAATTTGGACGCGGAAAAAATGCGCTGTAAAAAGGGCATTCGAATGGTGTTTGTCTCGTCGTGATTGGGGAAAATTTGGGGACGAAAAAGAAATAAAAATTAAATTCAGGGCCAGTAATTAATAAAATTAATTATGGGCCATCAGGGGACGTAAATAGAAGATTAGGGGAGCAAAAGAAATGCGGGGCGAAGTTCAGAATTTAATTTTTGGACAAAATTAAATCAAAGTTGTTAAATTATTACATTTTGTATACGAAGGTCGGACGTTAAAATGATTGACCTCGCGCGTCTTGAACGAACGTACGCAAGATAATGGTCAGATGTAGGTATAATTTAATAATTGTTAATTTTTGTTAATAATTAACAACGGGGAAAATGAACAAGGGAGAAATATTGGGTCGAGGTTTAAGGGTAGTAGGTGGACAACCAAAACGGATGCGGATTTGGACCAGCTCAGAGCTAGAATCTTGAGATTCATATCACTCTGAGCTGTATAAGAAATCCACATCGTTACAGTACAACCAATATTTACCGAGATCGACCGAGAAGACCGAGATCTTGGAGCCTAACATCTCCAAAGATAAAAAAGTTATATGGACCATCTTCATTTGTTTTCGCCTGTATACAACCAGGGCAGGCAGCTTAGTTAAAATCAACCCACGACTTTATTACTGACCATCGTCATTAAAAAGTGTGATAGGCAACCTGAAGAACATTTGAACGTCGCCTATTTAAAACATAAAAGTTAACTGAACGAAACGGTTCATTAATTTGAGCTTAATTATAGATTTCATGTTCCTCTTCGACTCTTTATGAAAATTACACTTCCTATCTCAACGTTAATTTATAGTTTAAATTTCAAAAAAGATATTCTATTTGTAGAAATAAAATTTGCAATTAATTTAAGACGTAGTCGCTATGTAATAACGCCTTTTGCAGGATGTTGCAAAAGTAATTACTTAGTTTGATTTACTTGCAATGAAATTGATTTAAACTTTGTATTGAGAAGTTATTAAACATTTGCCTTTCGGCAATGTTACTAACTTCCTTGCTTCGCTTTTCACGCGTATATTGAATATTTGACGTTAAACATCAATATGCACATAAACTCCTGTTCACTCAACTACGGCAAGAGTTAACGGGAAAACTTGAAAGGGGAGGTATTATAGCTCGAGATCTTCGCTTAAATTATAAAGTTTTTTTATGGTAGTAAATTTTGTTTGCTACGTACACAGAGAATGTTTCACTTCACTTGGGAGCACACTAATTTTTTATGCTCCACCTTATGACCTCCTTAGACCTTAGATTATTTGTAGTGAAAATTAATTAGCTAATGGCATTAGCTATTCTAACTTGTGCCCACTTTAGATGTTGACATTTTTAGGACTTTTTTTAATTTCAAAAGTAGATTAATAAATGGGTTTACGGCAGCTCGACATTTCCTGATTACGGGGTTTCAACAGGAGATTCTTTATTCTTTCTTTATTCAAATATTGCAGCCAATAGCCCTACAGCCAATGGTAGGCTTTGTAGCTGGCCTTTTGAACCCCTAACCTGCCCAGAACTGTAGCCCCCCCGCTAAATCAATCGGTATCAACCTAAAGGGTCTTCCGGGGGTCTGGAAATTCTCATCCTCGGATGGAAGGGCAACCGAAATATTTACCTCCCCAATCCACTCTACCTCGTTCCGTTCCTCCCTAAAGGGACTATTTTTGAAATTCAACTCGACCCAGGTATTGTCCCCAAAGAGATATTAATTTCAATTCATTTGGTAAACTTATCTTGGAATAATATTAGATAAGTTAGTACTTGTGCTCCTTATTGGAACGAACCAATGGCTCTATGAAGTCAATATTCATGGTGTCCTAGGGTGCTCTTGATCTCAACGACAACATTAATTTATCCCAAAGGTGTTGGTTTGAGGCCTTATGACTTTGACAACTTTCACACTTATTCACGTATTTGATTACGTCTCTCAAACATTCCAGGCCAATAATAGTAATCTTGCCGAACCCGGTATAATGTCTTATTGATGCCTCCGTGCCCTGCATGATTTGTATCATGGCATTCATCAAGTACCTGCATTCTGCCCTCAGTCGGAACGCACAATTTCCATTCATTAACAAAGTCGTCGTTAGCACTACGTTTAAATCGACGATAAATATTATCTTCATGTATTTTATATTCTGGGAAGTTATTCGGGACTTGGTCAATATGTTCTCTTAGTTCGTTATACCAGCCACATAATATGGAATTGTTGGCTTCGACTTCCCCGTTATTAGGGACGTTAGGAATATTTACAGGCTCGGGGATATCAGGAATGGGAACTACGGTGGCTACCGTATCATCGATTTTTCGTGAAAGCGCACCAACCACTAAATTGTGTTTCCCTTCACGATATTTTATCACAAAATTATACTCTTGTATCCATCCATCTAGCTAGTCTTCTAGTGGGCTGGAGTAATTTACGTAACCACCTCAAGCTTTAATGATCACTGACTACCTCAAACTCGTACCCTTTCAGATAACTTTTTAATTTATTTATTGCCCAAACTACCGCCAAACATTCCTTATTCAACCATCATCAACAATTACTCAAATAACTTATAATCTATAAATTGACTACTCTTAAGTAAGCCATCGTTACTTTTGTTAAACTAAAATAAAACTCATTCAACCCTAAACTAATACTCGTCTTTCCAAGTTCTACATCGCAACCCTTTGACAACTAATTTTCAATAAAATTGCTAGAAATTTTAATTTCTAATTAAATTTTATTTAATTATATCCCAAATCTACAAGACATTTTATTGGGCTGGGAGTTCAAATTATAGAAAAAAAACACATTGAAGCTCAAGCCAGAAAATGCATTGTTTCAAAACAAAGTTTAGATATTCCCAGCCTTGTTCCTCATATCTTCATAATGATTAAAGCTCAAGTGACTTGGGCAATATTCAAGCCCCCTAGAATCAATAAAATAGTCGTAAGCTTCTGTCAGAAGCATGTAATTTAGTGTTTATCTTTCACTCAAGGCCTCATCATCATCAGTGTGTATTTACAAGATTTTCCAGAAGAAATTAGATATATTCGAACATCTGTAGTATCGTTAGTTCTATCAAAGGGCAGACTATGGGCAAAGTCGAAAATTCTCTTCGAGTTGCTTAAGTTAGTGAGCTTAGCAGTTTCTGCAATTTGTTCATTTCAATTTTAACTTGGTTCGTATTTTTGGATGAATGCGTTTTCAAAATAGTACGTAGACTGGTAAGGATCCTTGAGGTTAATTTCTTCAGTATAAGGATAGGGCAAGTTTTCCATTTTCTGATAGTTCGGCATTAAACTTCCGCAGCTCAATTTCCAATCTTGCCTGTTTAAGAACTTATTATCATCTTGCATCTGCCTCTTTTCCTCTGCCTCGATTACCTCCATATTCCAACTTCTTCGTGGCCTTTTTCTTTATTTTTCGAAATCTTGGTTTCTATTTCAAAGCCTTTGTGGTAGTCTGTCTGTATTCATGCGTCTCATACATTAGTTGTTTCTTCTCAATTTTGTGTATCAAACTTATATCTACGTGCATTCTTTTTCTAATTTCTTCATTTCTTTTGTAGTCCAACAAAGTAGTTTTGCAGCATCTTCTCCACTACACCATTTTTGTTAATTAAACAAGGCATGCTTAGTAAAGTCGCAATTTTGGTAGTTGTAGCTTTTAGATGCGCCACAAATAATATATAATTTGAAATTGTATTATTTTCCTTCTCTTTCATACTCCGGTTCTCTTACAGAGAAATTTTATAAAGAAATTGATGCGTATTAATTATTAATGAATAAAAAGTATAATTTTATATTAAATTTAAACCTGTGTTGCGAATATTTTCGAAATACAATTACACTTTGTTAAGACTTTTTACGTGAAGATTCAGCTTTTTTTTTATCAATATATTAAATTTTAAGACATAAAGAATATAAGAAGTAGCTTTTTATCTGGATCTAGTTTACATAATTTCAATTTGCCATATAATATAAAATTTGATTTATAGCCCTAATAAATGTACATGGTTATCGAAAACTGTAAGAGGAATATCGACTATATTAATAATAAAATATCCTAATATCTTATTCTATCTCTACCAAATTGAGAATTTTAGAAAAAATCACGATTATAAAGGCCATAAAAAGGGATAGAACAAAATGAACAAATAAATTTGAAGTTGGATTGTGAAAAGTGGAAGAAGCTCAACATAATCCCTACATCAATGCAATTCAAAAATTCCTTAAGATGAGAATAACGCTTCCAGCACAAAGTGATCAAATTTTACAATATTTAATTTCTTTTATTGTTAAATATAAATGGAATTCTCCTAGTCATTTAGAATTTTATTAAATTTTACAATGGCGAAAGACAGTTAAATAACTGAAAACTATAAGACTTTCATCGACACGACTGTATGCCCGTAAAAGCAGTGCTCTTCTTGCCGATTTTTCACACAAATAACTTTTTTCGAAACAATAAAAGAATACGCGATAAGTATTCAATCATAATAAAGAGGTAATAATATTTTTATATCTTTTTTATTAGTTTAACAACGAATTCATCTTCTTCATCATCGGCAGAAATTTCTGCTTAATTTTATTTTTCTTAAAAGAAAAGATAAATCCCTAAAATAAAACCAGATATACGCCGTTTTGCACAGCTTGATTAGAAAACGAATCGGTAATGGGCGAAAAAATATAAAAAGCGAAAGAAAAATAGTTACCAAAGTTTATTTATTTTACCTCTCTCTTGAGGCTTCAATTGATTTTCTGTTCAAGTTCACCGCTGTCTCAATTCTTGTCAACCCCTTCATCAAACTCTATTTCTTGCCATCCTTTTGCAACGCCGGTTTGATTTATGATCTTTATCATTGAAATTGAAAATCAAATTTATAACTAGAGGACACAATGACAAATGTTGTAGTATTTAAAACTTTTTTCTTATAATTAATGTTGTTTTTGGTTGTTTTTCAACATTGCGTATTCCAAGATATTCATTATGAGTTTCCAACACTTTCTTCGAGTGAGTGCAAATAAATATTGTTGCCGCTCTAATTGGTTATTCTAATTTGAATACGTTTATTTAGAAATTAATTTGTTGAAGTAACATATTGATGTTTTTACAGAATAGAAAAATTTGTTGTTTTGCTGCATAAATTATAATTCCTCGTCGTCATAGCGACTACGTGTCCTTAATGACCTCTTTGATACTTTGATTCAAAGTAGTCGTCTAAATTATCATCCAAATTGAGTACTGTTTCTAATTATTGCGGTTATTTTTGAGACGCCGTGCGTACAATAACCTGCCCATATTAAACGAGTATATTTGAGGTTTGTCAACAATATAAATATGTATAACATGTATGTATAATGTGTGTTCACAACAGATTAATTTGGATTAGTTCTATCTACCACCATCTCTGAATGCTTTACATGGGGCAATTTCTAATACCTAAAGAAAATTGAGTCTAACGCCTTGTCCAACGTAAATGCGGGCGTGCGGTGCGTGCGTGCTTTGCGGTGAACGTTTCATATACAGGGTGTACCGGAAATTTACTGACAATGCTCTACAGTGAGTTACCAGGACCAAATTAAAACATTTGTGCCTCTTAAATTATACCCTAAAATGCACATCTAAAGAGTTATAGACTCTCAAAGTTGAAGTTAAAATGTAAAAAAAGCGGGTGAGTTTATTTTTAATTTTTATAGAGCCGTCTCAGTCAGTGTAAAGTAGAAATTTCAAGAAGAGCATACCACTAGCACTACCCGTTGAGGAGTGGCGTCAACTTTCAACCCTTAAAGAGAGTTTACATTACCAACCATATATTTGTTCAAAACATATACATTGTGTAGGACATGTATGACAGATAAAAATACAAATACATTTGTATATGTCAAATACAAATACACGCAATTTGCCATACAAAAGTAATGTGTCAAGTTTTTGACAAATTTAATTGTCCATATTGTATACATGTCAGAATATATACAAAGTTTTTCGATAATTTCGCTTCAATCAATAGAAATAAAACAGTTGGACACCTTTTTTAATTACTTGTGTAATTCAATTGAAATTACAATTAGGTCAAGTACGAGTTTTGAGTTTAAAAAAATCATGAACTTCGTCATATAATTTAAAATTAAACTTGTTTAGGATTTTTATCATACTTTTATGATGTTTGACCGATGTTTGACATATATGTCATACATATATGACATTACCGCATACAAAAAATGTATATTTACTTGTAAAAATCAAACTTCAGACTTGTTTGAGTTCTGTCAAAAATGTATTTGTTCAATACATGTTGGTAATGTAAACTCTCTTTTAAAAATAATGTTTTTGCAGAAACATTAAAATTATTTTGATTTATTTTAACAATAAATGTTCAAATGAGGGATTTTTGTCTCTTAAATTATTCTTCTAAAATCAACCCTATAAAAATCAATAAGAAAGTTTCACCCGTTTTGGAGATTTTTTTATTTTTTTATTTTTACATGTACCAATGTACGTTACATTAAAACTGGTCAAGCATGACCAACCATCAATTTATATCGCTAGTACTAAATTATTACCTAAACAAGCAAACAAAATATGTTCGTCCACTGACGTTCATTGTTACATCGCGCACATACAAATGAAGTTAGACACGCTGTGCACTACACTTTGCTTTTAAGTATAACATTACACCAAGTCAAATGGTTTTGCTCTCTTTAATCGGCGCAGCAGGTTTTCGTTGTTGAAGAGTTGGAGTACCTCGGCGTTTGGGTGATGATGAAGACGATCTTCGTGCTTCTCGGCAAAGCGTTGTATTTCAGCTTTGACGAAGGGGATTTTTAGATCTCGGTGTAGTCAGCATTTCTCACGTACCACGGGGCATCGGCAATGCGCCGCAATACTTTATTTTGCCACGTCTGGATAATTTTGAGTTGCTTTCTCGTGTGCATCCCCACAGCTTGATGCCGTAAAGCCACACCGGTTTGAGGATTTGCTTGTAAATTAATAATTTGTTTTGTATGGACGTTTTGGAGTGTCTCCCCAAGAGCCAATACATTTGGCAAAACTTAAGTTCAAGCACAATCTGCACTCTTATCTGCCAATTTGGACACCTCTATTATTTACTTACATTGTTTTATATCAAACGTTCGCCGCAACGCATCGAGAGCCCTAGTTTACGTTGGGCAAGGCGTAATGTGCTTTGGACGTTGAAAATTTAATTTTGTGAAATAAATAATAAATGACGTGGGTAGCTAAAACTAGTGTAACAAATTTTACTATTTTAAATTCATGCATTGAATTCCTTCAGCTGTTCCTTCCTGTTGTAATAGAGAAATTTTTTCGTAAGTTGAATATATTTGAAAAGCTTTACGTATAGGAATTCGTATTATAAAATGAATATTTTTCAACATTTCTCAGGAAATTTATCTTTATTATATTGCAAATTCGAGACAATAGTTTTAAAAAACAATTTGCAATTTATTTATAAAATACAATATTAATATACACATAATTTTCTTATAAAAAATTGAGATAAATCAACGAAGTTTCCTATAAGTCAAACAAAATTAGTGGAAAATGTGATTTTAACTACAGTTTCGTTCGTTTAAGTTATATAGACGTACCGCCCTTAACGTATTCTATATGTACAATTTTAGGTTCACTGGACCAAAAACATTTGTAACTCACTATAAAGGTTCATTGCTTATCTATGTGTGTGCTCTTTCTTTCTAATGATTCCTTTCATGTATAATTCATCTAAGACAGCATTAGGTTATCCATTTCAAACTCGGAATTCACTGAAATATTAATTAAGTTCCCTTTGTTGTTAATATCTTTTCTTTTCAGTATAACAATTTTATTTTTTATTCTATTCGAAGCTCGTAATATACAGTTTTAACTCAAGGCTCTCAGAAATTAATACTTTTCAATGTTACGGTATGTTAATTTGGAATTTGGCAGCTAAACATATAAAACTGAAAGGCTGGAGAAATTATCCCTACCACTGTCGTTTGAACAAATGGTAAGAGTAATTAAGGTGGTTAAACTCATGAAGTTCGTAATATTCGTATGATTTGTTTAAATTATATAATCAATACTTTTGAAAGAGTCGGATGTAAACATCAGTAGATAATAATTACTAAAGAAAACGCAAACTTTTATTGTCGTGCTAAAATTATTTGTATGTGGTATGCTCTCTGAGTTGATATTATGTATTTTTGTTTGTATGTAGTAATTACCTGTTTTCCTTCCAATCTGTAGTTTTTGATTAGTATTAGGTGCAGTAGTCATCTTTTATTCTCCAGCGATTTTTCCTCCCTTTGTTCCTTTTCTAGAATTACAATTTGTTCTTTCTCTACACGGTAGGCCTGTGCACGTATGCGCTACTTCCAGCTGTCGTTTTTGTCTTACATTTTATATTGTCTTCTTTATTTTTTACTTTTAGGTTTTAATCATCCTGGATAGTGTTTGTATAAATTTAATTACTCTCAACTTGTGCTTTAGTTTCCTAAGCCGCAGTATTCATTTTAGAAACAAAAAGTGTTACGCAGAGCCGACATGATCAAATCGTCTTGTAACTTGATCGTATGTTGCTTTATTTTACTTTTTGGGGTTTTTTAAAATTATTTTACACGGCATTTAAAGAAACTTTATCAAAACTAAATTGGTTGCCGTTTTCTGAGGTATTCGTTGAAAAGTTCTTTTTTGAAAAATCTTTTTTAACGATTGAATAAAAAAAAAAAGTTTGAGGATTTATTACCAAAATTATAATGTCAAATAGTAGGTAGGTACGTGTGTATATGAAATTGTGAGATTTTTACCGTTAGCAAAGAATTTAATATTTGTACAGGAAATTGTACAAATTTCATTTCCACGTATTTAAATAACCAATCGATTAGCACGAAAATTGTTGTGTATTCTAGTATTACTACTGTCATTTGAAGGAATATTTTCGCGTATAAAAGAATTTTAGATGAATTTTAAAACTTGGAGTAGATTTTTTGTTAAAAATACATTCTATTAACGAAATGTTCATTTCGGCCATAGCTTTTAGTCGGATAAGTAGACCACGTAACTAAGTGGTTACTCGGTAGAACAAAAATTTAAATACGACAAGCTCAAATAGATTTTCAATAGAGGTACAAAAATATATTTTGTTGTGCTGCTTCGAGTTGGCAAGTTTCTACAGAAATTAATTATTAATGGACGAACTATTAACAACACAATATTAAAGCTTAATGACATTATAATTACCTATCAAGTATAGAATTAACCGTTCTTTGTCGAAAATTAATTTACACACGTTAAACTCGACATTTTGAATTGCGATACCTATTAGAAAAGAAGCTCATTATGTTAAGTTTATACGTCTAAAGTTTAAAAAGAAGTTATACCGTGAAGTTTAACTTCAATCGTTTTAAATTAAAGGTAAAAGTGTTACAAAGACGCAGCAGACGTTTGATGCTATTACAAAAATTAGAACAAACTTCATTAATTGTAAAAAGTGTTTAAACGTTTTCCACCTGAAATGAAAACTAAAATGTTTAGATTTCCCTATAAAACGTGTTTGAGTGCTAATTAAATTCCATTAAACATCACCTTCTTTCGACCTATTGAAGGTCACTTTAAGAATTTAAAGTAGGTAGGTACGTAAAAAACAAAAATTCGTTTAAGTTGAACGGTCAAAGAAGAAAAAAAAGTGAAACTTACATCTCAATGTAATGAATACAGGTTTTAAGCAAAAAGTAGTAAAAATCGACTTTTACAAAAGTCATCGTTGAACTCGTTTCTGTCAACAAACGTTTTACATTTTTCAGAAAGCAGACCGCGTAGTTTTCCTATTACTTGTCACTCGGAAAACTTTAAATCATTCTCTTACTAAACTTATATTACTTTTCTAAAAGAATTGAGGACCTTAAACAAACTAGCAGTTAGTTATCTTTCAGACGAGTCAGTAGTAGTAAAGTTATTAGATAAAGTAATCATTAACTTTCCTAATATTGATTGGTTAGGTATTTAGTTAAAGAATAATTCTTCCGTAACCACTTTGCTGTAAATGATCACAAATAAGTCCATAATAGTGGAGACGCCCCGCTACAATGATGGTTTAGCAATTGCGAGGTCCTTGGGAGGGAATCAAAACACACACATCCTCAAAACGTTTCTTTTGCCTTTCTTTAGCTTTCGCTTCAAGTTTGATTTAATTAGCTCGAAAATCAACCACCAAATCCCCAAGAGACTTACAATGGAAGCATTTTTATAAACTTTTCTTGTTCAAAACGGGTGTAAATAACTGATGGATCAATAGGGAGACTGGCAGTATGTTCAAAAATCTACATGAACAAGCTAATTCGATAAACTATGATTTTTGACCATCATTTCAAATTTAAAGTTTTGAGGAAAGTTCTGTAGTCGTTTCTTTTCAGAAAACCCGACAAAAGATTGAAAATACCACCTCGCTGTCTAACGACATTTCTTCCAGTCTACTCCAGACTGGAACTCTTAAACCCTTCTCATTTACGTGTAAATTAAGAGGTATGCGGCCTTTGCAGATTTTTTCAAAAACATGCAACCGTCGTGTAGTGTTTAAAAGCAAAAAAATATTAGTACCTTACTTTATAAGCTGTAAGTTCAATCCCATAAAATTGGTTTCACAGTTGTACTACTACAGTCAAAGGTGAATGTTAAAATTGATCGTGAGTCAAAGTAATTAAAAATCAATTAACAAACGTTGGGGAATTTTTTTCAATACTTTCTAATAATCTAAAATTTTGTGGCGCTAAAACGAATTTGCATTAGAATAAGAATTTTTATTTCTACAAGGAGGTAATAGCTTTAGGTATAAGCAAATAAACTAAACTTGTTATCGTACTCAAGAGAATTTAAATCTTAGTGAAACTTGAAAGAATGTGGGCATTTTTCATTTATTCAAAGTGATATTAAATTTTCGGAAAACTTTTAAGTTTTAAATTATCGTACAATACGTAACAAAACTAAACGTCAAGGTACATTCTCTTTAAATTGGTTTAAAAGCCACTTTCAACGTATAATTTATCGATTTCTATGAATATAACTTCGATGCGATATTATTGTACAAAAATGTTTGAATAAAATAGACTTTCATGTATGTAAAGTTCATGATTATCGACAATTTTTTGGGGTATGAGTTTAACGTCCCTTTGTAACTTCTAAGGACATTCTAGCCATATCGTGCATCTCTAGGCGCAAGTCATTCGCACAACACTGGTAAACTGGTGTTCTTGGGGGTTGACCCACCCTTACAGGGAGCAGAGATTAACGGCCGTATGCAGAGTGGTTCTTTAAACATTCCGTAACCTTAAACGTCCCTTTGGCGCCTTTGTTGGTGAATGCATGATTGTCATGTATGACAGACCTTTTACGCTCCTTTATTTCTCTTTACTCGCATGCCTCGTATTCCTTAGAGTAGTCTCTGCAATGCAATTTTAAGAGCCGGGGCTCCTTCAGTAAGTTTAAAGGCTCCGTTATTAAAGAAAGAGAAAAAGTAGGCACTTTGCATACGACTCTTAGTGTCACTTAGTTCACTCTTGATGGACTATTGAGAGTCCAAAATTATTGAATTTATTGTTTCATCTACGCTTTGCTATAAAGAGTAAAAGTAGGAAAACAAGCTCTCGCCTAATTGAGTATCTTCAACTCAAGCAAAAAAATGTTTGCCCTTGTTTAAATTATCTAATTGAATAATTGCATGTGGAAACACCAAATACACACGTCGGCAAATTTAAAGGAACTAATATAAATTGAAATTTATTTCTTTAATTTCTTCTTTTAGCTGATAGGTCAAGACAGTGTACGACGTTATTTTGATAACATTGATGTAGCAATGATAGAAAGTAGTCAAACTTATAAATACTGAGGTTGCCCAAATATTCGGAAAGTCGAAATCGACGATTCATCATAATGTTAGTCATTGGAGATAAACTGGACTGAACGTGGAAAGACGAGGTCAAGGCAGAAAAATCTCAACCACAGCACTAGATGATTGCGATAGCGTTGCAAACGCTTTTAAACTGGCGTCAAACGGCAACTAAAACGGGAAACGTACTTGAGGTAGTTCGTGGAACCCGTATAAGTGAGCGTTAAGCCAGAAGAAAACTCGGGGAAGTGGGTTTGAAGTCGTATGTGCCTATGAAAGCCCAAAAACTTTAAAGACATCATCGAGTAGCGCGATTACATTTTGCTCGAGAACACCGGAATTGGAACGATCAATGGAGTCTAGTTTTGTTCGAAAGTAGAAGAAAGTTGTTTCTGTGTAAATTCGATTGATGGTACGGAAAGATTGTATCGAGGTCAAGGAGAACAAAATGCACAATTTAATTTTACTTCTACTGTCTCTTTTGATGGAAGCTCGATAATGGCGTGGGGCGGAATATATTTAGGGACACTCGTGATTGATGGAAGTACTTTAAATGTAAATAAGTATATTAGGGACATTCTGCAAAACCATGTGGTACCTTTCGTCCCATATATTGCAGAAAATTTTGTCATAACGCAAGACACGTTTCTCGTTCTGTAATTGACTTTTTGAACCATGGAACCATGGAACCATGAACCATGAACCATGGATTGGCCAGCATGTTCTCCAGACATGAATCTAATATAACATGTCTAGGACATGCTAGTCAGACGACTTTGGTCGAGAATACCTGCGGTAAAAAGCGCAGAAGAAGTAAGAGCTGTTTTCATTGAAGAATGGGAGAGTTTGTCTCAATAAGTGATCGACGACCTCATGAGAAGTATGAGAAGACTGACAACTGCAGTCATATCATAAGAGCTCGGGGAGGAGCTGTAACTTTTTTTACTCAATTTTTTCTTTAAATGTTTTACTTTTCTGTTGCAAAACTCTCCTTTTTGAATTACTTGTTTTAACAGGTTTTAAAACGGATCAAAGCTTTACAGAACAAGCTAAAATGGGCTAGTTAAGTTTATCTGATGGAATTTCAAGAAATTTCTTTAACAGAGCTTAAAAATCTACTTATAAGATTTCGCAATTTGGACCGTAGTAGCATCAATTTACCGGTAAAAAAAGAAATATGAGATAATTTCATTTCGTACTTCTTTTAGCAAAACAAGTACGCAATGAAGTTATTTCGCACTGATTTTTTGACAGTTTCAAGTTTTTGTTTTTTACTTCCAACCTTTATGTTGATATTTTTGATCTTTAATTCATAACTTCACTCTGACGATCTAAAATTGCGAAAAATGTTGTATGCAAATTGGTACGAAACTTGGTACATAAATAGCTATTACCTACCGATTCATTTTTGTAACGTTTCAGCAAATATTTTTAGAAATATTAGTTTGACAGTATTTTTCTTATAAATAAATCAAAAGCAATAAACAGAGTAAAAAATAAGGTTAGGGAGCTGGTCACGTTGTGCTTGCTAATGCAATAGTGATCGCTAACTGAATCCACAAATATTTCTCTATGAAGAAGCAAATTCATTACCACCAACAGATGGTTCTAACCTGCCGTTTTAAATGAACTCAATATAAGTTTAATAACAAGTCGAAACAGTAGAAGTTGTAATCTTGTAATATAAATTTAAGTGTAGTATTCTCGACCTTTTTTTAATATCCAAGTTTTAATAAAATCAAGTTTGCCAATATTGGCTGGGACCCTTAAGCCGTCTACTTCGTTTAGAATCCGAAATGAATAATGAAACCATATTAATTAGTCAGATCAGCGTACTTTACATTACATTAATCCATCGACTATAGACGATTTAAGCTTTACCCAACTTCGACTTAAACTTCAAAAGTTTTTAATTAAAAAACCTCGAAAAAAACGTTTTTTTCAAAATTAGATCATCCTATTATTGATATTAAATTTAAATATTTCATTCAATGCTCTCTCTGTACTCTATACTCTTCGGGGGAAACTTTTAGAAATAACTTAATTGAAGTTGATTTTTAGAGTAATTTGTTATTATCAATCCTTTTAAAATGTTCGAGGAAAGTTTTAAGTTTTTTGTATTTTTTATTATGCCAAGCTTTTCTATCGACAACTTTTTTCTTGCAGTGTTTAATTACTACCGCTTCAAGTTTTTTGCTTTTATACTTTACTTTCATCTTTCTTGTAGTCAAGTTTTCATTCCATCTCCCTTTCTCATTGCTGCTATTTCATTCTATTAAAGTCTATTCTTCTTATGCATATTGAAAAGACGTAGTTTTATTTTTCTTAAGTTTTTTTTTTAGTATTTATTGATTTTATTCCTGTAGCTGAAATTACAATGAGAAAGTTGCAGAACGTAAGTTTGAATCCCCACATATTTAATAATAATAGTTATTATTGTATTGCTTTTAAAAGGATACACACCGTATACACCTTGTAAACCGTTTGGCTGCATTTCAATTTTGACCTTTGTACCCAAACCCTGCAAGGGGGCCCTGAAAACTGATGGTAGCGATAATGGATTCATTGAAAACTTTTCTATTTTCCAATGATCTCAAAATCCTACATTCTATTGATAGGTAGGTATCCGATAGGACCCTATGTGTAGGGTTTAAATTGCTTCTATTATTAATTTGATTGAATATACCGATTTAAAAATATATTTTATTGCCTAATAGTTGCCTTAAGCGTTTGTTCTGCTTTTTGAATTTGTTTGTTGTTTTGTGTTCAGTTGTCTTTTGCATTCATGTGACCCTTGATATAAAAATATATTTAGAGACTGAAAGGTCGTTTGAAAAAGTCAGCGTATAGAAGACAAGGAATACTTACAAAAATTTAATAAATCTCTAAGAAATGTAAACTTGAAAGCGCACCAGCACGATAGCTATGGCATAGCATTTCGACAACATCGAATTTCGGGTAGGTTAATAAATTTCCATAAAGTGCTTATATGATATACTCCATACCTAATTTAAAGTTTTGATAAATTTACCCTAAAACTTTCATATCAAACAAATTTTTTGTAACAAAGTCCGCTATTACGAGATAATGGTCAATTATTTAAAAAAAGACCGGGTGGAAGAGCTAACAGTTTTAATACCCATAAAAGTATTTCAAAATTTAATCTCACTAATAGCTTGGAGAGAATTTTTACTGTAAAACCGTATTCGACAAATATTCAAAAGCAATCCACAAGTCCTCAAAATTTTTGTGCCGTATCGTACATACCAATCAACTTTTCTTCTTTATGTCAGCTTTAGTGAATTTTAAGTATTTTGATTTTCCGACGTTTTGAACGAAAATGTGGTAGTATTTAAATTGCCGAAATAAGTTGACGGAAAATATTTTTTTGTATTCCTTATCATAACTCTTGAAAAGTCAGCAAAATTTTTTTTTCATAACATGTCTATAGAAATTTGTAAGAAAAGATTTGAGAAAGATTTTAATAGCCTTTTGGCAAACCTTTCATATGTGAGTTTAAAAAGATGTTTCGATACGTCAAGAGAAAAATTAAATATATTTAAGAAACGAAGTTTTAAATATACAAAACTAGCAATTTTAATTAAGAAGTTGGTTCGCAACTATAAAATCAAGAAAAACACAATAAAAGAACTATAAGCTTTACGTTTTATTGAGCGTCGCTTTTAAACCAACTTGACATCAAGAAGCAAAAAACGTCTTCAGGTTGCGTGGTCGTAATTACATCAGCTCTTCTATTTTCCTCAATTAACACTAATTTTTTTTTTCTCGAGAAAACGCTCCCAACATATTCCTTGATGAAATGAAATTTAAAAAAATCGCTTAGTAGACATATTTTTAGGTAATTAACTTTTATTTGATGCGTGTACTGTGTAACAATAAAATTTGAAAGGCTTTCCTTTTTTAATATTCTACATTTTACGAACTTATGCTCATCTATCCGAAAGCGAATTATAAGAAAAGCCAAGATCTGAAAGATTGCGTAATTAAAGTTATCTTTATAAAGACTGTGCTTTAGCCCAAACTGCCCGAGGTTACGATTTTTTTTTGCGTTTAATAAAAATACCGCGCACTGAAATTTTTTACTTTAATAATAATCGAGAATTTTTAATAGAAGTACCCGAACAAAGGAAAAATCTAATTTTTCAAACAGGAGCTCTCGTTAAAATATTTATTACAAACAGCTCATCTTTCATTCATAATGGGCATTTTGCTTGCATTACGTCTAAAAGTAACTAAAGAAACATTTTCTTCCATAATTAATTGGCTAAGGAAAAAAAACGTCAATATTTAAAATGAAGACACGTTTTGTCTTAACTACAAAATCTTTGTGTTTAGTTGAGCTCCTATGTAATGTCGATCTTACAACGCAGTTTATATCACAAACTCATTAAAGTGTGGCAACCTCATAAATCATTCACCATCATCGCTCTTCATAACTTTGGACGAGCTGTATCCGAGATACAGCAGGGTTCGGTTAAATTATAACCATATTGTCCTCCAAATCCTTTTGATCCTTCCGTAAATCAACTTTTGCACTTCGTTTGCTCACCGACCGTTTACCTTGCATGCGCCCGCTTAAATTTACTCTGATTTACAAACATTTTTTACCGTCACCTGACGACGATCGAACTCGAAATTTTTTTTCCTTTAAACTCTTCGGAGTTAAACTTAAAAAGAAAGTTTCCGTGTGGAATAATACGAATTGTTTGAAAATAAAAAGCGCATTGCATACATTTGTATTGTTAAAAAAAGTGTTGAATTATGAGATCATTTTTCAAAATGAGTGACTCGAGGCATTTCTCTCTCATTAAATCAAACAATATTTTATAAACCTTGCCGTTGGACCACTGCAGAAGACGGGAAAGACAAATTTCAGTACTTTAGACTCCGTTGTGAATACATTTGGCGAGTTGAAGATCACATTTATAAAAGTCTTCGTTTGTGTCGAGCTTTCATTTCGTTTAGATAACGCGCATCAGCACTTGACACTTATATATTTTACAATTAATATTAATTTAAGTAGAAAGTTTTACTTGCAACTTTTAAAGAAATTTGGCGTAGGAAAGCTTTAATTCATTTGTTGTAGATTTGCAACAAATTTATTGTAAAGGTTGCTTTTTATTTTAAGCTCGACGGCTGTCTTACTCTTCATCTTCTAGATTATCGAAAGGAATATAGCTGAATGGCGAAATCAAAGAGTCTCTAGAGGTACTAAAAATCTTGAAGAGCTTGTGTCCATTGGCATATTGAAGTGGGTTCTTCGGGGAATATTTTTCCACTTTACAATTTCCACAGTAGTCATAATATTGATAACACATGTTATACAAGGGTGTACTGATATATGCTTTGCCTACAACAATTTTAAAAGAAAAATTCGTATTATTCAATATTATTCTTGTCTTAATATTTAACTTCTATTCTGCAACATCAGTAAACTTCTGAAATTATATGTTTCTTCCTGTTCTGCAGACCACCTGTCCACAGTTTCTTTTATTTTTTTGCGACTTTTAACTTTTTGCGTTTGAGGGAACAGATGAGTTTAAAGAAATGGTTTTGGTGAACTAATTTGAACCGTCTTTCAAGGTCATCATCGAGTTGAAACCAAGTAGGTAATACTTCAGAGTCGCAACGAATAGAACACCTACTTACCGACAAAAAAGCTAGAAGCCGTTGGGTGTGCTAGGTGCCCTACGGCAGCAGGAGGGTTACAAATTTTTGTGTGCACACCTGAGAGTCTTAACTACCTTCCCTGTAAATTTGGTGAACGCACATCTTCTCCGAGCTAAGTAATTAATTCTTTTCTGAGGGTCGGCACCTAGAACTTTCGACGGCCAGGTGCCTACGGCCTCTGGGGGTTTGTTGAATTTTTTGTGAATACTTTAGAGTGTTTGCTATCGATGGTATAAATTTTAACAACGCACATCTTCTTTGAGCGAAGTAATTAATTTTATTCTAAGCTCCGACACCTAGAGCACCTACTTACCGACTAGAATCTCAGTACATTAGAATCTCAGTACACCGCTGGTGTTACGACAAAGTCAAAACAGAATTGATACTACGCCTTATTTTTTCGTATACCTATTATAAGCTGAACTTATTAAGAACCCTTAAAATGACATTTGAGTGTTTTGATTTTCATTAAAATGTAAGAGGTTTCTAGGTTAAGAGGCCGTGGTCGAGAGGTTCTTGGTGAGATACCTGATGTTTCATCTACTTCTGTAGCAGATTTCTTCACAGGGGGAGGAGAGAATGAACCTTCTCTCCTGAACTTTAGGCGCGATTACTCCTACAGAAAGCAAAAAATCTCTCTCTGAAGATGTCTGCCACAGAAGCAGACAAAACGTGAAATTATCTCACCTAGAACCTCTCGACCACGGTCTATTCGCCCACAAATCTCTTCAATGGTTTATTAAAGCAAAAGTTATTTATTTTTACAGGCAGACAGGATTTAGAGACGGTAACTATCTGCAAGGTAACTAGATATGCATTGGTTTATATAGAGCTGTTCAAATCTGAACACCGCACGCAGACGAACTAATTCCCTCTAGTTCTCCTCGCAGATGGCTATCCTGTCTGAAAGCTGCTTAATACTCATTAAAACGACTTGGACTTGATATGTATTTAATTGCCACGACTCATTAGTATTCCTATTCGTTTTATAATAAGACCTAATAATGAAACGATTACAGGTGAAAGAGAAAAGAGATAATGAAAAAATAAAAGATGTTATTTACGCATTTAAACGTTGGAGTAAAGTAAAAAATGTAGTGCTCTATTTGCCAAATAAAAACGGTATTTTTATGTGTAGCCTGGTCTATTTAAATATTTTACCTTTCAAGAAGTTAAATTAATTTTTATATTATATAATTTTTTTTATTTTTCAAACAATATAAATACAATCTTTTTTATTTCTTTCTATGGTGTTTAATTAAAGTTCATGTTGAGTGGGAGTTAAAACATTCGCCTTCTGAGCACAACCCTTGAATTTAATTCTTTTTTTGTCGCATCTAGATAGACGTCGAGAACAGTGGAGAAATTACCGTTCTCTCGTGTTTTAAATTTCGTGGGCTATTCATCAGGGTTATCTTACCAAAAATTACAAACATCTTTACTGCATAGAACTCAGCGTTCATGTTCGCAACTGTGCATTATTATTATATAGTTCAGGTAGCGCCAGTTTTCGTCAAGCGACTACGTAAGTCTAGACTCTAGACCGTAAGTCTGGTACCCAGTCTCTCTTGTGTTTAATGGGGGAGGGGCATCTAAATCTAAAACATAAAAGTTTAATCGAAAAATATTATCAGATTCTTTTTGAACCGATCTGAGTGGATGGATGTAAATCAAATTAGAGAGAGCACTCGGAGCGGCACTGGAGAGACTCGGGTTCAATCCCCGAACGCGTTTCAAGTTTTTCCCTTAGATAAATAACGCAGCACGGATGCCCGCCATCCAAAACACTCTAACGCGTGCAACAAGCATCTGATGATATTTTTTAACAAAACTGATTTTTTAGATGATCTTGATCAGTGATCAGTGATTTTTCATAAACACGCACTTCCAGAAAAGTTCTAACGTTAAAACAGATTTTAATCTGAAAAATTTGAGAAAGACTTTTGAAAGAAAATTCAATAAATTTTATAGTTACTTACTATAAGAAGCATTTTTAAGTAAAACTTCTTTCTTTTCAAGTGGGTTTAGAAAATAGCGCGAGTAGAGCTATAAAAGGGTGTAAAACGCATCTTCAAAAAATCCCATCTGGGCCAATGTTTATCGTACAAGAGTGGAAAGTAAACCGAATGCAAGGAAATTGTATAAGCTTCAGAACGGAAAGGAGTCAGGCTCAACTTCTTTCTAAAGTAGACGCATTTTATAAATTTATGGACCCCTTTCCTATTTCCCTTATTGGTCGATTACTTGGAACCCCTAAGTTTTAAATAAAATTTGGCGCACTAATCAATACGTTCTCCGCATAAGAGTATTGCAATAGAAAGTAGTTACCAGGTATATTTGTCATTATATTAACAAACATTTTGTGGCTTACTTTTATTGCACTACCTTATTGTAATAACATGGATATTTTTAGTTCTAGAACTAATGCAAGAAATTGTTTATGATAGTGCTGCAGACGACGATTTTAATATTCTAAGCGAAATTTATTATGAAACCTTTCCCACAAGCAGAGGGTTAACACATAAGCAAAGCACTAATATCTATGAAACAACCATAAAGTAGTATTTATGTTACAAAGTAAGTACCTATACACTTGGTGTGTACGTAACATTGCGAGAATATACATATAAATTTGCCATTTCATCATGATGTCACAATTATTATTGTTCTTTGGTAGGCATTGCCACTCTTCGTAATTTAAAGTTTACGCTTTTTCTATTTTTATTTGTTTACAATTAGTTTTACTTGTGTGCAAGTGTGCGATTGAAAGAACGGTATTACTTAACAGCCACCAAAACTTTTCGTGTATATGCGAATCGCTTAATTAGAGGTCCTGAACACTGGGTTAACTATTTCTGATTACTTCACCTAACTTTTTTATAGCTTTCCATATACAATAAAAAAAAGGAAAGGAGCATTTTCTTTTATAATAGCTTTATATAATCAAGCATTACATAATTCGGGTGTTCAGACCCATTACCCATCTTCAGGTACTTCTCCGAGAAAGATATTTCAATTTACGTAATTAATAGAAGCGGGGCGTCAGTATTAGAAACCGGCGATACAAAAACAGCACATTGGCGTAAGTCCCAATACTGTTAATTTTATAAATTGGAATAAGCCTTGTAGGAGAAGCATCTGCAGATGGGTATGAACACTGAACACCCATCAAAAATCTGACCTTATACTTAAAAGCAATGACTGACAATTTTCTATACGTATCACTAAAAACCGCAAAATTAACTTTTTGACAGTTTGCTCTAATTCATGTGCCCTAAGTTTAAATTTAATAAAGTGTGTTTTAAAGTTTTTATCTGATAAGGCTCACCTCTTTAAATTGAATCCCCTGATTTAGCTACTCTAAACATTCTTTCGCACTTTTGATACAACCTAATGGTTAATAATTGAAAAAGGAAGTTGAGGCAATTATTCTTAATTGAAAAGAAAATTAGCGAATAAAATACACTGCCTACTGCCTACTAACCCGTTTTCATTTTGCCAAAAATTCATGTTGAATATTTCCACTCATGTTAGCTCACGTAAAAGTTTTACGTTACACTTAATATAGAAGGCGAGAAATTCAGTGCGGCGCGCCGTATCGTTCGTTTTAAAATGATGTTGATGTCTTCTAGAAGTAAAAAATAAAACTAACACGTACCCTCAAAAATATAGCCAAGCATCGAAATAGAAGTCAGAACCATAATAAAACGATATAAATTGAAGTTAACAGACGCGTCTGGGGTCTTCAAATACCTTCGTAGTCACCTATAGATCAAAAATTCAGAAGGTGCTCTTTAACTCTACACTCTTGATAAGGATTATATTTTTGTGGTATATTTGATTCTTGATACTTATTCTTAGCTTCTACAAATTGTAGTAATAAAATCGCAGTTATGAGTTAGCAAAACTTTATGATAAATTACAAATAGTATTATTCTGGAATTAAATGGCACTTTGTAAGTTTTACACTGAGTGGCGTTAAGGTTATAAAATATGTCGAGCACTGCGGTTTTAAAACTTGACGTCCTAAAATTTAGATTATAATTCTCGAGAGAAATACCTTTTAGGTTGACCCTTTAAAGTCACATGAGAATAAGAATGAATGGACGTAACTTTTATCATAAAAACCATCAAAATTTGTTATTTTATTGATACGACTCGATCATTTAACGTCTAGCCGAGAAGATAAACTATGGTACTTATTTTAAAGGTGATCTATTTTACACAACAATGGGAAAAAAATTTAATATTCTACCGAAGGGTGCCATTTAGAATTTATTTCATAAGGGAAAGTTAGCTAGTTTGGTGACACATTTTAAGATTTTTATTAAAAGTTCAAATAAATTTAACTATTGTATGGGAACATCGTACTTTTCTCTAGTACAATATTATATAAATCCAATATTTGAACTTAAACTGAAGCTTAAACAAACTCCGATTTATGGATTCCTGTATTGCATACACTTATTGAAAATGGCGTATTACTCCACGTATTATGTATTACGTATTACGACCGGCTTTATAAGACATTAGATTAGATGATGTGGTTTCAGTATTAATCCAAAAATCCAAAAATATTTGTATAACTAATTAGTAACTGTAATTACAAATAAACCAATCAGTTAATGTAACTCAGGGCTAGTATATAGTTCGGTAATACACTGCTACTACCTACTACTACAACTGTGATGGTGCAGTAGTGTGTAGTGTAGGGCTGTATGTAGCCTGTACTGTGTTTGTTTCTTTAAATTCCGAAATAGCTTCTTGGCTTTACTTATGACTATGACTTATGATTTATGATATAATAACCTACATATTACTATAGGTAAATTTCTCTTAATTAACATTATTTATTTGATAAATGCACAATTTTAATGTTTTAAAGTGTATTGTATAATATGTTATTTATTTGGGACATTTTAGAGAGTAGTTATATAGGTAAATGCATGATGTATAGGTATAATATTATACACTTGCGAGCAAAAAAATCGACTCAACCTACTGCATTTTTCAATTGATTTTATAAAAATAAATTTGGTAATCAAAAGCGGTAATCGGCTTTTTCAAAAAAATGTCAAAATTCTTAAACTTGGTTTTTTGCTTAGAGACCTTACCAGTCTCCTGTCCATTTCTTGTAGAATGTTTTTCCATTTTTCTATCAAAAAAGTTTTTAGTTTTTCAACGGTAGAAAAAACAGAATTCCTCACGTGAATTCTTTAGCAAGCTCATCCATGAGCGATCCATAGGATTCAAGTCCGGAGTAAGAGCTGGCCAGTTCAGAGTCTGTATACTGACTTTGGTAAGATATTCCCTAGTAACATTATGCGGTGTGGAATTGCGAATTGTCTTGCGTAAACATAAAATTTTCTCAAACAAACTCTTCGTAAGAAAACAACATGTTAAAGACGTCGATAACGTACCTACCGATCAGCATTCAATCCACCGCCGAGGCGGTATGAACCTGGTATGAAAACAAGCTTGGGCTTTTAATTAACCGATATTCCTGCCCACATCATATAAGAACTTCGACTTCAACTACTGAGCCTTATTGCTCAAATTCCAATTGTTGTCGGGCAAATTCAAGTCGGGCTTCTCGATGTTTTGGGCTCAACGCAGGTTTTCTTGGAATAAGATCTGGATTCTTAAGTCTTCATCTTACAGTCCATTTGCTAACAGCCCCTCTTTGCACTTGTATCAACGTTGTGTTGGACGTCAACGTCACTAAGGTGCCGGTTAGAGAGAGATGTCGCCTCTTTCTAAAGTACACTTTTTTCCGCCAGACCCTGGTCTCCGAATGAAGGCTCCAGTCTCCTCGTACCTTCGATATACTCTTACTACCGCAGACCGACTCATGTACAACTGACGACCAACAGAACGTTGGCTATACGCTCTTCTTGCAGCAAGACAACAACTTGGACAGTTTTAGTGGGTGTGGTGTCCATTGTTTTTAGGAAAGCACTCTTTAGTCTGAACAGACACACTTAACTGATACAAAATTTTTCAGAAAAATTCTTTTGATAACTTTAAATACTTACAATTCTTGCACAAGATAATTAATACAAAAATGAATTTTTTAGCTTTGTGCTTGATATTTTTAAGTGCTTCAAAACAAAGCGATATTGTTTTAAGTTTGACGTTTCCAAGCTTACCCTGGTTCCGAAATAATCATCGACAGTTAAGAAGTAAATCTACAGGATTAGGTTTTAAATGAAGGTAAGTAGTTTGAGTCGATTTTTTTACTCGCAAGTGTAGTATTATGTGGACAATTTAGGTGCATATAAATTCGCTTCTAGAATAATCTTCCCGCTTTGTTAAGTTACCAGGGGGAAAAAATGTTATTACCCACATATGTTATTTATTTAACGTGTGGGTTATGCCATCCAATATACTCAAAACTAAAATTGTGTTAAACTAAATACACCCTAAAGTGGTTTTAGGAATACTAACTGGTGATTGAGGTATGAGACCGGCTAGGTTTGTTTTCCTAGTTATTTAAGTTTAATCCTTCATTAATCTGAACGTATTAGTCTATTAATATTTATCTCAAAAGCTGCCTAATGGAACCGTGATGACATGTTTACGGCACAAAACTTCTTTATTAAAATCCTTTCTGCATCTAGTAGGGGTTTTATAGTTTTATAATTTATTAAAAAGTAATTTAACGTGTCTTTATTGAATGTATTAACACATCATTTTTGCAAATCAAATCCGGAAGAGCTGAAAAACGGCGACAAATTGGAATCGGCACTGTTGTATACGGTGAAATACTGGCTCGTCTGAACGGAGTAAGTAATGCATGCAAGATTTCCAACAGTTATCTTTTTGATTCCAGTTTTTGTTCCTGGTCAACTTAAAAACATTTTGGTTCTGCTCAGGTTCTCGTTCAGAGAAACATAAGGGGTTGCGCTTTTCGGTTCAGGTGCCACTAGAAAATGATTAGGAGTTTTTAATGTTTACTGTATTCGGAAAGCTAGTTCACACGACACCGAATCGAGTTTTTTTCCGATTCTGATTTTTTACTGTATTCGGAATCCAGTAACAAATCCGACTGTTCAAAACCAACGAATCGGAGATTTTCAAGACGTCGTGTAAATGTGCAGATTGCAAATGATCCGAATTCGGTGTCGTGAGAATTTGCTCTAAGCGATCAAGAGTTTTAATACCCCCTCCTTAAACTTATAAAACGTATAATAAGAAGTATACTTCAGGGAAACCATATTATATCCTAGAATTAAATAAAAGTTGTACGATATTTTCATGGTTTCTCCGGTAAAGGGTAAATGAATATTCCCTTTGCACAATTTCTTTACCTTCAATTTAACTTTATGTTTTGTTTTTACTGCTAAGCGAATTTAAATTTTGCTCTGAAGTGCTAGTTAAACTTATCGACAGCTCACAAAACGAAGTTCCTACACTTTGAAGAATTCACACATATGATTTCAAAGCGTTGAAAGTTTACTTTGGACTTTTTCGTCAAACGAGAAATTCTATCTCACATGTAGAACAAATTCTTTTTTGAAATAGTACCAATTTCAAACATTAGTTTAACCAAAAGTCTTATATGTTAAGGCTAAAAGACTTTTTAAGTTTTACCTCTGACAAGGAAGCAATTGCAACTGAAAGTACAAATGACAGTAAACCTTAAAGTAGCTCTTCGGAGCGAAGCTTTTCTATAATTGAATAACATTCAACTCGGGGCATGTAGCTAAATGGTAAAGCAAACACACTAATATAGAGCTAAAACTTCATCGAAAGTTTTCTTGTAATGTACTTCAAATTAAATTTGAGTAAATTTACCGCACAAATGCCCTTGAACTATCTAAAATTTTCATTACACTTTGAAATGAAACTGCAGTCTGAAACTTTTAGAAGTAAATTCGATTCCTTCATAAATAGGCAGACAAACAAAAAGCTTGGCAATAGCCAGTATCTAAATGTAGATTTTCAGGACACCGATAATGAGGACGGCTTTGTTCTAAAAGCAGGTAGGTAGACCTGTCATCGTGTAAGATCCAGGTCGGGCTCACACTCACAGAAGGCACTTCAAAAGCCTTCACTGCTAACCCGTGTTTACCAACCCTTATTCTAGTAAGGACTGTATAAAAAACCGCATTTATTCAAATATTACGTTTTCAGTGTCCATTTCCAACTGCAAGAACCTTCTTAAGTTTTGTTATGACATTACAAATTTACCTCACTTTTCACCCAAAGTAATAAACAGGGCGACGTTTCTTAGTCGTTTAATATTACAAAGAACAACCTATTAAGTACGAGTATTAATCGGTTAGATAAAGTTTAGTCTTGGCGCTAAAGTAATTTGCATGTTAGCGACTTTGGAGCTCCTTTTCCAACTTTCATCATTCTCGATTGTGCGAAGTGAACTTACTTTTTTAATTAGTTATAAGTTATAACTTATAAAAAGAGAGTATTGAAACTAAATTGGTGACAAATCGACAAGTAGTGGGTATTTTCTGCATTAAAACGACGTATCGATTTATGCAGTCTAGCAGATAATGTAATAAGAATTCAGACTACTAAACTTAAATTATAGTTAGCGTACGTATTATTTATTACAAAGCATAATTCAGTCTCGCACATTTCGGGTAATTGTCTTATGAGCATCGCAGATAGACGCCATTGTGTCTTCTGATTTATAGATACAAGGTATATTACCTCGTAATGAACCGCGCCGCTGGGTAGAAATGACTTATAGCTTGTAAATTTGAGAACATGAATCAAGATCTTATTTTAACTTCCTACTCTCTATGGTGCGTTGTGCATTCTGTCTGTATTCATTGTTTAATTGAGACATATGAAACAATAACGTACAATTTGAATAAAACGTACCTAAATACGTGTAGAGAGAATTTGTTGTTGAAAATTGAATACCTAACCATCAATTGGTACTAAGAGCTTTGTGTTTTTCTCAATTGTTGTAACCGTCCACGCTGCGTTTTGTTTGTTATACAATCAATTATCTTTCGACATAATAATGATTGAATTGGAAGAAAACAACTTTATTAGAAAAGTTTTCATTTGAACAGATTGAAAATTAAACTGTCCATTTTGTAATTGGAATTTTAGCAATAAGTTGTTGCGGGTTCAAAAGTCGTTAAAAGAGTTAAAACAAAACACATAGATTAATTTTCTTCCATGTGGGATCAAAATATAAAAAAATTAGAAATTTATACCCATAAGATAATATACAGGGTCATCGAAAAAGGTGTACGGGATTTTGGAGTGAAATTAAAATTTTAATATAAATGGCAGAATGTTTATTTTTACATCTTAAGACACAGCAAATCTTAAAGTCTTTTTTAAGTAATTTAAAAAGTTTCAATGTGAGCCCCCCCCGTTGCACGACAGACATCTAGCCGATAATTTACCTCCCGCCAGGTGTTTTGAAGCATTTCAGGAGTCACTGTTGAATTGGCTACGTTGATTCTGTCTCTCAGGTGTTGTAGATCACGAATTTTTTCAGCATAAACTAAGTTTTTAATGTAGCCCCAAAAATAGAAATCTAAAGGCTCTCAACAACAGATTTCCTGATCGTTGGATTGGGAGGAATGGTCCTGTTTTGTGGCCACCTAGAAGTCCTGATTTGACGCCTTTAGATTTCTTCTTTTGGGGCTACATTAAGAACTTAGTTTATGCTGAAAAAATTCGTGATCTACAACACCCGAAGGACAGAATCAACGTAGCCAATTCAACAGTGACTCCTGAAATGCTTCAAAACACCTGGCGGGAGGTAGATTATCGGCTAGATGTCTGTCGTGCAACGGGGTGAGCTCACATTAAAACTTTTTAAATTACTTAAAAAAAACTTTAAGATTTGCTGTGTCTTTTGATGTAAAAATAAACATTCTGCCATTTATATTAAAATTTTAATTTCACTCCAAAATCCCGTACACCTTTTTCGATGACCATAGATCACTCCCTAAATCTTAGGACAGATTGGGATTTAGGATTTAGGAACTTTTAAGAGCCAAATGAGCAAGAATGAACAAGTTCTGCAAAATTACATTTTTCTCTTGCACTCATATTCTTCATTTACGTATTCATTCAGTCAGTGCCTTATTTCTCAGTAGACAGCTAAGTAAAGAGGCAGATTTCAAGCGGAGTATGTAGTAAATGAAAATCCGAAATTAATCTTAACTTTTTGTTTTAAATATTTCGAACACGAATTCCTGTTGTTTCTAAGACCTCTTTTTAAAAAACCACTCTATGTACAAGACTTAAAATTGGCAGAAGCAGGCCCAAAGGGTGTAGAAACTCTGTCCTAAAATAATAGCACCCTAAATTAAACGTAGTTACTGCTACAATAATCACAGGTGCATTTCTATTGAAACATTTTGTGTTTATGGTTTATAGCGAGTTTAAAGGTTTATTGTCCTTTTCACTAGAGTATTTTAAATCCTATAAACCCATGGTCTAGTTTATTTAAGTATCTATTTTAAACCAACGTATTATGGAGCCTTTGTTATCTTATTTAGGTATTATTCAACGCTGCTTTTCCGTAGCTAAAGTCACAAAGTCATTTGGAATATTGAAAAAACTATAAACTTGGACAAGGTTTTACAAAAAATATACCTAATGCAATTTTTTGTGTACGGCACCTGCATCTGCGCACAATGATTAGCACATAACACACAGCCTCCACATCGGGTATTCTGTCTAAAGAAATGCCTGCACTCATCATATTATACCATATTTCAACCCCAGATCTTTTATTATTTGGGGTCTTTGTAATGATACACAGTTCATGGAATACTCAAACCGTAACGCGGTCAAACTCAAGCCAAAACTAACTATACGTAGATCACTTGCTAATATTGAATTCCAGACGATTTTGTCATTTTGTCTACTCCACCGACAGATTCTATAGAGATAGAAAACATAGAATTACAACCGTTAAAATTGACCATGAAAGTTTGGTCCCTCAAATAGGAAGCAATGGCCCACAACAGATACAGTCGAAATGAAATCAATTTTTAATTAAAATATGATTTACTTTATCAAATGCTTTCTGGAAATCCGTATAAACCACATTTGTGCATCCCCACCAAGAGCTTTCTACACTCACTGTGAAAAGAAAAGCAGATTAGTTACCGTTGACCTCCCAGGCGAGAATCCGTACTGTTTATCAGAGATAGCCACCTTCCCATGCTCAACAATTCTCCGTTATAAAACATGTTCAAAAATTTTGGTCATCGTCGCTAAAATTGTAACCGGTCTATAGTTACAGACCTTGTTTTTCTCTCTAGATCTATAATATATATATATATAGAGCATACTCGAACCTCGAATCTGCGTCAGGATACATCAAAGTAGACAGAATTAAATTTAAAACGTACATTAATGAACCTATAGTTTTGACAGCACACTGTTTAAAAGTAAAAGAAGACATGCCATCTATCCCTAGACACTATTTTGACTTTAATTTGCTAACCTCTTTGATCACTTCCTTCTCGCCAATTGGAACAACTCTCATCACTCATCACCTCGACCACGTCATTAATAGCAATACTAAATTACCATTTAAGTCATTTACATTGTAGAAACTTTGAGTACTGTCATAGACCTATCTAAGGAATTCAGCAAACTTCTGAGCCGGGCCTCCCTTATTCACCAAAAAGCCATTTTGACCTATAGTGCCAGTTTTGATGTTTGAACTTTTTTTACTGTTCATGCGATTGAAAAATGTATTTGATTCCTACTTAAAACTAGCCTCATACTTTCGAATGTCATTCTTATACTTTCTAACTGTCAAATTTTTTACTTTTCGTCTAGTTTCATAGTCCAGTCAATGGGTAGAAAAACAGGCCAATGCCCTACAAAAGGTGGTGTAGTTCTGATTTTTGAATATGTTATTAGGTTAGGGGCCCTGATGAAAAATCCAAGTTTTCGACCTCGAGGGAGGTCCGCGCGATCCGCCATCTTGGATTATTGGTTTTTCCGATTTAACTTCTTAACGGTTGATCCCACGACAAAACTGTCAAATCCAACTTTGGAGAGGACAAAATGCCCTACAATATTTGTTCTATTAATTTTCTTCCTATCTGTTACGGTTTCTGAGATATAAGCTTAAGCTATAAGGGGTTTGGCAACGAAACGCGTTCAAAGATTGCGGTAAGTCGCACTTCTCCATGAAACCAGGTTTGTCGGTACGCTTTTGGCCATAACTCCAAAACTTGCCAAACCCCTGAACCGATTTTAATGTTATGAGGTCGACCCCTCCTCCCCAAACCTCCCCCCCCCAAATACTACTCTCTCATAATAATTGTCGACATATGAGACAGGTTGTTGGAAATATAAACGAGAAAATCCGCTCAACATCTCTACCCCCCCACCCATAACCATTTTAAATTGAATAAATGGTGAAATGTGAGAGAAATTGTTATGGGTTAATATGGGGGGTGGGGAGGTGCTATAACAAAAACTTCGAGCTGCGAACACTCATTACTCATTTTTCGACATTTATAGGTTATCATAAAACTGCTCTAACTTTGGATCTGGTTGAGCTAAAATATCCGTGATACACTCAATTTGAAGGCAATTTAAAATCCTACAACTTTTGTTCCAAAGAATTTTCCCTCAAACGAACGGTAAAACAGTCTCCAAGCAAAGTTTACCAAAAAAAATTATTTTTTCTCAAAATAGCGATGTTCTTAAGCTTATATCTCAGAAACCGTAACAGATAGGAAGAAAATTAATAGAACAAATATTGTAGGGCATTTTGTCCTCTCCAAAGTTGGATTTGACAGTTTTGTCGTGGGATCAACCGTTAAGAAGTTAAATCGGAAAAACCAATTTTTCGTACCTTTAATCCAAGATGGCGGATCGCGCGGACCCCCCTCGAGGTCGAAAACTTGGATTTTTTATCAGGGCCCCTAACCTAATAACATATTCAAAAATCAGAACTACACCACCTTTTGTAGGGCAAAACCCCCCATTGACTGGACTATCAATACAGGGTGATTTATGACGTCGGGGAAAAACTCCACAGGGTGATTCCTATGGGTAATTCAAAGAAAAGACTTCAAATAAACATGTACCCGAAAATGCTTTATAAAGGAGCTATAGCCTGTTCAAGTTTATTAAATGTTGAATGTGTTCAACATCGATTCGGGCCCATTTCCCATTTTATTAGTTACATATGAAAACAATCGGTCTGTGACATCAAAATTAAGTTAATTATAGAGGATTTCACAGTACAAGAGTATGCTGATATCATTTTTATTTATGGTTTTTGTGATGGAAATTCACTTGAAGCTTCAAGAGAATATCATCTCCGATTTCCTGGTAGACGGCAACCGAATCACAAAACATTCACTAAGACCTTTCAAAGACTTAGAGAGACAGGAACTCCTGTTCCACGCAAAATTGGTGGCCCCCAGCAAGTAAATGTGCAGGACGAAGAACATGTCATAGATGCAGTAATCGATGATCCCACAGCCAGCACTCGACGTATCGCATATAATTTGGAACTATCCCAGAATTTTGTATGGCGGATACTGCATCGTGAGGTCTTACACCCTTACCACTTCCATTACGTGCAAGCGCTGCATCCGGGAGACGCTCAGCGGCGACTATTATTTTGCCGATGGTTATTACATCGAACCGTCGATAACGTTAATTTTATATCAAATGTCCTATGGTCAGACGAAGCCACATTCACAAAAGATGGTATCAACAATAGACACAATGAACATGTATGGTCCTTAGAAAATCCACGTGTCATTAGACAGCGTCGCTTTCAACAACGATTTAGTGTTAATGTTTGGGGTGGAATATTCAATCATGTTTTGCTTAACCTACACGTAATGGAAGACCGATTAAATGGGAATTTGTATGAAAATTTTCTCAACAATACAATTTTCGAATTGGTAGAAGACATGCCGCTGCATTTGCGTCAACGTATGTGGTTCCAACACGACGGTGCACCTCCCCATAGAGCAAGAATACCGACAGCGTGGTTGAACGTTCATTTTCCTGGACATTGGATTGGCTACGGAGGTCCTGTTAACTGGCCGCCAAGATCACCAGACCTGAACCCAATGGACTTCTATCTATGGGGACATATGAAGCAACTTGTGTACCATGTGCCAATAACAACTCGAGAACAGTTACTCGAACGAATACAGAATGCCGCAAATGAAATTAGAAATAACCCTAATGTGCTTGCTCGAGTCTGTGATTCACTAGTCCAACGTTGTCATGCTTGCATTCGTACCGAAGGAGGACACTTCGAACACTTACTTTGAGTTTAACCCCAGGCGTTCTTTCTTCTCTTACATTTTAAAGTTATAAGTAGACATTTAACATTTAATAAACTTGAATTGACTATAGCTCCTTTAAAAAGCATTTTCGGGTACATGATTATTTGAGGTTTTTTCTTTTAATTACCCAAAGGAATCACCCTGTGAAATTTTTCCCCGACGTCATAAATCACCCTGTATACAAATTATTTTAGCGTAGCGAAATCAATCTAAACCATCTATACTTTTCATCTATAGATCTGCGATACACAATCCCCCCGCTCTTATACCTTAAACCTCAACATATTTAAAGAATTTTTCATATAAACAGTCACTACTTGATATTCAAACAACTTACTCCAGTCGGTGTCCCGTATTTTTGCTAGTCGTCGGAACCGTACACGTTATCCAATACTTTCATTCAAAGTGGAAAACAAGACTCGGCGATTGCTTTTATGATTGCCTACCGACAATCGTTCTGTATCTGTATCACGACGGATCGGCACAGTGTTCACCTGCAATGCTTCCATCGATTGTATCCGAATCTTAATCCTAACTGAGCTACCTGCGATTCTTTTGATGAACAGACCGACAATCGTCCTGTTGTATCTACTGAGTCGGCCGACCCATTATCGACGAGCCCGACACTATATCGGCCGATTGTATACCAATCCGATGTCCGTCAGTAAAAAATGTAAGACAGTTTTTGTGAGCCATTTTCAGATGCAAAAACTTTCAATAGGCTTTCAAATATTGCACTGTGGTCGTTTTCAAAATCGTGTCTCAAGAATGAACGTATCTTGGTTGTGAATTTTGAATGAAAGTCTGCAGTAGTTCCACTTTCGTCAATCTTTTATGCCTAGTGGTTTTTAAAACAGCGCCCTTTTAGGAAGAACGTATGCATTCGATTTTTTTTGGAGAAAGTTTAATGCTAGTAAGTAACAGCACTAAATTTAGGGGACTGTTATTTGAGGACACTGTTTATATATCCTTGCCTTATAGGTTCTGCTGCAATTCAATTTCTTTGGTCCAGTGATGACCCTCTAGAATGTCTGCGAGTTTCCTTTTAATTTTGTTGTAAATTTGGTTTCGAGTTTTTATTGTGAAATTAAAATTATTATAGCAAGAACTACGTTAAATTTAGGGTATTATTATTTTAGGACAACGTTTATGCTCCCTTTGAGCCGGATCCTGCCAATTTTAAATCTTTCCCATGGAATGTTTTTATAAGAAGAGTCTTAGAAACAACAGGAATTTGAAATTTTTGTTAAAAGTACTAATTTTAATCGCAATTAGGTACTTTAGCCTTAAAACGGGGTTGTTTTTATATTTCAATGCTAATTATTAAGGCCAAAATTTATTAAATTTAGTTTGCAATAAAATGAATTTAACCCTTAACGCGAGACGCCAGTCTGTGTGACTCCCATGTAAAATTTAACGTTGTATAACAATTTTATTTACATGCTTAAGAAGTTGCTGAATTGTCTAGCTTGAAAATATTGTGTTATCGACGAGTTGACCGGATGTCGCCGTCACCAGTCTTTAGTATCACTAAATTAGAGACCGTTTGCCAAGGTTCACGCGGCTTGTCAAGCCGACCGTCGCTTACAACGTGACTAATTTTATTACGTGTGTATTTGTATATTTTTATAAAGTGTTAAAAATCAAAGTAATTATATTGTGAAATTTCTTTGTTTATTATTGGTAAAATATAATTTAATTGATTTTTTTAAATTCAAGTAGGTACACTGTTAAAATATAATTTTCTTTAGAAAATGGCATCTAACTCGGAAGAAACGGTAATAAAATAAATGTTACTTCATAAAAATTAATTTTTTTTGGCTTATCTTATACTTTAAGCTTTGAATTTTAATATTAGTTAATAAAAAACTGATATTTGCGTATTATTCTGTGCGTTTTATTGCTATAAAATAAGAGCAGTCTCTGAAGCCGATATTCGCCTATAGCGTAAAAAATATCAACGTCTCGGGTTAAGGGTTAAACTTTCCTCCTAATTTCTCTTGTATTACATGAAATAGGTGCTATTCAACACAAATTAAGAATATAAACTCATGTTAAGCTACAATAACACGGTTGTAGTCTCATTGGATATAATACACTAAAATTAGTTATTAAGTTATAACTTAGCTAATTAATTACCTTTGAAGTAAATTTTGAGGTAAATTTAGTTACATAAAACTATAAAATTAAACTACACTATAAATATCACAGGAACTAACTATAAAATAGTTCTTTTTTAAGATTGAGTCCCAGCTAATTTTATTTTATTTTTGATTTGTACAATTTGTTTTAATAATACTCTAATCAAACATTAATCCTACAGGTTAGATTTTTAATTTTGTGCCAACCAGCTGAAAATTTGTACCGCTTATCTATATAAATCAAACTTTAAAAGCCTTAAATTAGATTCGCCTATGTTCCAATTGTTTACGAGATATAAGGATTTACAACTTAAAATGTATAAGATTAGGATTACCTACCTCAGAAAACGCCATCAAATAATATTCTGCATTTGAAAAGCCAGTTTATGAAGATTTTTGCCTCGCACTTACTCATAATGAATAATAATATGGCCTGCTATAACTTTTTAATACCGTAAAGTAGCTAAGTAGCCATCTAGATAATTTACGAAACGCGGTTCTAAAACACCCTGTACACTTAATTATACGAATCATTACATCTCTCTACGCAAAGAAAATTGTAAGTGCTCGAGGAGTCTTTAGTTATGAGAATAATAAGATGGTCGTATCGTAAATAGTTTTTATTATGCCCAATTTTATTTAAGCATGAAATGAGAACTCAAGAATAGAAATACTTTTTCCTTTTAAGGTACCTACAAAAGATATTTGTACGTTAAGTTTGTCTTTAGACATTGTAATAATCGGAGATTTTCAACAAAGTATCTTTGCTTTATAATTAATTTAACAAAGTGCCAATTCAATCTCTTTTTGCTTCACTTGTCTTAGTAACATCAAAAGTTGGGGTGTCAGAATATAACTTGAATGAATAATAGAATAGTTTTGAATAAATTGTTCAGATTTGCCATAGTTTGTCTGGAAAGTTTGGCTAATTTGAATACAGACAAGTTATATCGTATGTATTGTAGAAAAGTAATATACTGAAAGTATTCGGAAAACTTATTTCTAATACCAATGTAGTAAAATCGTAGCTAAAATCAAAAATTAAATCAAACCAAATGCGGAAAGAAAAACATTGACGTCATTTTTAAAAGCTCATCGTCGTTAATGGAAGTTGCTAAATAATTGACAGTTCTGTTTCCCCATTTTTTAAAGATTTTGCTATAATCAATTTACGAAGTTTTTGTAAATAATCAATAAGCCGTTGGATTGTACACGGCTTTTACTAACAGAACTTAAAAATTATTTGGCTGTTATTCTATTCGTACAAATAATGCATACAATTATGTAGGACATAAACTTAAAGTAAAATAACAATACGATATGCAACAAATGATGGGAAAATAAACTTTTAAAGTTGTTTCGGAGTCGAGTTAAATTGAATTATATTATAAGGACATTCTGATATACCCATTTTGGCCATTAAGTAAAATATCATTAATTTTAATATTAAAAGCTTCCAGTGATTTTATTTTATGATTATAAAAGTTTGCTATCGTAATAAATCAAAATCAAGTTAACGATTTGTTTAAGCAGCATAAATTCTATAAATATAACCCATTGACAAGGCTTTTCCGTAATGGAATTAAATTTTTCCGTATTAAAAATATAAAGAGGTTGTTAGCACTGAGGTCTCGCTTAGTTCTTAATTAAACATTTTGAAATAATTGAAATTAAATTAAGCACTCGGTTGAGTTTTACGAAATTTTATTGTATAAAAATACAATACCTATTTAACATTATTGTTTCGGCATTTTCAAAAAGAAATTTATTGTTTGTAAAGAAATTTACGTAGTACATTTTCATATGGTATTTTATTCGGAAAGTAAGAAACATTTTTGTGAGTGAAACTTTCATTAATTAATATCCACCTCCGTACTTCGATTAAATTTTATTAACAAAAGTTGTAACTAAACTTTAATACAACTCGAACAAAAACTCGATGAAGAATTTGCCAATGTTCAAAATCACACTCAAACTGCAAAAGTTTTAAGTTTTAAACAATGGTTAGGCTACAAGTTAAATGAAAAAGAATTGTACGTAGGTATTACCTATCTATCCGGTATAGTAGATTTAGAGTGAAAACGCACGGTACGATTTATTTTAACACCTTTAATATTTAATCGTCCATAATAATAGATCTCAATACATCAAATGAGTATTAGCGCACCGGCAATTAAAAATTGATGATGTTGTTATCCATTGTGGACGATTAAAAATTGCATACAAGGTCTTAAAATAATGTCCGTGCGCTACTAGCCTTACTCTCATTCTCAATGTAAGATGCATTACCAAACTCTTATATTATGTAAATCGTGTTGCCAATCAGCATTATCTCCAACACATACAGTGTGTATCCGGACTAACCTCACTATAATAGGTAAAATCGACTCAAAAGTTTTGATGCTTTGAAAAGACTTCCAAGGATCAGATTTTTATTTTTTTAAATCAAAGCGATCGTGGGTAGTGGGTATTGAATTTCCGTTTTATTAAATGCCATTTCGGTAGTTGATATGACAAATATTATTGAAAAAAATTGTACAAAATATGAAATTGTGACTCAATGCAAAATTTCAAAAGTATTGGTTGACTTTGATATTAAATTCGTTGAATTATTATGCGAGATGAAAAGCAAATCTTCGATTATTTATTTATTTGTAATTGATTGTGTATCTAAATAATTTGTAAATTACTTGTTCGTAAGTTGACGATGGGCAACGATTACTGTTTTGTTTATGCGCCGGAGAAAACTTGTCATCAACTCGAGTAAAGCACGAATTTAACATTAAAAGTGAATCAATATTTTTGAAATTTTGCATTGAGTCATAATTCATATTGTTCTAAAGAACTTTTGTCAATACCATTTTGTAATGCTAATACCTATTGCAGATTGCAGAGTTTAAAAAATCATAATCGAGAAGTTTGAAAATTTTTCTAACAATTAAACGCATTTCTAACTATTTTTAAAAATCAATTTTAATTTTTATTTCTTTGACTGATTAAAGTAAAACTAAGGCCGGTCGTCCATTTATACGACATGTCGACATTTATATACATGTCGTATAAATGGACGACCGGCCTAAGATGTTACAATTTTCCTCTTTTTGGGAACAATTTATTAAAAACCATCCTAGATCCTAAGACGAGTCGATATTATTTTAAAAACTATTTTAATTCAGAAATTATACGACGAAAATACGACGATAAGTCTGCAACTGTACACCTGTACTGCTATGAACAATACGCGGCTGGCAGCTTATCTTTTTTCAAGTTTACGCCTGCTGATCAATGCCATTTTAATTTACATCTTCGACGTGAATACTTGTGCTTAATAAAATTTCGTCTCGTATTTTTAATTTAATCCTTATATTAAGGGTGGAAATTACGTTTGGTGTTCTAACTAGTTTAAAGGTAAATTTTAAGTTTAATTTTTTTGCAAATTCAAAATATCTCTTCTATAAATAGTGAAACCATTTACACTTGATGCTGGGGACCTATAAATAATAAATACTACCTCTTTTTTTCTTAACACCAACGGTTTACGCGGGAGAGCACGTTAAAGTTTGACAAAAATTCCCAAATCGGCCCAATAATAATTTTTTCAGTTTATCGCAAAACGATAAATTTCTTTGACAACGATTTTAGAATTCTTAATAAATTTTAACGCGCCGTAGCGCCTAAACAGTTTATCTGAAGAACAAAAATATACAAATATAATTTGAAAGAAATTTGATGTAGTTTATTTTGATATAGAAGCACTTTTCTCAAAAAGTTCGTAGTTTTCAAGTTATAAGCGAAAAACTGAGAATATTTAAAACAGCGTCTGCCGAGATACGAGTTCTTTTAATTTTCACAATAAACGTTTCTTAAAATCTAGTAATCTGCTTGCCTTGGTCTCCTCGATACCCTCACCTAACACCGTTTGACTTTTATTTGTGGGGTTGTATAAAGAACATGGTTATGGGTGCGGTGGAAATTCGTCAACTATGTGGTGTTGTGCGTACCTACACCGAACCTGTTGTTGTGTACAACAACGTGATGATAAGTTCGAACATCTTTTGTAGAAATACTAGTAAATAATAGAAGTAGCCAGTGCTAATTAAGTAGTAGATTAATAGGTTAATAAATAAATTAATCGTTTATTGGGAAAACTAAACTAAACTAAAATAATTGGTATCTCGTTTTTGAGAAAACTTTTACCCTTTTACCAAGATGTTTTACGGTTTATCGACTTCTTTTCACCTGTATAGTACCACATCACCCTTTAAATGATACAGAGAAGACAGTAAAAACCCTGTATAGTGTGTATAGCCTGTCCCCAAATTGAGTTTCCAATAAGAAGAATTTAAATTAGAAAAAATTAATTTCAAATTTCTCAAAAAAACACTTTAAAAAACTTCTGCATGTTTTCTACACTCCATATTGTTTTTTTTATCCCTCGGTTACTGATATAGGAAAGAAAATTAATTTATCCCTTTTATTTCTAGAAGACCCTCTTGTGAAAAATCAAGATACATACCAGCAAGTTAAGTTATGGGGGAGATCACAAATAGCCACTGATCATTACAGACAAAAGGACTTCAAGAGCAAAGGTAAACGGGCGTTTAACGTTTAATGTTCACATTTATTTAATACGTAATAATTCCTATTTTTTTTATTTTTACAGTCAAATTACGATGTTCTTTGGTAATCAAAATTGTAACATGAACTTGAAATAAATTTGGATTTCGCGAAAAATCAGTGGATGCGTTCGTTAATTGGAATATTACGTGATAAGATTCGAAAGACTGTTAAAAGAAGTGGTAATGGTTCTGTTTAAGAACAAAATATATCCTGTAAGAATATTTGAATTATGGTGCCTTTTTCTATATTTAGATGTATTTTATTTGATTTTACAGATTCCATTCATTCTAAACAAGGTTAAATCTAGGTATATGACTTTCTGTAATGAATTGAGGATATTATGTGTCCTAGACCGGTTACGATCCGGTCACGGATTGAAATATATCCAAATCCCAAAGACGGTAACCTGCAAGGTGAGGGGAGGCTCCTCCATGCACCCTTGGTGGCGGCGTCTAACGGGTAGCGGAACCAACGCCATGGCTACTGCTCGATTCGCCGCTAAAACCGTTGGTGTGCGTGAGGGTTCTCCCAACTGTACGCCTTCCCGTGTCTGATGGTCACTCCAAATAAGTCATAATCGGTTAAATGTTATTCAGTGGGGCTAAGGGCGGCCTTTTCTTCACAAGTTACATTTTTGAGAACGAGATTTACCAACATCATACCGAATGTAAGATACATTTCATCTATTTTATTAACCCAATTTTACAGTCAGTCTGTTTTTCTTTTAGTAAACCATCGAATTGCATAGCAAGTTTGAGTTATGGGGGAGATAAGAAGCAGCGAACGAGCTTTAAACGCAAAAGGACTACAAGAGTAAAGGTACGAGAACGTTTATTGTGCATATTTATTCAATTGGTACTGATTCTTACGTTTCTTTACAGGTAGGTTCCACTTCAAGGATTTTATGAAGAATGAAGAGGGGTGAGTCATTTTTACTTTTTCTTCAAGTGATGAGTGATAGTGAAGTGGAAGTGAGAGGCTAGGTAATTAGGTAAGAACAATAGTTTCAACCGTCAATCCAAGCAATGAAAACCAACTAATTGATCATTTTTCCATTTTCAGGTTAGGGAACCAGGAGACCGCCACGGAACTTGTTTATTATTATTTTATATTTTATTAATAGTGAAACTTATTCTATGCTTTGTGACTCTAGGTTCGGAGGTCCACGTTGACTCAAGAAAGAAGGAAATCACGCTGGCTGTTCAAATTGTTCAACATTGTTCAACACTACCTCTTAGGAAATTGCTACAATAATCAGGTGAGCATCAGAGTTTTAATAATTTCTCTTGCAATAAAATTAGTGCAAAAATTATAGTAACTGGGCGATTGACTAATTATATTATTTTGTTACTATTGACTATGGAAATTAAATGGTCAAGCTGGAAGAGCGTTACAAGTCGCACTAGTTCACAAATTGGTCAAGGGTTTTCACTTTAAAGAAGAAGAGGAAATTAAATGATGGAGAGCTTACATCCCCATAAAATGCCCATCTTTGCTGTTTCTCTATCTTGGTTTTCTCACGGATGAAAAGAAGCCAATTTTCGTTTTTTTAAGCGTAACAGGACACAGTTTGAGATTCCAGGTAAGGTGCTGGTCTAACTTTGTTTAATTTCTACAGAGATTTACACTTTTTAGGCAAGAATAACTAAACACTTGAAGAATTAAAGAGTGCATCGCAATCCGCAATCAGGGATGCAAATATCAGTAACTACGAAACTAAAGATTGAAAAAATCAAAAATCCGATGAATGATTTGAGGTATCAGTTTGCTTCGAAATTTATTGAATTTGAACTTAATTCATTAATTTGTTTCAGGCAGTCATAGTAATTAGGTGTATTATTCCACTTGGCGAGTTTCAGAAGAAAATTAATATTATAAACCATTTTGAACATTTATTGTGTACAGAGTAACTGGAAGAATGAGACAACAAACAACGCTGTAAGAGTAGTCATTTTATTGTACTTTTTTCTAATCTAAGATGCATTTCGTTTTATTTTATTAGAGATCTCACCATCCTGTTATGGTGCAAATACTATTCGATCGATATCATTCCATAGATCAAGATACTTTTAACAAAAAATTCTCGATTTTACGTCCAATTTAGTATGTGCTTCAGTATCGAAATTGTAACGAAGGCTTGAAATAAATTCGAACTTTGCGGAAAATTAGTGAAGGCGTTCGTTAAGTGGACTACGACGGTACAAGATTCGTCGGACTATTAAAGAAATGGCAATCTCGTTGAGGGCATTATTTACAGACATCATCCGCAATGTAAGATATATTTGATCTATTTTATTAACTCGATTATACTGTCTGTTATTATTTTCAGTGAACCAGCAGAAATTACACAGCAAGTTTGAGTTATGGGGGATGTAAGAAAGAGCGAACGAGCTCTAAAGGCAAAAGAACCACTAGAGGAAAGGTACACGCTCGTTAATTGTTCAAATGTGGATTTTGGGGAAAATTAGTGATGCCCTCCGTAAATTGGAATATGACGTAACAAGATTCATAGGACAAGATTAGCTCCCAAGGCCCGAAGGTAAGATGTAATTTTTTATCTATTTTATTTACCCAATTTGAGGTACCGAAGTGGAATTCGTAATTATAAATAAAGGTACAAAACGTACCTTTAGAGTCTAAAGAGTAGATAAAATAATCAAATTAAATTTTTATAAAAACAATTTCCAACTAAACATTTTAGAAAAACGCCAACGTTAAGATAAGCAAGTAAGGAAGAAATTACATTCATAGACTACTCTTTGAGTGTTTTACCTAAGTAGTAACGAATCTTTTAAACAGTAGAGACTCTCTAAGAACCTTCAGTTAATGAAAGTAAGCATCAACCCGAACACAACGGCGTATAGGATTTATCAACTAGACAGACCTCCGAAAAGTCTACGAATAGTCTAAAAATCACTTGCCAAATGTTAATTTTCTAATAGAAATGCAGATTTACTCGTTACATTTCAGAGGGTTGTAAGTTGTAAGTCAGTAGGGGTGCAACTTTGAACTAAGGTATATTTGGCTAAACACCATTTTGCACTTTCATATTTACCTGTATAATTTATGCTACTTAATATTCAGATACCTTCTGTATGCTTCTGTATCTCTTCCAAAATCATCCTTACAGAACACAGGCACTTTGATTTTACGATTTTGTTACAAGTTCCAGTTTGACAATTTAGGTAAATGTATAATACGCTAACTTAATTCAGGTATCATTAAATCTATTTGCATTTAGCTAAAATTGATGAAGATAAATATCTTTAGGATATATCTATGAAACTTATACCAAACCATCCAAGTAAAGTCATATCGAAACCGCGTAATAACAATGTATAGTATACGATATTTATGTCATCACAAGAGTTTTGTATTTACTTAACCTTAAACATTTAAAATGCACTTTTTACATAAGTAATACCTACATACAGGAAAAATATCAGATTTGACAATAATTTGTACCCACAATAATTATTATTTGCGCGTTTGTGCTATTATAACGGCGTGAAATTTTGAGTAAATTAGTAGTTTTATTATAAATTGTTATTTGAAAGTTTTCATTTTTTATATTAACAAATAGAGGAAATTGTATCTATAAATCTTGCGCAAAAATAAATTTTCCTGAAAAACTGGCAAATTGTCCTGCAACTCTACAATTCATAAATTTCAGGGTGTCTCGACTAATTGCAAATTGTGAACGTGGACTAAAGTTTCGTGCATAATTTGTTTTCAAATGTTTTACAATTATGGAAACCGCAATATTTGATATTTCAAATGTTTCTACAAGTGCCAATTGCACAATTATTTGGCTAACTTTGCTCAATATTTGAATTTGGTTTTCAGAAATATTTTGGATCAAGCAATTAACGTTAAAAAATAATAATTTTTCTTACCTATTTTCAGTCTCACCGGTTTGATTTTATCAAAAAACGTTTCAAAGCACTTTCAAATCTATTGGTTAAAGCTCGTTAAGCGTACTCCATACATCATGTTCATACAGTTCATGCCTGTGCAAGAAGACCCGAGCGTGTATAGCACAAACCTGCGGTCTGTGCATGCAATTAAAATCCATCGGACTGAATTGAAGGATTTCTCTGCAGATGAACTGCTGATTTAGATGGTCATTCTGGCCAGTTCTGCAGTTCGTGTAGCTGCCGCTGAGTTCAGTTTGCCTGGACCGTTTTGGACTGGTCCAAGACTGGATATGTGGAGCACGATTGTAATACGTTTCTAATACCTTATAGTACCTACTTATCGGTAAATTAGAAAGTAACCCTTCCAAGTAAATTCTTATTTTTATCTCAAATTAGCAATTATCAGCTTTAATACGCTGCAAGTAATTAATTTCTAAGTTACTAATAGAAGCTAGAAAAACGGTAGCTCAAAACTCAATTTCATTCTGTAGAGTAGTTGGCTCCAAGATACTGGAACTCACTCATAGCCGTATCATTATTATTTATATAGGTCGGATCAGCTTACTATAGTTAGATTGAAAAAAATGTAAATAGTAGATGGAGCCTTTGTATAGGAATACTTTCCTCGAAAAGTGCGTAGTTTTCGAGTTATGAGCGATAAAACAATATTTTGCCCAATTTTAAGAGTTTTTTAACTTTAACGCACGTTAGCGCGTCAATTGTTTACATAAAAGAAAATTAGGTAATAATTTGTAGGAAACTGAATGTACTTTATTTTTTTATAGAAACATTATTCACCAAAAGTCCGTAATTTTCGAGTTATTAGCGATAAACAAAAAAACAGTTATTTTGGATTTTTTGTGTGGTCCTTTTGCAAACTTAGTACCACTCTCTCATTTTTAAGGAAACTGTAATGCAATTTCATCATTTCAGTGCAACTAAAAATAATGATAAAGCACAACTAAAAAATACTTGAACCTCTACAGCTGCTCTTTAAAATGCTTTCAACCAACAATACTCTATTTTGAAGTCCCATTGCTTACTCGTTTCCCTTTTGGAGTTCTGAATTAATTCGCAGCCTTTTTTAAGCGAACTTTTGAAGTTTTCTGCACTGATGCACAATGTATGAATTAATATGTGCTTATTGAAGCTTCAACTCTTTTTTACAATTTGGCACAGGCTGTGAAATTCTTTGCAGTCTAGCATAGGGGTCTCGTTTACTATTAGCTGTACCAATAAAGAAACGATTAAATTAACATAAATATTTTATATTTGACGTTTATTACTATTTATATATTTTAAAAAGTTTCGTACTTTTCGGTTTCATAGAAAATGTTAAATAAACTTTTTTCCTAACTCTAAAGGGTGTTTTTAAGGTGGCTCTTACAGCACCCACAATCCTGTTTTAAATAGAACATCTACAAATAAATTTTCAAAAATTGAATTTAAAATGTAAAGGTTCACAAAGCGCTGATGGTTTTGCTTATTCGAAAAAATTGTTTTCTACGCAGCAAAAGCGGAAAATCGGCTTAAACAAATTTTATTTTTAAATATTGAGATTTGGTCTTAAGGAATCGCTAGATGTATACCTATCCTTAAAGAACTTTAGAACTTAATTCATTTAACCTCATCATCTTCCAACATCAAAACTGTGACTTCGACTGCGTGAACGTTTCGTACGTGGTTCGTACTTTTGTTTTTCTTATGGACTCTGTAGTGTATTGTAATGCTATTTGTGTTGAGGTGATAAACGAAGGATTGATAAATCACGAATTAATTTTATACTTTGTATGGGAACATACCTCAATAATCGTTGTTAAAATGTAGACGTATTTTTTGGTAATAAAGCAAATAGTACAGACTCAATACGCGGTCACCTCAGAGCCCCAAAACAGTTGTTATTTTCTTCCTTCCCTCTTGTACGATGTCACGTACAATTCTGCCATGCCTTTATTAAGGTACGATACAAAGAGAAGAACTTTATGGAATTTTTGTGTCATTTTAAATCTTTTCACCATTAATATTATATTGATTCAAGTTATACGTCATTAACCCAAATAGTTTTTCCGCTCCACGCTTTATTAATTCGGCACAGATATTTTCTGGCGCAGCGGCCCTTCCGTTTTTCATGCCTGACATCGTTTTCTTATCTTATTTGCATCTATTATAATTGCATTTTCTCATATTCTCAGATTTTAATAAATTACTATGCTTACTCAAATATCGTGTTAATCCTTTTTTCGCTGTTACAATATACTCGAAGTATGTGTAAGTGCTTCAAGGACCAGCTTATGTAAATGAAGAGGATGGATGAATACGTAGTTTGTCTCGAACCTACGAGACTTCCTAAAAAAATTTAATTACAATGTTTTTGTTAATTTACTACCGCAATACTGAAATCATCTTGGCTGGTTTGGAGTCCCGGTACATGCGAGACAGTCGTCAAGAATCATTTCGTGAGTCGTTTGAAGTAAGAGCGCGAATTTTCTTTTCGCTCATGAAAGTGTAATGAAAACTAAAAAAAAATTTATATAGCAGTAAATGTATGTACTAAAGTGCAGTTCATTTCCTTGGGGGAGCTATTTGCGGTTGGTCAAAACTTTGGAATAAAATTTATGTTTAATTAGTAATTACACATCCGATTAGTTTGAGGAAATGGATTAAGATTAGACTCGCACACTTATTTTGAAGTCTACGTTTTTAGTGATACCTTTTATATTGTTTACTATCAACCAACCCATTAAGCTTTAGCTACCCTCAGTTAATTCTATCGAATATCAAAGTAGGTCATGTAATAAAAGAAAATTATGTTTCAACAAAACATAGCTAAATTATTTTAGTCGTTTGGTTTTTAACAAGACATTATTGTTCTTGCAAAAAGTAAAGTGAAGGTGGTGAAGATCCAAAAATATATTTTATGAACCCTTGTTTCCTCGCATTCTCATTATTCAAACGGCATTTTATTTAACCCTTAACTCGCGACGTTGATATTTTTTACGCTACAGGCGAACGGCGGTATCTGACGCTTCTCTTATTGTATAGCAGTAAAACGCACAGAATAATACGCAAATATCAGTTTTTTATTAACTAATATTAAAATGCAAAGCTCAAAATATAAGATAAGCTAAACAAAATTAATTTTTATGAAGTAAAATTTGTTTTATGACCGTTTCTTCCGAGTTAGATGCCATTTTCTAAAGAAAATTATATTTTAACAGTGTACCTACTTGAATTTAAAAAATCAATTAAATTATGTTTTCCAATAATAAACAAAGAAATTTCACAATATAATTACTTTGATTTTTAACATTTTATAAAAATATACAAATACACACGTAATAAAATTAGTCACGCTGTAGGCGACGGCTTCAAGCTAGACAAGTCAGCAACTTCTTAGGTGTGTCAATAAAATTGTTATAAAACTTTAAATTTTGCACGGCGGTACCATGTACCGCCTTCTCGGGTTAAGGGTTAAATAGTTTTATTCGAAGAGTATTCATCGATTGATTATTTAAATAGTGAAAATTGCCGCTAAAAAATAAAATTTCAAAAATAATTTAGAAATTTAAATCCAAATAAATTGTGCTTGTAATTTTACTTTTAATGACACATTGGCGTTATACATTTGCAGATAACGCAGGTGTTCGAAAATACTTACGTATATTTCACCTTGAAGATAATTATTGAAAATTCCACCAATTTAATAATTTTTGAACATTCACATTGCAAATAAATAATCATTCGCAGACGTTGATTAACCTCTTTCGTGATTAGAGGGCACCTTTGTACAAGTTTAGACGTTCTCGCGCGCGTAGTAAAGTAAAATTCAATGACAGACATTAATTATGTTAATTAAATATAACTTTTCCCAATTAATAGTTAATTAATGTAACAGTGTACAGTGTTTGGTGATTAATGAAAGAAGAATGCTTAGTTATACTTAAGGGACTTTGTTGCTGTCGATAATGGATTGATTCCTTTTGGAACGAAAAATATCTGCAAGGTAAGCTCTCTTATCTAGAGCAATTAGTCACTTACTTAAATTTAATTAATTAATTTTCTGATGCACTCGCTAAAAATTATGCGTTCTTTGCCATTTAATTCTTTTTTGTGCGTACCTGCCTACTAAGAGGCAATAAAAGTGATATAAAAATCAATTCTTTCATTATTTCGTTATAAATTAGAATAATAGTAAAACGTTACATTTGTTCAAAATGCGCCACCCTGGTAGGCAGTAACGCAATTACTTAACCCCTTCGAGTTGTTTTTAAATGTATTACCCAGTATTTTACATAAATTCGTTTCTGAAGTTAGAAAATTCGGGGACGTATAGTGTCATGGGCTGGTGCTCAATTTACTTATTCGAGAAATTCAGTTTAAACATGTAAAGACAAAAGTTTTTATTACAACATTGCGAAATTTAAAAAAAAATGTTTTGATTTAATTAACATAATTATATTAAATTTAAATTAATAAAGTCATTCTACGTTTTTGAAATGTTACCCTGAAAGATTAAACAGTGTCTTTTCAAGAAACAAATTGTAGCGCTTTTACCCCGACTATTAGTCGAGTAGGGTAAGCTCGTGCAACATTTCTACTCTTGAAGTAATTTAGAAGCGTTTAGTAATTTTAATGATTTAGCAAGTGAGTCGGAATGTCGGGACAATGGTTTAATATACAGTATGACAGTGTCGCCTTGAAAAAATTACTCAAAATGTTGAATTAATCTTAATTTATTGTAAGAATGAAAAAGCTATTCTAAAAACTAGTCCCTCCGCGGTTACAACTTATTTAATTCTTATTAGTGCGTGAATTAAAAGATAGTCGTGGAAATAAGTAAATTTATAATTTTGTTAAAGTTACTGCTGAAAAATTGTTCGGGTTTGTTGTTTGGGTATGCCTGACCATCGGCTGTCAAACAGGTCCATAAGTAATAAGATCTTGCAGTTCTTCTACACATTCATTGAAGTAGTTTAACACCTAACTCCTCAGGGAACGCTCACACGAAAATATTTTATACACTGCATTGTGCGGGGAAACAATTTGAGTTTCGAACGTTTTTTGTATCACGAAATTAAATTAATTGATTGTATTGGAAGCAATAAATTTCTTTGTTTTTTATTCTTCAGAAAAGACGAGGGACAAATTTTTTGCCAAAATCGGTTTGCTTTCCTTTTGGCGGAAAATTAAAACTAAGTATAAATTCGTTGGAAACTGCTACTACCAAGATGCTCTTTCTATGGTTTAACCTCATAGAGAAGGCGCATCCGGTCTCACAGACCGACGCGGTATTTGTTTTTAATTATTTCAATTGTTTATGACATTTTCGGCCCCCACGTTCATTCGTTCATGTATAATTCTTTTAAATTTTGTTTAAATATGAAAAAGTTGGTTTTTATTGTTATTGTATTGGGTGGGTCATTTAACGTTTGGAATTTGAATCGGCTAAAAAAACGAATGTTTTTTAAAAATCATGAGTTTATTAGAAAGATTGGACAGCTTCATTTAAGATTGAGACACAACATCATTCAAATGACTGCCACGGATAGCTTGACAGTACCCCGTCCGATCAACCTAATTTTTCGGTACATTTTCGATTGTTTGGGTTCCAATTGCATGAATGGCAACTTCAATTTCGTGTTTCAAGGCATTAATCATCCCTGGATGGTTAGCGTAACACTTATCATTAAGGGCTCCCCACCAAGAAATCTAACTGGGTCAAATCACAGCTACTAAGTGGCCAATTGATAACAGCATTTCGGTTGATTATTCAATTTCCAAAAACAGTGCGCAAAAGATCGATGGTTACATTGGCTGTGTGGCAAGTGGTCCCGTCCTGTTGAAACCAAATGCCATCCATGCCATGCCATACTCTTCAATTTTTGGAAACAAAAATTCGTTTAGCATGGCACAGTAACGTTCGCTATTGAATAAAAATGCCCCAATGATGCCGTGGAGCTGTTGAGCTATAATTTGACCCGGCTGGATTTTTTTTGTGGGAACCCTTAAGGATAATTATTATGCTAACCACCCAGGGACGATTAATGAATTAAAACACGAAATAGAAGTTGCCATTCTGCTACTCTAGCAATTTCAAAGGCAATACTATTTGAGCTTGGACAATGGACATATGGAGTAGTCGCAAATGAACAAAATTCAAAAATAAAAATCTTATCGTCATTTATGTCTTAAACTTTTTATAACCAACAGGGTTAAAATAAAAATTTTACTTTATTCTACAAAGCTGCCTCCAACCTCTACCTCTACACGTTTCCCAGTTATCTTATTCTGTACAGCATTAACGGCATCCCTTAATCTTTGGTTGAGTACTTCTCGACTATGAGGCAAGTCGTTTACATAAACTCTTTCATTTAAAACGCCCCACAAAAGGAAGTAAAGGGGTGTAAGATTGTGTGCTCTAGGTGGCCATTTGACGGGACCACATTTCCCTATCCAACTTCTAGGTAATTTAATTTTTGAAGAAATCCCGTATGTCCAAACTGAGAATTAAGTATTGCCTTTGAGGTTTCTAGAGAAGCTAAATTTTATTATAAAAAAATACATTTTTTCCGTAGAATCAAAAATAACAAAGTTTTTTCTCTTGTCAGCCGTGGCCACGCTGTATAATTAATATCAGGCTTTTAGAAGATATGTCACAAAGTTTTGAAATAGAGCTGGTTCAAGTTCATGGTCTAACGGAAGAAGTTCCAACGGACGATGAAATTAAATGTGACTGTGGGTCTCGTATTCTGCAATTGTTCAATTTTTCGCTGATTTTATGATTATACATAAATATTATTTTATTATTATTGAAGTGAGGGATGTTTTGAAAGCACCCTGTATAAATATTTTATCGAAGACTTGAGTAAACAGTTATTATTTTTTAAGGCCGTTGCAGATTAAAACTTGCGCGCAAATTAATATCGAAATTGGTTTTCGTCTTAGTGTATTTTAGCCTTTGCTCTGAAAAACAAACGGCCTGGGGAAAGAGTTTTGTACAAGCCAAAGAGATGATGTTTAAAAGTTAATCTAAAAATATCCTTTGTGTGTAGAGTGTAGCATTGAATGTATAAAACTTATCTTGACTAGACTTCGAGATAGTCCTTCAAAATGGTTTCAACTAAATCCAAACGTTTAGTAATTGTTTCGTAAAACAAATGGGCTCGGTTATTTACAGACAAATTGTTTACTACAATAAACAAGTACCTACTTTACAAACAAAAGGTTTTTCATCATCTGTATACGGTATAATACGGCAAACCACCATCATGTTTCTTTTGTATTTTTAGTTCACTAAATTTAAAACCAAAATTATGGCATGAAATTCCCATTTTCATTAATCTCGAATTAAGATACGAAAACAAATTAAAAAACAAAGGAAGAAATTTCTGCCAACAATAATTCTATACGAAAAAAGTATTTAGTTTTTGATTAAAAAGAAGTGTGAGTAAATCAAATCTCAAGTAGGAATTGCACGAAAAAAGCATTTCTTTTTGTTAGCGTTTTATATTACGTTCTTTTCGTTGCTTGGAGGAGATGTTAAAATAGGGTGTTTTATTACCTATTTTATTGGTCATATATTTACACAACAATCACTACTTCTCCCAAACCTAACAAACATATGCCCGAGCTTTAAAGTGAGTTACGGTTTTCCACAGTGGAAACTCTCTGTTTACTTTATCATAAAACTTTTGAACGAAGTAATGATAATTTATACGAAGCTTCGTAATTTCCATAAACGAAATAATTGTTTATATTATACATAATACAATCATTTTAAGCGTTTCTCAACAGCGTTATACGTTTATTTAAATTATTAAAATCGATGCACTATTTATAGAAAAGTAGGAGTGATGTTACTGTATAATTGCAACAATAATTTACGAAAATCGTTTATCAAACCTAATTATTTTACAATTTTAATTAAAATAAATTACTCGCTAACTACTAACGAAAATTAAATTTTGTTTTACATAATAGGCCCAACTGTTATACACATGGCAATTAATTTATTTAAAAACCAATTGTGAAGCTAATCAAGTCAAGTTAGTACGCGAATTAAGATCAATACAGGGTTATTTTGAATCAACGTCAAAAAAATTCAGGGATGATAGAATTCGTCAATACGATAATTTTTTATTATATGTTACGGGGGTCGCCGGCGCTTCGTATCGCCGTAATTTTCTCTTTAAATTTAGGGGCGAAGTGAGGTTTTTCGTAAATATTTAAGAAAGCGTCCTGCCGGCTTGAATGAACATTTTACAACGAATCACCCTAATTATTACACATTTTAAATACTGTTAGATCAATTTAATGCGTTGCTAATGGGCGTTTTGTTTGGGGCGGGGTGGCTTATTTTTGAAATAAAATTTTTAGGAGTAAACATTTTTTATTTTGAATAGACGCTTTCAAATCTTCGAGTCTATTAGATTCAAAAACGTATCTTGTTAATTTCTTGTTAGATTAACAGTTTTCGATTTAATAGCCAATGAGCCAATACGTACGTAGTACGTATTGTTAAGTTTAGAGAGATGATTTTCATTGGCAATTACATCGAAAACTGTTAATCTGACAAGAAATTAACAAGATACATATTTGAATCCAATAGTTTTAAAGACTTGATACGCCAATTCAAAATAAAAAATGTTTCTCTCCTAAATTTTTTTTAAATGAGCGACTTCCACTCTAAACGGGGTTACGAAGCGTCGGTACACTTGAAATTTTTTGACTGTGACTTAAAATTGCCCTCTACAAAGTAGTAAGCGATAGCTCAAGAAATACTATTTTGTCTTTGGCGAACATTTCATCAGCCCCCCTATCAGTCGAATTTTTGAATATCTTCACCATTAGTACCCTTAAAACTAATTAAGCGTTTCAAACAATTCTCGTAAGTTTTTACTGTCGACTTCTACAGTTTGTATATTGGCGTACTAACTAAACATCCCAAAACTAGCGATATTGATAGTCCTGACAGACTAATGATAATAATCGGCCCCTTACTGTATCAATGACAGCTGCCTTGTTATGTTATAATAGCAAGAAATCAATTACCACGTAGAATAACATAATAGTCTCCTACTTCCCAGCAGTATTAATTCATTATCGTCTAGCTTATTGTAAGTACTAATTAGGTTAAACGAGAATAAAATTATGTTTTTAGGCATCTATTCAGAGTTCCTTTCTAATAAAATGGGGTGGTATTCTTACGTGATACATTAGAAGCGGAAAATGTTGTGCATTAGGTTTAGACTGAAGAAAGTCTCATATTTAGACGAGCTAGAGAGGTAATAGATATTGAGAAAAAGTTTGGTAAGTCTAGAGATTTTTTAAAATTTAAAAACGTTCGTAAGTAATTAATTAGAATTAATTATGGATGATGAATTATGATAAAACGCTTTTTGTTTAAAATGTTTGTGTGAAATGCTTATCATCGTTGCAGTAGACTGTATTTAATTTATACAGAGTGTCACAGGCGCAACAGGAAATACTCTAAGGGGACGTTCTACACGTTATTGCTCATGGGACATCCGAATAATACTGATGAAAAAGAATTATTTTTATTTCAAAATTCCAGTGTTAGAAACAGTTTGTTACCTATTTGGAAGTTATCGTATTCATACACACACACATACAGACAAACAGATTAATAATTGTTTGTAGGACAATAATGATCCTAAAACTTGACTAACATTAATTTTCCCAAATTGTCAGCATCGTTACACAGCGTTCTTTGTCTGTTGTGTAAGTAAGTTTTGTAGCTTCTCATAATTTTTAACTTTTTTAACGATCTTTATTACGACAATAGCATTTTTATGATATTTTGAGAAATTTGAAACTACTTAACGTCGTGTGCCACTGGTAAAAAGGCAGCTACTTAACTTTGCTAAGGGCTGAGTAATAAAACTAATTGGGGCCATCTTAACTACAGCTAGAAAACACAAACTTTTTGTTTACGCAAATCAAAATGTATTTTTTTGTAGAAAAAGTAATAGGTAATGCAACTCGAGACAGTTACATATTAAACGTTTAAAAAACGAAAGAACACAAATTATACCTACGTTCAAACTTTTTAAATCAAACAATATTATTAAAGTAGGCGGTAGGTAAAGTAATTCTTTTTAAAGTTTGTACTACCTACGCAATCTTGAATTAACAATTTAAATTTGAATTTTTTTGTTAATTAATTGGAAAAAACTTTTTCCACTTTGGTGATTGTTTTTTACCGAAAATGGGCGAAATTGTTACTAAACAATTTTTTATATTAAAAAAATAAAATAAGTTTACGTTACCCCTTTCCTCTTTGATAAGTATTTGATTTTTACAGGAAAACAAAAAATGGTTTAAAATTTTATAAAAGGGATGTTAGTAAAACGATATTCGATATGTGTGTTGAAACTGACTTTTACTCTTTACTTGAAATTTGTCGTATTAAAATTATATTATACTAATTTATAATGACAACAATATTATTATAGTTTGACTGACAAAACCCTTTGATGAAATTTAGGCCTTAATTACCGACACATTGCGTAATTTCAAATATTTCCATCGGATGGTTGAGTATTTCTAGAAACGCAACTCTCAATCTGACGTATTCAATAACAATCTCCAGTTACACCATCTGACTACCTTCATTCAGATATATTGTTACGAGGAAAATCTGCGTAGTGTAATTTAATCGCCACTTTTAAGCTGCTTTTAAAAAAAGCTTCTTCTTACAACCTCGGACACTAGCCTTGCAACCCACAAATAGCCATCGATAATAACTTTTGCCACTGCTTTTTAACGTCCCAACAACCAATACAGAATGTAGAATAACGCTCATCCGAATCATCCACTGAAAACCGCAACTTAATTTGATGCAAATTGAGACAGAACCCGCAAAGACTATTCTACTAATATCCACAACATGTTTGTCCACAGAGTCGTAAAAATTGAGCAGAGTTAAGCAGACACTATTCTAGCCTGTTACCCACATTACGCCCATTTTTTATAAAATCAGCTTTGAGTTTTTCAGGTAACGCTTTACCTATATTAATGAAAAAACTTTACTTTTAAATCTCTTGACAGAAAGTCGTTTTTTACTCGCAACATAAATTTAAATTTTGATTAATATTTATTAGACAAACATTTATAAATTCTTCATAAACAATTTTAATTGCGTTTGCACCAGCGTATATATAAATGGAAACCTTTATTTAATGTAATTGGAAAACTATATCCCAGAACAAATTCGAAATTATTAGCAGCCAAATTACATTCCGCGCAGCTGTTTATTTGTTTACTTGGTCCATTTAGTTGGATAGTGTTAATTATTATTGCTAATCAAATTACTATTTAAATACTCAAAATATTTGTCCATGCATGCAAACATCGATACGTTGTCTTTGAATAGTCGGAACGTTTTACTTCATCAGTTTGGTTGTATACTGTATCTTTCTATTGCAAACCTACGTTTACCTACACCATACTACTTAAGGCTACGATTTTGAGAGCCAAACTCAACAACTAATGAAAATTCTGACGTTTAAAATGATAAAAATTTAAATGATTACCACTTTTAACCCGTAGGTGCAGACATGGAGCGAATTGACTCCGTTATTCACTTTAGTAGTAGTAGTATTTAAATCGGTTTCTTTTGCCCTATCTGTATTAGCCTTTGGGTACCTATAAGTTGAACCTTTATCTATCTTATCAAAGTATTTTTGATGTTGTTTTTGCGTTCGTTGAGAAGATATTAAATTTCAAACTGTTTCCGCCGCGTTCTAGAGTCACGTTTTTAGATGTTATATTGTATATTTATAAAATAACTAGTTGCATTTTTCTGCTTGTTCAACGATTTTTGTACTCGAAATTTTTCATAGTCCCAAGTTTTAGGATCATCATAAAGAAAAAAATTAAAAATGTCATCTCTAAATTTTTACTTGCTTTTAGAACGTCTTTATCTTTGTATTCAATTTTCGTGTTTATTCTTTTGTTTTGATGAAATTTTTTTAATAAATAATCTCTCTCCTGGTTCAGTCTTTATCGAAAAACCATAAAATGTAAAATATTTTTGGTTATAAGTGTAAGAAACTCATTAAATTGGAACGGAGTCACTTTGATTCCATGTCTGTGTTAGTACGATAAAATTCATGTCTGTAGTTACGGGTTAAGCAATAAAATCCAATTCTTAATAAAGTCAGAAGTGTCCTCAGGGACACTAAGGACCCTCATGGAGATGGAAAGTTGATATTAAGTTTCTCTATTGCAGGGTTCACATTGACTTATTCACATTGGTGCTAATGTGGTAGTGGGAGTGCAGAAGTTGATACATTCTGCACGATCTGCACTACCAGCTCACAGGAGCCAATGAAAGGCAGCGACTGCCACGTGGCTCATGTACAGTTCACAGAATTGTTTTTCTAGTACAAGTTTACGAAAAGACCCTTAATTATTAACAATTTTTAAAATTAAGTAAAAAAACTTACCTTGAGATAATACTTTTGGTACGAACTCCGGTATTAAAGGAAACAAAAAGAGTATCCATTTTACAATTTCCATTGTTTCGTCTTTCTTTTTATCCGTTGTTTAAAAGTGGATACCATGAAGAGTTTATTATCGACACTCCGTTTAAGCACATTTCACGTAATTTAATTTTAATGTGTTTATTAAATTGCACCGAGTCCTTTTAAAGTTTTAATTTGTTACTTTACACAAAAACGAATATTGAGAATTATTTAAAAGTTATTCGTACGTATTTACTTCTTCTACGCTTTTATTTTCAGCTATTAGTTGATCGATACTTGCGATTTATTGTCAATTTTGTTCTTTATTCTCCACGAATTAGATAAGTACTCTATAGACTACCGGCACTAACGTACAAATATTTCCATCAGTCCATATAACGGTTATATGTTTTGCTATGTGGATATAAATTCATCGATTTTACAAACCATTAAACAAAAACGGCTTGGTGACAGTAAAATAAAAGTAAATGTACTGCAATGTAGGCCGCTAAACAGAGGACAAAATGGCAACTGTCAACGCCACTTTTTAAACAGTTTGTCTGTGTTCTTATCTAAAATTTTGGGCCGAACATTAGAATAATTAAGTTATTAGTTTAAAAAAAAAGTCATTCGGGATAAATTTGTTGTCTCGTAATAAACGTATAAACCTTGTTTGAACGCTAAAAGGCTTTGGGAAAAAGGAAATAGTATTAAAACACTTTAAATAGCGCTAATCTTAAGTTTAAACTAATCTTTAAAGAACAAACGAGATGGTTTAATTATCTAAAAATAAATAAACGTAAATTGTAATTACTTTAGTGTAGTGTCGTTAATTACAACAAAACATTGACGTTAAAATCTCGAATTGGTAAAATATTTTAAAACTAACGCTATATAGGGTGTATTAAAATACAATTGGTTGAACTGGTATAATTACGAACCGCAAGCCAAACCCCAAAATTAATAGGTTCCCGATATAAACCTAATCTTATTACCAGCAGTAAACGGCGCCAAGTTACCAGCTAATATGCGTTTTGATTGTTTAAATAAAGGTAATTTTAAAATCCTAGATTCGCTATAAATTAGCTCGGAGGAGTTACAAACGTTTGAACATTCCCGATAGCGGTGCAAAAACACTTTCGGATTATATGATTAATAATGATTTTGAAAATGTAATGAAGTTCGGTTTATTCGAAAAGTTAAGCTTATAGTTTTGAGTTTAATAAATCTGGCTTAATGATATTTAACGACCCACATTACATTTAAGTAATAGCGTGTGTTCTGGAAAATTATAAAACATCAGTCTCGTAAAATGAAATTGCTGCTTTTAAGCTCGTAGAGAAGTGACACAGTAATAAATATATACTGTGCTCTATGTCTATTATACAAATAAAAAGTGATAAACCGTGTGTATCTCTCCAAAAAAGTTTAACCCTTATTTATATGTATAACCCATTATATCTACCCACGAAACGAGAAAAAATGCTATAAATGACAATTAAAAGTTTGTTAAAGTAGGTACGACTTTATTAAGTAGCAGATTACTTGCGACTTTAAAAATTATCCTTTTGATTACTAGAGAACTTTATTTTTATTGTATTTAATGAAATATTAATAACTTCAAATTTCAAAACGAGATAACAACTTAACCTCAATTTACCTCTGTTCCGTAGTTCTACAGCTTATACATAATCAAACGTAGTTTAAATTTTAACAATGATATAGTGGGTACTATTGGCTAACTTTGCGTAGTATAAGTTATATTAGGTTTATCGAGGAACATTAAACGCGTTAATAATTGTTTTCATTCGTGTTTTAATAAGCAACAGGTTTGATAATAAGACGAAGAACTTTTTACGTCTCTAAAGTCGCCCACAGACCTCGTGATTGTTCATCAGTCATCGGCCATCGTCACGGTGCGTCGTTAGTTTTGAGGTGAGAACTGCCACGACGCACCGTCGCAATGACCGAGAAAAATGTCTGATAAAACGTAAGTGTGTGGGGATTTCTTTCAACGTTACAGATTAAATTTAGTATCGGCTCGTCTCAACTGCCCTTCAATCGCCGATGACCGATGAAAAATCACGACGGCTGTGAGAGGCTTAAGGGCATGTACACATGAGGGCGTTAGACGCCGCGTTGAGCGCGCGTTAGCAAAATGTGATCTCGTACACATGACAGCGGTAGACGCGGCGGTTGAACCAGTCTTACTACTTCAGTGCGACTATGGAGCTAGAAGAGGTTACATGTCTTTGGTTGTTATACCGTAGGTACAAGGCAAGGCGGAGCGTACATGTGTACGCTCCAATGCTCAGTCTAGTAACTCGAAGCGCGCGGCAAACGCGGCGGTTGAAGTGAAAACTACAACCGCCGCGTTGACCGCGCGTTGGTTCAAAGCGCGCGTTGGCATGTGAACAATCCCATTTGTTCCTAGGTACTTGGCTACGCGCGTTTTGCTAACGCGCGCTCAACGCGGCGTCTAACGCCCTCATGTGTACAGGCTGTCGAGCTGTGAAAACGTTTAAAATACTAGTATAGGGTGAAAAAACTTCGATGATTCTTATAGAGAACTCGATAAAACTAAAAGAGATATGGAAAAATGGATGGCGTGTCCTTTTTGGGTTTTGAAGCTATAAACAGAAGTTCTAGTTTTCAATTTTTTGCTAAATGTCAACATCTCGGTTGTTGTAAAGTTACACCAAAAATTATTAGCCCGTTCTTCAGAGAACGAGGATACGCCATTCATTTTTCCATATTTCTTCTAGTTATTGATTTCTTTATAAGAACTATCGAATTTTGCTACCCTATACAAAGTATTTTTTTATGGAGCTCGACAGAAAAAATGTTTAAAATAGTAGTAAGTACTGTCCAGGAAAATTAAAAAAAGAAAGTAATTTTAATTTATTAAGTTCGTGGGTTAAGTAAAAAACCTCAGATCACCATACCATCAACATCAGATCAAAGTCGAGCTTATACATAGCTAAATGGTCTGTGCCTATACAGCTTAACCCTCATAATACCATGGAGTCAATAGAAACCTCGTTTTTAGTAAAATTCTAAAATAAAATAAAAATAAAAAGGATGTACTTAGGTACTTATTGTTTTTCAAACAAATTAAAAAGTTATACGAATAATTAATACCAGTGGGGTCACCGTTGACTCATCATATTAGTTTCTCTGGGAGTACCTACCCAAGAAAATCATCTACAAATTTCTACAGCGAGTTTCCTTTGAAATTGTATTCACAAAAAATGCATCCCCAGAAAGTTGAAGTTAAATTGTGAAAAAGTCACTTTATTCGGTTACAAACAGTGATTGAGAGCATAATATTACTTTTTAGAGGTGCATTTGGGCAAACAGGCAAATGCCGTAATTTGGTCCTGGGAATTAACTGTAGAATTTATCGGTGATTTTGACGTAGGGTCGACAATGACCCCACTGGTATTACGTTTATAAAAAATTCCGGTATTATGAAGGCTAAGAATGTGGTATACAAAGCGAGTTTAATTATACCAACTGCTTCAGTTAATACATAAATATTTGGTTCTGCTTAGCCATTATTAAAATTAAACTTCCTCTTCGTAAATCCATTTTTTAATCAAGAGCTTTAATCATCAAAAATTAATTTATTTTCGCCAATTATTGCTTTAGGTAAAACTTCAGATTAGGATTTGAAACACAACGCAGAATTTTTTAATCAAATCGTTCCTTTAATTATAAAAAATTAAGTCTTTGTTTGCCAATTGCTCAAAGTGCATATTTAACTTAGGATTTTAAAAGACAACGCGAGGTTGGTTATGGAATTAGAAAGGATAATATTTACCTTTTCCCCAATTTAGAGCTTCTAAAGCTGAGCTCCTAAATTAATAATTAAAAGAAATAAAAGTGTTTTACTTTGAACATATTAGTCAATTTTTGCATTAGGGTGTTTTTCTGCTATATTTTACGGTAACTAGATCCTATTATTCTAAAAATAGTTTTGCCTGTTGTTGCTCTTAGAATAAAAGCAAATGTCTGTACATGTACACTCTGGTGTCTTTCAACTGAAAACGAATTATGCATTCTTATAGTAGAACTTCACTATTAGTTTGTTAAAATCGATAAACAATTTCTGAATCTCGTTTTAATATTTTGGGATACCGCTCTGCTTGGCCTGAAAGGATTTTCTAGCAAGTTTTTAAGTTTTTAAAAATCAAGGTGCTCCTGACAACTGAGAAAAACGATTTTCTATTTATTGAGAAAAGTTGTTCAGAGTATGAAAATATGACTCAATGCCTAAAATTCAAAAATATCAGCTCATTTCGATTTTAAAGTCGTTTCTTATTGCCAGCAAGTAGTCGGTTAGCCTGTGCAACGGGATTTAGCAGCTGGTTCTGGGGAACTGTAGATTTTGCTTAGTGAATTGAGACTATTGAAGTCAGGTGGGTAGGGCTGTTTATCCCTCCGTGGATAACTTCAGAGATAAAATCATAAAAATTAGAGAGTCGAAACTCGAGTCAGTAGGTATGCCCGTTCGTCCATTTTTACCTTGTAGCTTAGATAGTGGAGTCAGTAGACTAGAACCTCATCGGGGTTCCGATATTTTTTGAATATCCCACAGCCTTACTTAGAGTAAGTAATTGTCAATTTCTTTCGTGCCCTTATTAGGCTTTAGAGAAATGTAATCTAATGTAGATTAAATTAATTAATTAAACAGTATGACAATTTATTATCTATGTATTTATATAAGCATGAGACTTAGTTTACTTAAGACAAAATTTCATGATGTGTATAATTCAATTTGAATGTAAAATTAATCCTAGGAAAGGTATAATTTAACTATAATATTTTAAGGGTAACTTATTTACACGAGTTAACTTAACGATTGGTTATTTCGCTATAAAATTAAATTCTTGCAAAATTTAACCTAAAATGTTCGATATAGTATATAACAATATTACTTCAAGGGTCCTAGCTTAAAATTAATTTACATTCTTGAAAAGTTAACGCAGTTTAATGTTTGTTTTACGGCCTTAAAAAAGTCATGCAAAATTTGAATTAAAAAAAATATAGTATATTGCTCCGTTAATTTAACGACCTAATTACAACGGAATATATTTGTTATTGAAGAAACAACTAAGTTAAACAAGTTGCTCGAGTAATAGTTCATTTTCATTTATAACTTTAGTAATTCGATTTTCTCGAATTTACTTACTTCAATGGCGAGTGTAATTTTCTAGATATGGAATTTTTAATTTTTAAAACAAGATAAGTATCCTGTTATATTTATGAATTCTTCTTTTTCTTTTAAAGTAACTTGGGAACTTAATTATACTGTATCGATTTTTTAACTTTCGGAGCGTTATCGCAATTTTCTGTAACACACCCATGTACTTAGAGTCGCGAATTTTCTTATTAACATTATGTCGTTAATAAGTGCCAACGCTACTTTTGTATCATGTAATCATGTATTCTTGGTATCCAAATTACAAGAATCATGTATAATGCATCTGTATATTATGATACCCTCTGTATTTTTGCTAGTCATGACCATGTATCTCGTCCTCCAATAATTCTAACTAGGACCTCTAAATCAGTAATATTTTGTCTTCTTTTATATCGACTAAAAAATTTTACCTTCAGAGAGCGATCAGATAAAATGAGAGAGTAGAATCTGAGTGGTTGCTAGTAAGATAATAGCACAAACAAAACTAATGGATAAATATTCAATTTTATAATGTGTAACCTCTTCGGGCAGTTTTCCAAACAACAAATACGCTCATAACAAACTGGCAAATAAAACAAGCAATTCTCAAAATTATAAAATTTAAATAATGAAATTTTGCTTATTACGCGACAGAATCGTTATCGCTTTTGATAGAAGATTTTATTCCGTGTATTCAAATAGGATTGACGAGCGAAACTGTTTTTGTATAATATTCATCGCGTATGTATCAATCAACACTCAATGAATAATCCGGCATTAATGCCATTTAGCACGAACAAAATATTAATCAGCTCCTGTTGCATAAGTTAGTCTTATCGCGACAAACAGAATCCTGTATTGATACACGAAATGATCCATTGTTTATTAAATCAGATTAGAAGGTATATCAAACATCGTGTAAATTAAAACGCGACGGTTTAAAGATTTTGATACGTTTAAGCGGACAGTTTTTTAATTTCTCAATGTTGGATTAGCATTATTATTAAAATGTGTACAGTAGTGTGTACAATATTATATGTATGAAGAACCACCCTTCGTCATATCATTTTAATCTGCTACGCCTGTGAATACTAAAAGGGAAAATGTAAAAAAAGGAATATTACGAGTCGAAATATTATCATTTTAGAGGTATTTCATATTATAAAACAATGTTTAATACCAATGATTTTTTTTTCGTCAAAAGAGAAAGAGAACGTCAGTAAGGCAAAGACTGTAAGTTTCTTTTTATTATTTTTCTGCTTCTTGTCTAACAGATAAAAAAGAAGCTTTTGTTACTGAAATATTTTGTACACCTTATTTTTATTTTAGGTTTTTTTGTTTGTAAACACAATAACACACTAGATGTTAAAATATAAAGACTTCAGTTTGCTGTATTACTGTCTCAAAGTAAAAGGTTTTGATTTTTCTTAAAAAGGTCGCTTATAAAAATATACAGGATGACGTATCCCGAGTATAAAGAATATTGATAGCAGCTCGTTGACTAGTAGATTATTTTTTTTAGAGAGGCCATCGGGAGGTATATACAGCGTGAGTCTAAAATGGCGGATAAGCTCTCCAATACGTTGTAGGAAATAATAATTGAAGTAAAGAAAAAATGTTAAAAAAATTCCTAGCCGCTAATTTGTTGAGAAATGAAGAAGTTAAGTTGAGAATTCAACTCCGAATTCTGCCAAATTTTGAAACTTTTCATCATGTCCTCTAGTAATTCACGTGTTTTTTAATTATTAGGCAAAAACAAATGCTCCTATAACATCTTATTATCCTCTAAAATTAATTTTGAATATCGAAATTTCTGTATCAAGTTGTTAAAAAAAATATGTGGCAGCGATGTTTTGAAACTACCCTTATGATGACTTATGTCACTTATGTTTTTATCTGTCATCGATTATTAACATCCGTACCATGTTGCCAAATCTCAATTTACTTCTTCTTTAATAGCTACAAAAATATAGCAGATAGATTTTTTTAATGATTTTTCTTTAGTTCAAATAACCGTCTCCTATCACGTACTGAAGAGCTTATCTGCCATTTTAGACTCACCCACAGTACACTTATGTCAGTAGATTTAACTTTCGTATCGAGTTTTTATAGAAACTCGGTTTAACCTTATTAGGCCATATCAATGTCAAAGTTTAGAGGGGGGGGGGGTATTGAAACCGTTCCAAAAAAATTAGAACGTCTGTTAGTTGTACCTGAGTCTTACGCTCGTAACCAGGCTCTGCTGGAATGGACCATCTTTTCTTGGAGACTCGCAGGATAATAGAATAAATGAAAACTGTCCTGTTTTCCCCCACTGAGGGCTCCATAAAGAGAACTTTTTCTCAAAACCATGCATAGTATAGGCACTACTATGGGTGTTTAAGAGGACCCCTGTATGTAGAGACTGCGGGGTAAAGAATGAATCTTCTCAGCGCATCATAAGGATATGCTCATTGTTGCAGCAGAGAGAGTCTACACTGAGTTCTATTTCTCTTACTGTCTTTAAAAAGAAACTACTAAGTGCAAGGAGCTACGACGTTGCGTCATACGATAGCGTGGAGTTACAATTACATCGGAATGAACCAAACTGAAAACTCCCTTTTTAATCTGAATGTTAGCCATAGAATTATTACGGTTTTGTAATGGGGTGACCAGTCCGGGGCTAGAAGTATTTTTTCAGGAGAGTCAACCCTCCTTTTGTAACGACCCCAAATTTTGGTTGTTTAGTTTGAATAAGGAAACGTAGTAATAAAACACCGGCGCCAGTAAGACGGAATAAGAGAGTTCTCGAAATAATATATTTTAAATAAACAAGCCAAAGGTCCTGGAAATAATAATAAAAAACGATCTCTCAGCGGTTTATGTCAGCATATCCGTTAGAGTTTCGGAGAAACGATAATTACCAAAAGTGCAGACGCACATGAAATTAAAACATCTCCGAAAAACAAACGCATAAATCCTCCGTGTCGCCGGGTGTTGACAAACAGGACGGGCGTTGATTGGTTAATTAACTGAGATTGATTGGGCAAAGGCCAATTGCGCACGCCGAGGGGAGGAGAGTTAAGTAATCTCGGCCGAGTCAAGTAAAAAAATAGTTAAGTTCCCATAAGACTCTCGAAGAGTAAAGTTTAGAAAAACTCTCAAAGAAAAAAGTCGTGGTGAAACTCAAAGAGTAAAGTTAATAAGAAGTCTTCGTGAGACTCCCAAAGGGAGAAGTTAAGTTTCCATAAGCCTCTCAAAGAGTAAAGAAAAGTTAAGTAATCCCAGACCATTCAACGGAAGTTGGTCGCAAAAAAAAGATTAAAGAAGTAAAGTTTAAACGAGTAGTGCGGAAAGATTTTCCAAGAGTAGATTAGTGATTCAAGGGATTCTCAAAAAGGAGAATCTAAATTAAGTACGGTGTAAGAGAGACCAGTAAAAGTAAAGTCCTGGAAAAAGGTCTCAAGTAAAAGTCAAGAATAAGTAAAGTGAGTAAGTCGTTTTCGGGCAAAGCACGAACCGGTCGAAATTATAATAAATTCGGACGCATCGAATTAAAACAAAGTTAAAGTGCTGGCTCGGAAAGCCACAATTAGTAATTGGATTGTTCGCGGGGGTGGTCTTGATAAAAGTGTCAAACCAAAATAAGACAATATAGTAATCGAAACGGGTTAAAGTTAACTAGTATTAATCATCTCGCATTGGTCAAATAAAGAGTGTGAACCCCTCAGTTCAACGGAGTATAAGCTGTCGTTTTCGGGAGGTCAAACTGCTGCGTGGATGGTCAACGGAGAAGGTGTAGAGCTCTAGGAGTGTAGACCATCAGGAGGAGGTTGTTACTTAGAGTAGATACGGCCGTAAGGGCGCCGTAGGAAGGATAGTTAAGAGTAAGATCTGTTAAGTTTTTGTACTGATAATTTCCAGAAACCCGCCAGTATTTACCTGAGTTGGGAATCTGGGAATTGCTCATTTTTGTGTTTTTGCGGGAGACGAGAATACGTTGCTAGACTAAGAAGGTCGTAGATTAAATGTGCAACGGATTCGCGGCTTCCCGTAACGGATTTTTTTGTATGTTCGTGTAGTTGATGTATTTTAGTATTTCGTGTCTTTTGGCGGATTTTGATTTATTTAATTTATGTATGTGTTGTGGACGAGTTAGTCCATTCTATTTGATCATTATACCCGACTTATAATTTGAACTGTGTTTTTCTGCTTCTTCAACGGCCAGAGAGAGAGAGTTGACGGCGATACCGACGTGAGCTAGTTTGTGTATTCAACTACAAAATACACTGGCGCCCTAAGCATTTTCAAAGTATAATAATCAATTTTATTTAGTAGTCAAATACATATTTTATCAACAAATAAGGCGTTACGTTACAATTGGCGTCCAACGTAAGAGTTTTTATTACGCCAAAAGGAGGCGACCATTACAATTGTCGCATCAACGTGGAGCTCTGAAAGAAAGGCACAGGTTCGGATTATGGGTCGGAAAGTTAATTTTTTTTTTTCTTAGCGGTAAAATTTGATTTGTGTAAAAAAAAGGTTAAAGATTTTGTAAACGAGCAGTTTGACAAAGGGAACGACAGTTTTTAGGAAGAAGTGTAAGCAAGTCAAATTAAGAAATCTTTTTTTGGTAAATGCGAGTAAAAGTAAATTTTGAAAATAACCCATTTCAAGTAAAGTTTAAAAAATCTATTTTGTCGAGAAGCGTCGGATATAAGTAACGTAAAGTTTTGATTTTTTTATTCGGAAGTTAGCGGTAAATAAACGCGGAAAATAATTACTATTCACGAATCCGTCGGTACAAAATAGGCGCGAAATTAACGCGGTTTATGGAGTTACGTACCGGTAAAATTTTAAATATTGCAAAAATGGCAGATAAAGAGGTAGATGAAGGAAATAACGTAGTTAAGGATAGCGGCGTGGAAACGGGAGAAAGCGCGGAATTTGAACAAACATTAATTAGTTCAACACCAGTTCCACAAACTGGTGAAATAAAAGAAAACGCGAACCCAGGCGGATATGACGTATTATTGGTTTATATGACCAAAGCGTTTGCGGATTTAAACGCGAAAATTATCGAAGGAAATGTAAGGCTAGAAAAAGGACAAAATGAGACAAATTTAGGTTTGAGAGATACGAATTTAGGTTTGAGGGATACGAATTTAGGTCAAAAGGTGTTAAGAGAGGAAATGCATGAAAATAAAAGGCAGTTAGAGGAGAAAATGCTCCACCTAGGTGAGCAGTTAGAAAAAAAAATGAGTCAGATAACCGAAGTACAGTTAGGCAAATTACGCGAGGAAGTAAAAGATGAGGTAGAAAGTTGCAAAGAAAGAGGAGCCGAGTTAATTAGTCAGTCAGAAGTAAAGATTAGGGTTGACATGGAGCACGAAATAGGTAAAGTAAATAGGAAAATTTGTACCGTAGAGTCAAGTTTTAGTAATGACATCGACAGAATAGAGGAGAAGGTCGATGGAAACGCGGAAAAGTGTGAAGAGTTAGAGAAGGTGGTAGGAAAAGTTAAAAGTAAAATAGGAAGCTCTTTAGGCGAGATTCAGAGAAACTTTGAATGTTTGAATGAACAGGTAGATGGACTTAAACGTGAGAGGGGTAATGTAGGTATAGAACATAGTTGTAATAAACCAACCCTAGAAAGTCCGACGTTTATAGATTACCCAGGTAAAATCCACCCAGTACGGTTCTGGGAAGAGTTAGCCGAATATTTAAAATCGGCAGGAATTACATTAGAGGCGGCAAAGATAGAAAAAGTAGGTAAATGTTTGAAAGGTCGAGCGTTTAAGTGGTTTGAATACGTGACGGATGATTTTGTAACTTTGAACGATGTGAAAAAGGCATTTTTAGAAGAATTTTGGTCAGATAAGGAGCAGATAGAAATAGATAATAATTTTCGTATTAGCAGATATGATAGTAGGAAAGACAGTTGCGAAGAATATGTTATGGAATGGTGGAAGAAATTACGATATTTAAAACACCAAATAGCAGAAGATAGGTTCGTTAAGATTATTAGTACTCAGTTTCCAGAAGAAATAGCGCGGCACGTAGGTAATGCTCAAATTAGTAATCGAATTGAGTTAATTGCTTGCCTTAAAAGGTTAAAGGTCGTAAACCGAGAGGTCAACCAGAGAAATAATTTTCCCAACCGTGGTTACCATAATCAACCGGCAGGTGTGAATCCATATAATCGAAATGAGCGCGAAGAAATCCGTCGCGAAGAACCCGCTAGAAATTTAAATTTGGCGGAAAATTTTAATAATCAAAACGCGTATAATCCTAACTTTGGGCGAGATAACGGTTTTAGCAGAGAAAATAATAATTTCAGAGGAAATAATTACCGCGGAGGCGGCGGTTTCAGGAATAATTTCCATGAGAGATCGAACGAAGTGACCGAAGTGCCAGCACGGGTGGCACCGATCACAAACAATAATACGGAAAACTAAGTAGTTCGGGGGGAGTAGCTCCTTTCTCTCGGACTCGGAACCGAACACAGGAGCAATTAACGCATAAACCGTACGATTATGAACGTGAATATTATGAACAAAATAATGTTAAGTTTAGAAGTGATGAACAATTAGAAGCAATAAATTTAGTAAAATTGCATTTTGATAAAATAAGGCAGGAAAATATTCGGAAAACAAAAGAAGTTTTAGAATCCTTTAAAGTAAAGGCGTTTAAAGCAGAAATTTGCGAAGTAGTTAGTAGAAATAAAGTTAAAATTAATATTCAGGAGGAAGCACAGAGCAGTATTCAGGAAAATTTTGTTAAAGTAGTAGAGACAAGCGAGGTTTTAATAGTAAACCAGGCGCAAATAAATGAAATTAGTAAAGAGTTTTTAGAATTAGAAGAGGTAGAGGGATTTAAAGAGGAAGTTTGTGAGATTGTTGCTCACACTGAAGTTAAAGTTAGCTTGGAGACAGACTTAGTAGAAGTAAAACAGATTCAAGCAGATGTAGGAGAGAAATTGTTAATAGTTAAGCAGGAAGGTATTAAGGAAATTGATGATAACGGTTTAGATGAGGTAGAAAGTTTAGTAGCAAACAATTTTGAAGTTCATGAAGCTACGATTAGTTATAATGAGGAACCGATTTTAGAAGTAGTAGAGGAAGTTTTGATCATTGACGAGAAGCGTACCAAGGTAGTAAAAGATAACGTTTTTAATTTTGAAGAAGTAACTGCAATAGAAGGAGCAGTAGATGAAGTAATTGGAAGTAATGAAGTAAATAAGGAGATTAGTAAGGTCTCGGACTATAAAGTAAATAACGAGATTAGTAGGGTCTCAAATAATGAAATAAATAAGGAGATTAGTGAGGTCTCGAATAATGAAGTAAATAATGAGATTAGTGAGGTCTCGAATAATGAAATTAATGAGGAGATTAGTAAGGTCTCAAATAATGAAATAAATGAGGAGATTAGTAAGGTCTCAAAAAAGGAGGTTAGTAGGGTCTCAAGTAAAGAGATCAAATATGAGGAGCGTCCAGTAGAGGACGTAAGATTAATGAAAATTTTAGAAACGTTTAATGCAGAGTTGAAAATGGTACGAAGTAAAGATGAAGTAAACTTAATAAAGGAGGTTCAGATAGTAACGAATGAAGTTAATGAGGACGATTTAAATACAAAACAGGTCCGGCTTCAAAATAATTTTCAAACAGGGGCGCACAATGAGTTATGCGTTAAGGCTAGTGATAATAATTACCGTTATCAATTGATTTTAGTCGTGCTTATTAATATAATAATTAAACAAAGAATGTTGTTAAAGGCTGCTGAATATAAGGTGATTGACGATTTCAAGATTAATAAGATACAGGACCGGTTTAAGGAACAAGATAAGTTTGGGAGAACCGAGAGATTGTGGGTCGTAAATACGAAATATAAACGCTTGCCTGTAGAGTCGTTTGTAAAAATAATGATGACCATTCTATTATTGTTGATGAATTTTATTATAAAAGTTTTGAGCTTTGGTAAACAAATAAACCAAGGAGATAAATTTAAAGAAAGGTTAGGGGGAGTAGGAGATTTTACGAAGAACGGATTTACGAATAGGAAAAATAATTTTGGATTTGACGAAAAGAAAGAGTTATGGATTATCAATACACGAAATAAAGTGTTAAGTAGTAACTCGATCCTGGTATCAATAAGGATTTGGACATTTTTAGTCAGAAGGAGCTTGACATGTCGGGAAATAACCGATAGAAATGTATTGAACACGCGATTCAAAGACTTTAGGTCAATAAAACCATTTTTAAGCTGCTAATTATATTAGCAGGAACAATTATTTAAGTTTTAAGTTTAGGTTTTAGTACCCCATGCCTACGGTAGTCCGGCAATGGAGTTTTTCTAATTTTTTTAAGATAAGTTAGGGCAAGAGTACCCATTTTCAGTTATGATTTTGAGATAGTTAAGATAGGTTAGGAATTTTTTTATATAGATTAGTAAGAGTAGGTAGTAAGGAATGTAAATATGTTAGCAAGTTCAAAATTTGTGAACGACTTTGGCAATTTTCGGGTACATTGTACCAATCTAACCGAAAATTGGGGGGAGTAACTGTAACGACCCCAAATTTTGGTTGTTTAGTTTGAATAAGGAAACGTAGTAATAAAACACCGGCGCCAGTAAGACGGAATAAGAGAGTTCTCGAAATAATATATTTTAAATAAACAAGCCAAAGGTCCTGGAAATAATAATAAAAAACGATCTCTCAGCGGTTTATGTCAGCATATCCGTTAGAGTTTCGGAGAAACGATAATTACCAAAAGTGCAGACGCACATGAAATTAAAACATCTCCGAAAAACAAACGCATAAATCCTCCGTGTCGCCGGGTGTTGACAAACAGGACGGGCGTTGATTGGTTAATTAACTGAGATTGATTGGGCAAAGGCCAATTGCGCACGCCGAGGGGAGGAGAGTTAAGTAATCTCGGCCGAGTCAAGTAAAAAAATAGTTAAGTTCCCATAAGACTCTCGAAGAGTAAAGTTTAGAAAAACTCTCAAAGAAAAAAGTCGTGGTGAAACTCAAAGAGTAAAGTTAATAAGAAGTCTTCGTGAGACTCCCAAAGGGAGAAGTTAAGTTTCCATAAGCCTCTCAAAGAGTAAAGAAAAGTTAAGTAATCCCAGACCATTCAACGGAAGTTGGTCGCAAAAAAAAGATTAAAGAAGTAAAGTTTAAACGAGTAGTGCGGAAAGATTTTCCAAGAGTAGATTAGTGATTCAAGGGATTCTCAAAAAGGAGAATCTAAATTAAGTACGGTGTAAGAGAGACCAGTAAAAGTAAAGTCCTGGAAAAAGGTCTCAAGTAAAAGTCAAGAATAAGTAAAGTGAGTAAGTCGTTTTCGGGCAAAGCACGAACCGGTCGAAATTATAATAAATTCGGACGCATCGAATTAAAACAAAGTTAAAGTGCTGGCTCGGAAAGCCACAATTAGTAATTGGATTGTTCGCGGGGGTGGTCTTGATAAAAGTGTCAAACCAAAATAAGACAATATAGTAATCGAAACGGGTTAAAGTTAACTAGTATTAATCATCTCGCATTGGTCAAATAAAGAGTGTGAACCCCTCAGTTCAACGGAGTATAAGCTGTCGTTTTCGGGAGGTCAAACTGCTGCGTGGATGGTCAACGGAGAAGGTGTAGAGCTCTAGGAGTGTAGACCATCAGGAGGAGGTTGTTACTTAGAGTAGATACGGCCGTAAGGGCGCCGTAGGAAGGATAGTTAAGAGTAAGATCTGTTAAGTTTTTGTACTGATAATTTCCAGAAACCCGCCAGTATTTACCTGAGTTGGGAATCTGGGAATTGCTCATTTTTGTGTTTTTGCGGGAGACGAGAATACGTTGCTAGACTAAGAAGGTCGTAGATTAAATGTGCAACGGATTCGCGGCTTCCCGTAACGGATTTTTTTGTATGTTCGTGTAGTTGATGTATTTTAGTATTTCGTGTCTTTTGGCGGATTTTGATTTATTTAATTTATGTATGTGTTGTGGACGAGTTAGTCCATTCTATTTGATCATTATACCCGACTTATAATTTGAACTGTGTTTTTCTGCTTCTTCAACGGCCAGAGAGAGAGAGTTGACGGCGATACCGACGTGAGCTAGTTTGTGTATTCAACTACAAAATACACTGGCGCCCTAAGCATTTTCAAAGTATAATAATCAATTTTATTTAGTAGTCAAATACATATTTTATCAACAAATAAGGCGTTACGTTACAATTGGCGTCCAACGTAAGAGTTTTTATTACGCCAAAAGGAGGCGACCATTACACTTTCCGTAGTTACGTGTCTGTATCGATATCGTATCGCTTACCGTCAAGGTGTTTTTTTAACTGCAGGAGTAAGAAGAGGCAGTCACTGTGTCATATTGGGTTTGATCAGCTATGAACAGTACTTAGCACTTAAAAGCGCGCATCGTACCTACCAGCAATGAAATATCAACTCGTAGTATACTAAAATTTTAATTATCAAAAATTGTTTTTCAATTTTTTTACTTGAAAACCCAATTAATTTAATTCACAACTTTTAAAATTTTACTCGAGCTTCAAATTTTTATTAATTTTGTTCCGAGGAGTTTCCGACAAAAAGTAATTTTTTTAACTAAAATCGCGTCGAGCTTCTTGTGTTTTCTTTTAAAACATCTTGATTAATTATCTAAAAATATAGCAACAAGTTGTTTTATTATTTTATCAAGATTTTTAACGTAATTAAAAACGTTGTACTCTTGAAGAAAGTATTTCATCTTTTGTAATGTTGAAAAGTTAATCCTATTCTATTTAGGGCGGTTTAGGCGTTAAAGTAAAGCGAATGCGGTGCAGACTTCAATTTCGGAAATGTGTGCGATGTAAGAGGGATCGGGTTGAGAATGAATAGGTTTTGAAATAATGGCGAGTTAACGAGATTTTCATTATTTAAAGATGGGTTTTTGGAAAGGTTTTAGTGATTTTGCAAGAATGGATCTGTTCAAAGATGTGGCGAGACCTCGTACATTGAAAGATTTGCCAATCAAAGGAACAAAATGGAAGTTCAACTCGAGCATTCTCAAATGAATTAAATAAGAATATCTAAATAATCTGAATCGATTTGCAATATTGCCAAATAAATTGAAACGGGAAATAAAATTAGAGACCTGCCAATAAATTTTCCGGATTTTACGTACTGGTTTATTCACATTTACGTCATGTCGTTTTAGTAATTTGTCGTTTAAAAAAAAACTATTCCATCAAGTTTGAATTCTTACAACTTTTTCCGGAAGTTATTTATTATTGAATAATTCCGTTTTAATCAATATAAAAGACTTACCTACTCCATATCTAGTTTCTTAACTTTAATACACCTATAACTGCTTATTCAAGTCGTATAATTATATATGCAGATAAGCGCACATAGAAATTCAACTAAAATAAGTAATTATGCAAATAGTAATTAGCTCAAAACTCGCCGTTGGGTTTAGAACACCGTAAACTTTAGGTTAGTTCGAAGGGATTAACATAATACAACATAACAGGGACTTCCCCAATAATAGTGAATTTGCACTAACTAATATGTTTAAATTTATTTTGGACGAATTCGATTATTTTGTAACAACAACGCAATACTAAATCAAATAAACTCAATTTACTTTTACTCGAACTTGAGATTAAATATCCTACGGAAAGAAAATAAATTGGTGCCATTAGCATTTTTTCATAAGAGAAAATGCAAAGTTCGTTTCTGAAGCTTAAGGAAAAAGCATTTCGCGAAATTTTACTTAAGTTAGACCCTAATTGGACATAAATGTTACTTTACTTTTTATATTGAGTAGTTACGGGGTGGTTTTTATTTGAGGCGTCTTTTTAACTTTTGCGTTTAACTTCAAACTTTATTTTGTGGTGAAAATATTGCTGATTATAAAAATACCACTTCTGCGTGCTACCCAAAATCTATTGAGCATCGATGTTGGATGTTACGAAAAAAAGAAAAAATTTATTGAAGTACATTTTGAACGCCTACGTCGATGCGAAAGCCGAATCGCACAATATAGTACAATGCCTGTAAAAATCGACGAATTTTTACCTAGAAAACGGTTTTCTTTTTTTTGAATTGGAAAAATGACTTATAATATTATTTTTATTCTTTACGAGCGGGGATGCAAGACCTCAGGGATGGCTCTCCTAAGATAAAATGTATAAAAAAATAGTAATTGTAAATTTTACAGTACAAAGGTACTTTAATTAATACGCAAACTCTCTCCCTCGTCTCCGCATTTAAAAAATTTATTTTTGAGTTTGAAGATTAATTTGCATTAAAATCAAAATATCTATACCTAGAATGTTGTTTTTTAAATGTCGCACACAAAAAAATAAATACGCGGCTAGTCGCTATATAAGCGTTTTCTTCACATTATATCACGCGAATTATACTAATGTTGCGTACAGTTATTCCAATCGGTGGTGGAAGAGTTATCAGGGGGCTAGACGAGACGGCGAGAAACAATATTATTTGCGTAAAATGTAAAAAGTACACAATGCGAGGAAAATGCCCATATAGCGACTAACAGCGGGTTAGTGAGTCTTTGAGTCAGTGGAGGCGCATCAATTTCTAAATTGAAGAGGTTAAAGAAACCCGGCGAGCAGAACAAGGTAAAAAGGGGCGTGGCCTAATTTATTTTTTCTTAAAATGTTACAGTTGGTATTTAATTTCAAATAACACGGCTCACTGTAAGTTTTCTGTTTTTTCTTTCCTTTTCTGGTTTTGGTTAGGGAGGCCGAGCTTTTCTAGCCTTCTCTAAAAAGCCACTGTAATCGAAGAGACTAAAAAACCCGCCGAGCGGAGCGAGGCAAAGCGGGCTTCGCCTGCAAAAGGAGGCGTGGTCTAATTTAGTTTTTGTAAAAATAGTCAATCAAGTTGGTTTTTAAATTCAAACAACAGTGCTCACTGTAAGTTTTCTGTTTTCTCTTTCTTCTTCTGCTTTTGTTTAGGAAGGCTGAGCCTCTCTAGCCTCCTCTGAAAAGCCGCCACTGCTTTGAGTGTATAAAAATAATTTATATTATAGGTGAGCGACTCTCTTTCAAGGCAAGATTTGAGCTTATCTCTGTTAGTCTTCGCCGTGCATTACTATCGTTTGTTCGCTCTCATGAGAATCCCCGGCACAAGTTTTCTTTAACTTCAAACGCATCTACCAACACGAGTGCTGCATTGAATATTGCCTACCATAATTTATCTGCCACAGGCCACAGTATATTCGAAATATACACAAAAATGAAATTTTTTGATACTTACATCATTTTTTCGCGTACCTACCCTATGGTTTAGTAATGGAACCCCAGAAAAACCCAATTTTCTCGAGCCCCCCCAAGCTAACGCGTTCACTTACGAGTGGCATACGGTAGGTTTTATTCATTTACAATGTTCTTTCAGCCGTTAAAAGTTTTGTTCCCGTTCTTTGTGCTTCCCGTTTTTTGTGACAAATATTTTAATTTGTGTCTTATGTTACGATAAAACGCCTTTTTAAGCCACTGTGGCTCCCAACGTATCAATTTTAGGTTCTAATTGTCCCTAAATCATTAACAAATCACAGTCGACTAAAAATAATGACGGCAATCCTAAAGGTTTGGTTGGAATGAATTCTCTTTTGTCGATACTTTTGGTTTCTCTCTTCTAGAAGATCAGATGCATGCATTTTTTTAACATCTCGGAGTAAAGGCTTAGCTCTAGTTGGATTCAAATAAAAAATAAACACTTTGGAAAACTACACATCGAGTAAGTCACTTATAAGTGACTTTTTAGCTTTTTAATCTTGACAAATGTTATTACTCTAAAATATACGAAGTCGATGAGTTTGTTTAAGTATTGGAGAGTTCGAGATTATTTACGCTGAGTATAAGAAACGTGATCTCAGCTAATTTCCAGCAGGAAAACTCTTTGGTAAAATACTTAATTTACTTAAAGTAAATATTCGATTCGTTTACCATTAATTTGATTTTTCAACAACTTGCCGCAGCATTAATTCAAACAAATTATTGTATACTTAAGCTTAAAATATACGATGGAAAGAAAATAAATTGGTGCAATTAGGATTTTTGGATAAGAGCATCTCACAGTTCATTTCTAAAAGTTAATTCACAAAGAGAAAAAAAATTAGATGAAACTTTGCTTTTTTTATAATTTCCTTAAATTATACCTTAATTAAAGAAGAACAGAAGTACTTTTAGCGCTATGTGAAAGTTGCCGGACTTTTAAATGATGACGCTATAAATAAAACAAGCAAGGAAAACTCCAAAATATTAAATCACTCGTCTTTTTAAATACTTGGATATGTGCTCGCACAAAAAGAGCCCTTTTTGTAAGGTTTATCCGTAATGGGAGGATAGAACACAAAAAAACGACAATGAAAGTTTTAATTTTGTTATATACGTTTACTTTGTCAAACATTACGTCACAATTTTATATAAAAGTCCAACTTCTAACAAATGCAAACAAAACTGATCGAGTTGGTTTCGTAATGATGATTGATAAAAAATAGCGGTACAACATTTCATCGGCACTATGTACTTGCAATGTACATAATAGAAGAACTACAAACGAATCTATTTGACGTTAACTGAACACAATGAAAATGAAATTTTCTATAATAAAACTGTAGGTATATAATTTGTCTATAGCGAACTATGGCGAATCGTGAAAAGAGATTTCCTTCCAACATATTAGGTACATAATGGGAAATTTTTTTAAATTTCCCTCATAACCCTAAATTTCGTTTAAACTGTTGCATATTTCGAATATCAGTAAGAACGTGCTTTTTATAGTATTCACTGTGGGATTTTGTACGATTGAAAACAAGTAGGGGCCAATTAAACAGTTGTATTACTCACAATGGGTTGTAAAATTTTCAATTTTAGTAGGGGATGTAAATTGGAACAAAATATTAGAACGCACTGCAAAATTAACAATTAAAATTCTATAAATAGATTACCCACCAATTTATTACTCTTTATAAAACCTAATTACGCACTAAACAATTTTAAAGCTTATGGCTCTAGTGCAAAAATCGTTAATTTTCGTGTTATCTTCCAGTGGCCTTTTCACGTGAATTAATCTGTTTCTAACAATAGAGCAATAAAGAGCAGCGATTTACGGAAGACAAATGAATCAAGTTTAAGGAGAGCCACAATCCACAAAAATCTGCTTGGTAAAGACAGAAATTAACTAGTAACGGTTAAGTGAAGTATCTATGGTTGTGGAATGATTACGTTAAGCAGTTTCCTTATTTGAAAAAAATCGTAAATTAGTGAGAACGGTGCACTCGACGTGATACCAATTTTTTAAGAAGAGATTTTCAATTAAGTAAACTATACTGTAGTGGAGGAAAACTATTATTATTACTAGACTATTTTGCACCAGGGTACTCATTTTCAAAGGCTATGAACAAACAGCCTGAGGTCGTGTGAATAAAGCGCGCTCAATATTATTAACACCTGAAACCTCTAACTCAGTAGTCCAGTTTCACACGAATAAACTACCATTAAGCAGTAAATCGCAATATTTCAGTTGGAGCTTTTTAACTAACAAAGAAGGATTTCCCCTTTTACTCACTATACCTACAACGTGTAATTGCTATGAATTCTCTCTCAAAGTGGAAGACAAAATAGTTGAATACAAAGCACTTTAATTCTTAAAAATATACAGCGATTTTAAGTATTACTTGTAAGAATTAGGGTTAACCAAAGTAATGCCGTCTTATTCATTAATCGAAAAAACCGTCGGCACTTGTAAGTGATGCAATTACCTAATTCAAACAATAAGTCCTGCTTAAAATTCCGTTTGACGGCTTTATTAAAATTTTATTCCATCTAAAAAAATCAATCGATTTAGAAACTTGAAAGAAAAGGCAGCGGTTTAGAATAAATGAAAAGAAGGTTAAATGAGTAATTAGAGAATACTAAAAATAAAAGAAAATCGTCTTTCTTAATCGTAAAAAATTTAGCAAAAGGTTTATCTTTCTAAAGCAATAGATAACTTAAAAGATGAAAAGAAAATCTACCGAATTTTAGCACTTTATGAAAAAAACTTACGTTTACTTTAATTATTTCTTCTGGTCTTTCGAAATGTACGTCGATAACATTTTTATCTGCGGAAAACGTCAAGTAACTAATTGCTTGCCAATTGTTGGTACTTTTTTTTTTGTTTAAATTACCTAACGTTTGATTCGATTTCAATTTACTTAAACCTTTAATAGGATTTAAACTATTACTATATCAGATCAGGTATTAATAATGCTTATTAAAATCTAATTTATCTAATTCCTTTAATGTATACCATATTAGGATTATTAATAATTATAATAAATCCATCTATAATTATAGAGAGTGTCGCATTACTTGTTATTACGAATTGCGCAATTTTCAGTTAAACCCTGTCTTTAATTAAAACCCAATTTTTGAAAAAAAAATAGTTTTAACTATCCTCCACAGTTAATTCTAGATTTGACTAGTTAAAACTAGTCGGGTGGTCACGTTACAGCATGCGTTAAGTAGCATAAGAATCTCTTGGGGAGGAGAGCTCAAGACTAGACAAGGGAATAAAAACCCGTATTCGCTAAATAAAGAAATAGGGAAGTGAATTATAGAAAACCCAAAGAAGGACCGAAAATTTTATAATAGGGTTGTTGTGTGCCACCAAACAAGACTATTTAAGACTTGCATGGACAAGTTTTTTAATGTCCTACCCCTTTATGAGCAATGAGCCCGTACTCCTTCTAAAACCAATTCTTCAATGTACATTACTAACAAGAAGAAGGCTAGGAAGACCAATAGTTAGATAGAAAGGAATACAATATGAGTGTATGGATGGAGGCAGCTAAAGATTGAAAATCGGAAAGCGTCGATAAACCCTGTAGAAATCGCTTCCTATAGAAACTTTATAAATCGTTTACCTACTAACCTTGCTTAGTTACGATTGTCTTGGAAGATAGAGTGGTCACAAAGTTGGCCATGTACGTCAAAAGTATGTAATAGAATAAAAAAGTTGGTTGTTTTAAAACTTTTTTAAAGAATAAACAATTGTGAAAACGGCAAGTGATGTTTGACTCGTGTAAATATAAAAGTAAACTAGGAAAAACAAAGAGAAGTTTGAAAAATAAATATAAAAATTCATTTGAAGAAAAAAAACAAAATACTATAATAACTAAGCGCACCTTTTATATAAAAATAAGAGAAAAGCTCGTCCTAAAATGAGGTACGCAAACTTTTCCATTTAATTTTCATTAAAATTCATATGATTGATGCGACTATTAAATGCTTTTTCAAGTAACGCTTTTATAGTGAAATAAGTGGAATGAAATGTTTAAAAGTGGTGTACCCACTTATACCTGAGAAAGAATCACAACTGAAATTTATTTAATTGAATTTTCCTTAGTAGGTAGGTATACCGAATAATTTCTTACAAACTAATGTTTATTTATAGCAATAAATAATTAAATTACTAGCACTAAATTTTAAATTAAATTACATTAAATAATTAGTTAGTTGGGGTTTAGTACACTTTAGCAAACTCGATTTGCATAAACTAATGTTAAATGAATTTTAAACAAAATTCAAATATCTTAAAATGCAAATAAACACAGCAACCATAACTTATTCCAACTAACATAGTACAATTAACCTCTTAGGAAACCCACCGCTTGTACCAGTTCTTACTGACTAGCACTAATTTCGAATCCTAACTGAGTTAACAATTGTGTACCAACTAAACGGTTTTGAAGTTGAGTTGTTTTCTCCGCATTTAACTCAAATATAGATTTACGAATGTGTTACGTTCTCTCTAAATGGAAAGTGCTTAGAATTGCCTAAGTGGGATTCTTGTAAAATTTTCTAATTTCTTCGATAGTCGGGGCGGTTTTGGGTAGAAGGTGGCGCGAATTTAATCGATTCTTGCACTTTCAACTGCGCGAATATCGAGTTACTGGTACACGAATTTTTCAATTTGTCGACGTGCAATTTATTGACACATTTTGATTTTCATTTGGAAGAGAAATATTGCAAAGAATTTTATTACGAACCGTGTACAACTAGAAAGTTTGATGGTTTTGGACAAGCTATTACATGCTCACTTTGGAATCGTCGAGGACATGTTGGAGTTGTATCAAAATATATTTTTGCAATGTCATTTCGGCGAAAAGGCACTTTTGTTTGTCTGGTTATCTATGTCAAGTTTGCTAGGGTCTCCACTACCTACATGGTTGTGTATTGCCTGTTTCTCTATGCGCCAGTCCGCCTGTCCGTCTGTATATCTCTGTTCTCTTAAATGTTTCAAATGTTTACGGAAGGTTTATTCCTAAATGATGCAGCAAAAAGAGTACCATCTACATAAAAATGGAGAAATCCTCCCTTCAAGTATTATATACTGGTTCTGGGTTGTGGGACTCCCTGAATAGTTCCACTGTTTTACCTTCAAAAAAGTAGAGGCCGGAAGCCAATGCGAATCTTACACCGGTTAATAAAAATTAAGCTCCTTATTCAAAATGTTTAGAAGTAAATTTTTTTTCGACTACCTTGATAAACAGAAGGGCCAACAAATCCGTTGAAATTGCATTAAAATTCCGATAGGTGTCATCATTTCTGATTAGGGTTTTCTGCATGGGTATGAGAATATTTAAGTTATATTCAAATTTATGATGCTCATCTTATACAAGTTTAGACGGAAACTTTTTTGAGATTTATTGCGAAATTAATTTCGTGTTTAATTTGACGACTAAAAAAGCGCAAAGAACGTTAATTTGAAGATCCTCATCAAACTATTTTAATGAACCTACCGTCGTCACTCGAATATTTGACCATTGCCGTCTACCACTGACCTTCATCAATGCAAAACTGTACTCTAAATTCGAAATTAGGAAAATATTGAATGCTCCGAGGAGGGTAGTAAAAAGGGAACCACGACACATACGAGGTGGAATGAGTTTCGTTCAGGCGAGGGTCTCGTGAAGGTAATACAAAAGACTGTTTACACACAAGCGTAAATTTAAGCCTTACAGAAGAAAAGCTCGGGAAACTCATAAGTAAAAATATGTATTTAACCGGTATCAATTTCGACGAATGTTGATCCCCATGTTCTCCTTTCGAGTTAATTAAAGATGAGAGTTTATATCAAAGAGCAAACGACTTTGCGAGAGCTTAAGAACAATATTCGAGCGGAAAAGCTGGCGTTGTGGCCGGATACCCTAAGTAACGTAATGCAAAGTTCTGTTATAAGGGCCAGACTTTACGAGCCCGAGAGTAGCACTTATTTGTTAAGCGGCGTAATTTTCCGGAATAGCTTGTAAAAATTTTTTCAAGCGAGTTTTTGATCAATTTTCTGAAAAGCTAACGTTTATAAGGCACGAAAATGAGCCTAAGTAAACGTCGTTTATTTCGACGAATTCTTTAATGTTGTTATTTAATTTGGAAATGTAAAACGCAATATTGTAACAATAGGGAACCCATTTTACAATTTATTTGCTTGTTATAAACGATTGCTCTACGGGATGGTTTTTAATAACCGCAAAAATTCGTTCGTGAACGAAATAAAAAAAAATTTCAAAAGGAAAAGTCTTCGATTGTATACGACCTACACTACACGCCCCTATAAATCGAACCTCTTGAAAAAACACACAAGAAGAAACTTACAAAAAGGCGTATTAAAATAAGTTCCATTCAATTTTACAACTAAATCATTATCGAAAATAGCGATAGCTTACATTTTTTTCGAAAATGCGCATTTATATTGAATAATAAGTTTATTTTTCACTTGAGGGAACTTTTAAAACGTTCTTAGTTTTAAACTTTTTGTAGAAGTAAAAATATTCCAATAATGAGGTTTGTTAAAAGCGCCATCGATCAAGTAGACTGGTACTTAATACAAAATCACTTTAACTTTCAATAGTTCGTAGGAATTTTTTTATTGGAAAACCCTCGTTTAAAAATTAAAAATAAATTAAGTCGAAAAGGGCGAAATTTATGTGAATTATTTTGAAGGAAAATTTACGTTATCGAATTTCACGCGTAAGAAAGTAATAGGCAAGACTTGCGGAAAACAATTTGGGCTTAATTATAGTGCGATGTTTACAACAAATAGATGATAATCGTATAAATGTCATTAAATTAAACCGACGTAGCGATAAAATATCGACAACAATCCCGCCAGATTAAAGCTCTTTTGGGATTCTTATTCTAACAGCTTAGAATTTCATCACATCGTGTTATTATGTGTATTGTTGAAGATAAGTAAACGTTTCGGAGTTTAAGAAATATTTTCGAAATAAATTTTGCCCATCTATTAAGACGTTTATAAAAATTAAATTTTAAAACTCTTCGAATATTTTCAAATTACTCTTTTTGTTTTTAAGAAGAATCACTAATATTTAAAAAGTTTATTCACCAACAAGAAGACGCATTAAAATCCTTTCAACTCGCAATTTAATAATAAACAAGTTTTAACCAATTTCCTAAATTGGAACTTCAACTACTATTTCGAAGTGCCTTATCCTCGTTAGGAACATTCTGTGTACGTTAAAACGGCGCGTTGCGTATCGTTTTAGTTACACGGACATTTCGATGGTTCACGAGGTACTGGCACGGCCCAGCCTCACTGACGTTAGCGCCACGACGCCGGGCGGCGTCACGTGCAACTATTCAAACTTTCTACTTTAGACGTCCTAGAAAGGGCTTTTCGCATTGTTTGAAGATTTTATAAACGACGAGATAAATTGCTTATGGAATCTTAAAATTCTACTGCCACAAATAATACGTTGGCACAAAAAAATTATCGTTTTTCGATTGGCGCACAAATTATTAAAAGAATTTTATAATTTTTCAACTTTTTATAAAGTTAATTAAGAAGCGTATAAAAAAAAGTTCTAATTATCCTAATAAACATAATCTTAATTAACCCAAATCATTAATTATGAGTTATTCGCACATTAAAATTATACGCTAAGCATCGATAAGATAAGAAAACGGCATTATTTTAACGTAACTATTCATTATAATATAGTAATACACAATTGTAATAAGAATGAACCCAGCATTATAAGTCAGAATTTCTATTAAGGCATTACCAAAATCAAAAGTGAGTTATACACAAAATTGTTTTATTGTAGGGGAGATTGTGAGCAGGATTGGAAGTTTCCCTAATCATTTTGAAAAAAAAATCGTGTTTTCACCGGCACTTTCCTCCTACAGCCCCATAAAAGAGGTGGTAGTTTGAGGCTAACATTTTTCCCTTTGTGCTTTAATAAGTAGAGACAAAAATGTCACATTTTTCGTGAAAAGGGTTTTTTGGGAAAATTTCGCCCCTTTATACTTTACATTAATCCCGCGAAAGGGATTAAATATCAAATACACTTTGATTATTTTAAAGTTAATCTTGTTTTATAAATTTCAACCTCTTCCAGTCGAGCGATTTCGCTCAAATGGTACAGTCCGCAACTTTCGTTAACGCGTATATGCCAAACTTAAAATCGACAGATCTGTTCGTTAACAAATAAATTTTATCGTGTTCGTACACACGGACGTACAATATTTCTTGTATACTAGAAAATCATGTTATTAGTCATAGAAACTATAGCTGACGAAGTAGGCTTAGCAAAGGCTTAGTAGACTGAAAAAAAATTGCTAATTAGTAGTAAAACCGACCGTCTCTGACTTCAAAGTGGTAGCGTTAACTTGGGAGTGGCTCAGGAAGGGCAAGTTTATTCTCTTTTTTGGTTTTTCGCTTGTAACTCGAAAACTACGCACTTTATGAGAAGAGTTCTTCTATACGAATATAAGCAAAATTTAATTTTCTACAAAGTATATCTCCTTACTTTCTTTTCTCAGACAAACAGTTTAGGCGCTAGAGCGCGTTATTAAAAAATATACCAAAATCGTCTACAAACGTCTAAGCGTTCATCGCTTATAACTCGAAAAGTACGCACTTTTAGAGAAACGTGATTTAATACAAAAATAACCTAGGTTCAAATTTCTACAAATTATGTTTGTCACTTTTTGTCTTAAAAAAACAGTTTAGGTGCTAGAGCGCGTTGAAATATAGCGCCTCGAGAAGAGTGGATTTTTAGGGGTCAAACTACACCATAAGGTACACGAAGAATTTATATACCAAAAAAGCTCATTTTTTGTGCAGATATTAAAGACATTGTGGCAGACAGTTTTGGTGGAGTTTTCGTGATGGCAGACGCCTTTGAAATCCGAAGACCGAATTTTCTTTACTTAACAGTTTTTTGACCGATTTTGGAACTTTTGTCAAAGTTTAACGCGCTCTAGCACCTAAACCATACGTCTTAGGAAAAAACCTAGTCAACGTAATTTGTTGGAAATTTGATGTACTTAGTTTGTATTCATACAGGCAAACTTTTATCATAAATTGCGTAGTTTCCGAGTAATAAGCGAAGAACCAAAAAGAGAGCAAAAACCCATTCTTCTCGAGCCACTCCCAAGGTAATGCTGCCACTTTGTAGTAAAATTGGCAATGTTCTTTCAGCCTGTATCGTTCAAAATTGAATACTTATCGTTTAGTAAAAGTCATCGCTGCCTCCGTGGGTATTTATCACAGTGTAATAATTATCAGTAGACTCCATAAATGACAATTTCGTACCTTTTGTTTAGTCAAGACAAAACTTGAAAGTTCTCTACAACTTTGTTTACAAATTCATATTTTTAGGGTGACTCGATGAAAAGGAGATATTTTGAAAAAATGCATTTTTACTTGGCGGATTCGGCACTCTTGTTATCCCGTTTTTTTTTCTATTAACTAGATTAGGAAGTAAAGATTTTATAATCTTTACTTCCTGTATACTTTTCTTTTACTTTTCTGACATAATATTCAGTATTACAATAACTATGTCAAGTATTTGTTTTGAAATTTTAGACATAAATTTCACCCAAAATTTCTTTTGGTCTTATGAATATTTATAGAATCAAGAACGATTCTACTCTTACTTTAAACAAACTATTTTGTGGAAGTTAAATCAAGTTGATTGTGTTAAAACGTAAAAGTCGTAAGAGTACTTTTAGTTTATAGAGAGTAATTCCAGTAATGGTTTTAATGGGATGTTGTTTAATTGTTTATAAGAAAATAGCAAGTTTCAACAAAGTTTGCCATTTTTACGCCCAAAGTACACTCGACGTTGATGATGTAAAAGGAAACTTTATTTGAAGGAGTATTAGAATGATTTGTTTATTTGGGAACTGTATTAGTCGCGAATTTTTGTTCTTCGCTCCTTTTTTTGGATTTTCTAACAAAATTTTTAAAGAAATGTACCCATTTGTTTCAGTGAAGTTTTCAAAATTATAACTCAGTCTTGAGTCTTTATTAGATACTTTTATCTATTACTTTTTTGATTTGTGTCAACTACTCCTTTATTTGCTCAATTTTTAATTTGGAAAAAATAATTGTGTCGACTCCAGTTCTTGGTTCTTGAGATCTTTGAATTAAAAATGGCATAATGTGCTTTTCCTTTTATAAATATTTCTGAACGTATGGATATACATTGGAGGAATTTTAGAGTCACAAACAGCGAATAATACTACCAGAAGTTTAAGTGTGATGGTCTACTTGAAACAATTCTGTCGATTGTTTTTTGTAATATTCAAACGTATTGGCACAAGTACCACTGCAATATTTTCTTCCATCAGCCGTATCGATTCTCAATGCGTCGTTCCTCCTAAAAATTTTCTGGTATCCCAATGGGCATCTTCTGATTCTCTAAAAACATTTTTTTAATGTGGTATTTAACGTCCGCTTCAACGGCACAGGTTATATACAGACGGGACCTACAGCTTTAGGTGGGTTCCGAACCACCCGGTACAAGGCATTTTACACAGAAAAATCTAGTGGTGTCAGCGAGTCTCAAACTGAGTACATCTATATACCTCGGCCCCTTAAAACATTAATTTGGATTTACAACTGTTTCGAAATGTCTTCAATAAAAAAAATGCGGATAATTCTGAAAACCTTTGATTTTTGTTCAATGATCCTTAAAATAAGGAAGTTATGACGACTGTTATAAAAACCTAAGCAGTTCAATAACTACGAACTATGGAGCTCCAAATAAAAAATTGGTACCAATTGGTTTATTTTCGGGTGTAACGAATTAGTAATTACATGTGTATATTATACATGTCGATCTCACAACTTTTTGTATTTTCCTTTTTATCTCCATTAATATTCAATTTATGAAAGCTTTATTAGTCTTAATTTAATTAATATTCACTACGTACCTGGTTCGTTAAAGTGCACGCTTGAACTAATCTTACACTTTGTAAGTCATCTGTCATCTCATATCGTATTTTTCGTTCTACAGTAAAATTATTAATTATTTGGTTCCGCAATCTTAATAAAAACAAAAACTATAGTCGTATAATATCTATTTACTCTAGAATTATTTCGCCGGCGACTAAAATTAATTAAAAGGTTTATGTAAACTTTGAAGTATACTTAGTTGAAATTGTAATCAGATTATAATTGCTTTTAGTTTTTAGATGCCAAAATGCTAAATCCATTTTTTCAGGCATTTAGTTAACGTTAGGAAACGAAGCTAAAATAAAACGCTCTGCGTAAGAGCGTATAGCGCGGAGCCTCACACTCCATACTCCATGTGAAACGGTTTAGTACAACGGTTAATAATAATATGTACATATTAGTACAGAAATAGTATTTACACAATTTTTAAAAAAGTTTTTTCGGCATGCTCCTCTCTAGACTCTAGACTCTAGACGTACAGATAATCTCAAAGCGGCAAATTTTTACCTTTTATTAGCCTTCGGAGCTAGCGATAAACTAATCTCTAGAATTCATACAATCCGGAGTGTTTCTCTGAAAGTTTTTACTTTATTTCTTGATAAGCTACATCAGTCCTAAATACGGATAATACCAAAATCGGGTAATTCTTGTTGAAGAATTGTCAATGTTTTAAAATTTTTTTAATTAATCGATCTCTTTAGCTTTATATAAGTATTCAACTTACAACTTACGAGATCCCCACTCGTAGACGCAAATTATAAACATGCTGTATACATATAGTAATGACCGACAAGAAATCGAAAATTTCAAATTAGATGGATAGGCTCTCGTCTACCAAACAAAAATCCAGTCGCTGGTTGTATCTCCGAATAACAAAGATACGGCAAGGCGGAAAAGCATTCTAATAAATAAAGTTGTTTAAATATTCAAATAAATTTTTTAAACTTTGTAAAATACATCATTTTTTTACTTTAGAAAAGTTTTACAAATTACAGTGGATGTTTCAGTTCTACATTATTCTTACATAATGGTTGGTATAATATTGGATTCTAAATTTTAAAGTTATGCAGACTGTTGAATTTTAGCTGCCGTAGCGGCCATTGTTCGAGAATTATTTAAATATTTTAATACATGAAATTTTAACATTTTGAATTGATAACTAAATAATATAAATAACATTTTTAACAACGATATTAAATATTCGGCGATTTTACATTAAATATCTATTAAGGTTACACAAACATACAGGTTACACTAACAGGGTTTCAAAAAAAAATGAATAAAACATTTTTGTATAACTATTGTTTAACTATGTAAATTAAATACCAGGACAGGCTATAAGAGACGACCCAAATGAGTCGTCCTTATTGAGTTTATAATGAAGGGCACAACAGTTAAGTTCAGGATGAGCCAACTTGACAAGGGTAAAAATTGTAGTGGTAGTACACAAAAAGTAGTGAGGTAATCACGAAAACCTTTTTTAACGTCCCTTCAGGATTTTCTACATAAATTTTATACAGGGTGTCCCTGAAACGTCTGTACAACGCACTACCACATACTCCTGATGCCGAATTTAAAAGTTACCTCTATCTAACTTACCTCTATCCAAAAGTAGATAATTAATATATGTGCAAAGGACCTCATATTTTTTAACGGTTTGATCAATACCTTCTACACTTTTTATACCTACAGTATTTTTTGGCCCCTTGTTCGATTTCCCCATTGTCCTAATTTAGGCGAAAAACTGACGATTCCACTATTTTTCTGCCGATATAATTTTCAAGTATTCTATACTGGCGATCCTACGAATTAAAATAAACGTACGTCATAAATTCCAAAAAAATACAATGCATCGTCTAATGACAAAATGTAAATTTTGAGAAGTCCTCAACGATCATACAAACAGTAGACAAAGTATTATTGGAGGAGAACCATGAAAAACAGCGAATTAGCTGAAATCTACAAAAATATAGAATTCATTTGCAAAACTTCGCAGCAACTGAAAGTTATTAAACGCTTACAGCTGTCGTAAAAACCAAAAACGGCACAGAAAAATTAATATTACCGAACAAGTCATTTCTGTAGGATTATTCATTCCTGCCATGATATATGACAACATGACAATACCCTAGAAAGCTGTTTTTTACCGATTAGACTAAAAATAATTATTGATTAAATTTAATTTGCATTTAATTACCTTTTGTCTTGTTTGTTTTTTTTTAATTACGAAAAAAAAAGCATTTACATGTCGAAATGTAAAAGCAACTTTACGACCTCACTACCAACCTGTCTATTTACTCTCTTGACAGAGGTATTCGATTTTCTACTAAAGTAACAATTCCAATACAATCTGATCTTAGAGCCTTGGTGGTTTATATTTTACTTCTTGCTTTCTGTACCTATATCTTGTTTTTGTAAAACACGTCTAATAAACTGTTTACAAAACGGATTGATTTTCTTCACTTTAGTTCTGTAGGTCCCGTAAAATGCAATTTTTGATAGTGAAATAGAAAAACATAAATTAAGATTACTAAAATTGGTTCAAGCCTTAGTATGTAATTAAATAGTAGGCGTGCCTAAAATGTAAAGACTTTACAGTAGTTACCCACCTTTGTACTCTTTATTAAATTTGAACTTTTATAATTTTGCACCCTTTACGGGTCCAGGATTTGAACTCTCAAGACATGGGGAAAAGTAGAGTAATGGCGAAAAAATATCATGTTTTGGTTACATTAATCAAATAATGTTTGAACTTCTGAATTTTAATAATTTTGGCATTATCACGACGTTCACAACACATTTTAACTTCAAGATATTGTATTGACATTGCTCCTGATGACAGTATGGCAGTTTACTTCTTATAATCAGATTCGTCATAAGAAAAAGTTTTTTACCTTGGATCTGGATCTGGATTATTAAGGAAGAGGAGCAAACTCCCTGCACTTAGGCTACTTAATCGGGCCTATTAGACTACCTCCAAGCAGCCTCCCCGTGCCCATCAGATCTCGAGCCATCCCACTTGTAGGATGTACTTCAGAATTCTGGCGGGAGGAGTGGTGCTTATTCTGGCCATGTCGAGCCAGAAGTCCCCCATCACGGATCTTCTTATCGGCGTTAGAGCTGGACAGAGACAGAGCACATCTTCAGCGGTTTCGTCTTCTAGTTCGCATCCACGACATATGGGATTATCTACCAGGCCCAGAGTGTGGAGATGTTTGTGTAGTCGACAGTGTCCCGTAAATGTGCCTGCAATTATTCGTAGATTAGTTCGGGACAACTGTAGACAGTATTTTGCCAGCTTTTTGGAAGGTGCCAGTAAAGCTCTTTTGCTTTGGCGGCACCCTTCTTTACTTATCCATCTTTCGGTCTGTAGTTTATGGGTATTATTTTTAGGAGAGTGTTAACAGTTGTTACGGCTGGTTTAATGATTGGCCCAGGGCCACAGGGAAGGCTGTTTGAGCCTTTCTTTGCCAGCTCGTCAGCTTTTTCGTTACCCTCATTTCCTTGATGTCTTTTCACCCAACGGAGTGTATTTTGATCTCTGATTCAGCAGCTCTATGCACTCTAGCAGAAGACCAGAGGTTACTTTGCAGGTGCTTAAAGCTTGCAAGGCAGCTTTACTGTCCGTCGATATCAGTATTTTCCTGTTCAGGATTTCGTTTGCGCTGAGTTTCTTACCCTGTTGTAACACGACATTTCTAGTAATTAATTAATTGAATTCTTATATTTTTGGCTATTTCTGTGAATGCTAAATGCTAACCTAATAACATAGTAACACAGAGTTGATATTATCGAACTACATATTAGTTGTCCTATAAAACGGATTTTGCGTACACGTAGTTGCTTAATTAGGATGTGTACTACCTAATTTGATTACTTACATTGTATCTAGGTAAACTAGTGTTTTAGTTTTGCAACGTCTTCAAACTTTCGAATTGATTTAAACTTGTTACAATTGCTTAGTAGTATGTATTAGGTAAGTACTTTATTCTTTATGTCAACTTCGTAAAGCACGAACTACATTTTGCTTTCTTTTTGAAATATTTTATTTTTGAGCTTAACATTGACTCGGAGTTGAACAAGTTTTATGTGTTATTATTTGTCAATTGACGACCCAATAACGAAAAGATCGATTAGAGATCGTCACTAAATTTCAAACAACTTTGGCGGTAATTATATCCGAGTGCAGTGGCATTTAAACGGAATATCCCATCACTACTCGGTTGTTTGAATTTGTAAAAATGAAGTATTATCCCAGCGCTTACGAAATTCGGTAGTAAAAACATTCACAAGTACTTACAGGCTTACAGGCTAAATTAGGTCTACCGCAGGACAAATCGATTTTTATTCGTATTGGCAAAAAAGTAGAAAAGTTGTTATAAATTAGACTTCCACGTATATTATCAGTTTTGTTTTTATAAAGAGTCGAGACACTCCTACTTTTGTCTTTTTCTAATAAAGTTCAAAATAGCATTTTATTAGTAAGAGGCAGAAATTGTTTTGAGTGATAAATTCTCAGATAAATTTGGTAACTTTAGGCTTAAATTTCAAATTTTAGTCTTTTTCTGCCGAAATATGAAAACGCAGTGGCATACAACAATGCTCTTTCGTTTTTGTAAAACAAGAAGCAGAAGGAATACATTTTAGTACACACATGATACAAATACACTGTATCAACTGTACCTTTTCAACTTCACATTGAGACTAAACAATATCAAAATGGGACTAAACAGTGCCAAATTGAGAGTAAACAATTTCGAACTGAGAATAAATTGCAAATAATTTTGTAATGTAATGACTGTTTAGTTAGTCTAAACTTGAAATTGCTAATTCTCAATTTGATATTGTTTAGCCTCAATTATTTGAAGTCGAAAAGGCTTAGCAAACAAACAATATGCTGGGGAGGTGTAATTTTTCCTCGCTCGGAGAAAATAATGTTTAAAAAATTAGTTCAGCCGCGCACAATAAATATTATGATATTTAAGTTAAAAAATCCAATATATTACTATCAATACAAGGTTCAAAGGCTTTGGGTCGCAGAAAACTATTAATCAGTGATTAACGCCCATTTTTTAACACTTTACCTAAACTTTAAAGAAGTTGTTTGTTCATTCTCATAATCAAATTTTCCGTCTACCTAAACTGGAAAGTGTCAATTTTTAAGTTCAGCTGGTAGTGTTTTACAGTAATGTGAAGTTAGCGGAGGACCTGAAAATGTCACAATAGTTTATTGACGTTCAGTATTTATTGCAAAACAACATTAAAGAATCAAAGTAGGCAACTATTATCTTCAATAGAGCTGTTGGTATGAGGGTTCATCCGCATTAACGATACACTCCCAATACGATAAAAAATCTCCTCATGTGTTGTCACAATATCGCTCCAATCTTGATACGCTTTCGATCCAGTAATAATATCCACACCAAGCTTAGCTTTTCATTTTTGTTAGTAACCAACTTCTCAGTCGGCCATCTTGGATTTTATAGCGGAGAGTACATTATCAATATCTCGGCTTCTAAAGCACTTAGAACCACAAACTTGGTGTCTAAATATTTGGGGCCAGGGAATACAACTACACGATTTTTAAAGTATCAGACTATACAACCTATACAGGGTGTAAATTTGAAAACTTCCCACCTTCAATATCTTTGCAAACAATTTCTTCTCCTCCAAAACTATTAGTATGTGGTTCAGATAATTTTCGGGTAAGTGGAGTAATAAAAAACAAAGTGATCAAATTGTCGACGTTTCGGTGATATATTTCAAACCATCTTCAGGACTGCAAAATTATATAATATCAACACAAGTTCTAACAATAATTACACAAAACATAGATAAGTACATACTCCAAAGGGGGGGCAATTCAATCGTAGGTCTTATAAACTAAACATTATCTAAGTGGTAAGATAGAATGTTTCAGGAACACTCACCAAGAGATCTAAATTAATTTCGATTTTCCTATGTCGCTCAACAAGCAAGTTATCCATACCATGTACAAGTTCACAAAGTCATTGGTGAAAAACTTTTTATTTAAATTTAAAAAATAATTTGTCTAATTTTTGTTGTGTGAACTCATTCCCAAACTGGACCTAACCTCAAAGTTCACGACAATTCTTTTCTAGAAAATTCCCATCTGCTAAGTCTGCGCATAAAACAAATTCGAAACAATGAGCCAAAGTTATAAATTGCCTGACAACGCCCTCTATAAAATCATGCAGAATTACAAAGACAATCGACAAATACATGTGTTCCATTGAAGATGGCCAACCAAATCAACACAACTTAATTGGTTATGGACCGAACGGATTCTTTTTAATAAATACATTAACTTCAACACTAGTGCTCAACAAGTCACCCAAAGATGGGCAGGAGACAACCAACCCCCTCTCAACCTGCAGAGTTCGACTTTTCAATAACTGCCCCTAATAAGCTTTTGTACCCTACGTTAATATATTTGTAATCCGTCTGGTTGTTTATATTGTCGGATGTTGTGGCAATGTTGTGCCTGATGTTCAATGATGTTGTGTGGATGTTATAGAATTTTCTAGAAAAGAATTGTCGTGAACTTTGAGGTTAGGTCCAGTTTGGGAATCAGTTCACACAACAAAAATTAGACAAATTATTTTTTAAATTTAAATAAAAAGTTTTTTACCAATGACTTTGTGAACTTGTACATGGTATGGATAACTTGCTTGTTCAGCGACATAGGAAAGTCGAAATTAATTTAGATCTCTTGGTGAGTGTTCCTGAAACATTTTATCTCATTTTAGATAATGTTTAGTTTATAAGACCTACGATTGAATTGCCCCCCTTTGGAGTATGTACTTATCTATGTTTTGTGTAATTATTGTTGGAACTTGTGTTGATATTATATAATTTTGCAGTCCTGAAGATGGTTTGAAATATATCACCGAAACGTCGACAATTTGATCATTTTGTTTTCTATTACTTCACTTACCCGAGAATTATCTGAACCAACTATCTTTGCGTTAGTATGAAATATTGATATTCCGCGAAACCCGTCAATTTTTATACCGAGAGGGCACTTTTATCGAGTATTTGCCTCCCTCTCCCCGATCAGCTCATCTTAAATGGTAAGGGGGTTGAGACCGGTCGAGTGCACTTTTTTTAAAAAGCTTCTTCAATAATTGTCTTTACGAGGATACGCTAATTTGTATTTTTGGAGTGGTAATTTTCAAAGGTAAAAAATGCATTCTTAAAGAGAGAACAGGAGGCGGGTCCTGTGGAATTTCGATATTTTATACTAAGGTGAAGATATTGAAGTTTGAAAGTTTTCAAATTGACAACGCCTATTTTTCAAAACTACTCTAAAAAATCAAATTGACATATCGTTGTAAAGACAATTGACGGGGCTTTCTAAAGAGGTGATACTGGATCCCCCTTCCCGCCTAAAATTTAAGTGGTTACGTTAACCCCACTTAGGAGATTGATCTAAAAAGAACTAAAGTACTAGATTAAAGTGTCTTCCTCAGTAATAAAATTGACGGGTCTCGCGAAATTTTGATATTTTGCACTAAAGCGACGATATTGAACAAATTGACACCCTGTATATTTATTCACTAATACAGACTGTTTCAAATGAACTCTGTACAATTATTGCTATAACTTTCTTATTTCGGGTTAAATTAGCACAGAAGCGTAACTTTTAACGCTGATTACGATGGTCAACCCGAAAAACTATTAAACGTCTTATTTTTTAAATGTAACACCTTGTATATTTTGGTTTTAAATGAAAAAGAAATTAAGGTTCGTTTTGGAACTTTTTGTTGATTACGAAAATGAGCGTTAAACTGCAACCGTATAATGGTGGCTTTCTCAACAATCAAGTCACCAACTATAATAATTAATAATAACTAAAATATCGAGTTTTGTTGTACCTTACTGTTGTAGGGGCCTTTATTAATAAACAGGCAATAAGGACAAAGCTTAATTTTTTTATACTTTAAACTAAGTTTCGTTCTTTGTGTACTGGTTTGATCAATAAATAACTTCTCGTATAAAGTAATTTAATAACTTCAAAGTTGATTTGACGTAAACAAAAACTCTGCTTCGATATAAAAACTTTTATTATATTTCAATTTCAGTTTCTTTTCAACTTTTTTAGGAACATCTATTTTACTAATTTAACTTTAAAAAATATTAATTTAATGTGACTTTTCTCATTCTTTATTTATATGAAATTGTTTAGCAGTAGGTCAATTTGAGAGTTTTTTATACTACACAGGTATAAATAAACATACGCGACACATATAATCTCAATTTTGAAATTCGGTCCTAGTGTTATTATATTGTCACGTTCAAGATACGGTTTACATTTTTTAGTAAGCACGATATAATGGAAAACAACTATTACTTGCTTCCTTTTTTCACAAGGTAGCGATCTTCCCCTAATAAATGCTCACGGGAAGTTAATACAAGTTTTTTTTTATTCGTACGACTTAATTTTCGTTATATTACTCAAATTTAATTTCATAAAGATAATGGAGAGTAGGCACTAAAAACAATATTGCCGAATTTACTAGAGTAGTAGTACCTATTAATCAAAGTGAAGCAAAATGCTGCTCCTATAAGTTAGCCGATTTAATAAAAATATATCAACTTTTTTGCCGAAAGGGATGAAAACTTAATCCCCCCGTCTTTCTTAAAGTATTCACTACAAAATACTGAAAAATATCACGTTCTCCGCAACAATATCAATTTTATGAAATATGTAGGAGAAGACAGGCCTACAGATTGACCTTTGAACCGAGTTGAGCATCTTCCAATAAATCATCCAAGAGGGAAACTATCAATCAAAGGAAGTTGCGACAGACTCACGCACCACCGACATTCACCGCCACAATTTTCGATATACCGCACTTCTGTGCGAAATCTTCCTACGATACACAATTCGGATGTGAATAATTCATTAAGTACTACAACAGTACTTTGTAAGATTTAAGGCATTATAATAAAATAAGTCGAAGCGACAGGTCGTAATCCAAACCATTCCAAAACGTTCGTTTCTCGAACGTCAACATATTTTCATCGGTTTTTTTTCTATAACAAGAGATATAAATTTTTTTTATCTAACTCGAATGCAAAAATGCAAAAACTAATAAAAGCAGTCGCCAGAAACTTATATGAATTTAACTTGCACTATTCAGCCGTTCAGTTCCCCGTCCTCTGTATTACCGTTAAACGAGTAGCGCTCATCCCCGTAGCAAGTTTCTGAATTATGCTCATTTAGTATTTAATGACCTTTATAATCGTTCTAAATAGTTTTCAAAATATCGCCTCAGGCTGAAACTAGACATGACTAGGAAATGATTCTCTTATAAGACGATCGTGACAGTAATGAACGTAAATTCCAATTTACACCTGAAAGGCTCAGTATTGTGTAGATAGTAGCCATATAAATTACCGAATTGTGAATATACTATCGTTTTAAAATTAGTTTTTAGAAATTGCCCCATTTGTGGCCGATCTTTTTGGAACAAAGGGAAACCTATCTTCCCTTCTTTTTTTCTTAAATGAGTACCGTATAGGTCGTTAGAAAAAGAGTTATAGTTTGGGTTGTTATTTCAAAACAAAGGGTTATTTAAGATTAACGTTAGACCCAAAATGTAAATTCCATACGACTTATACTTTTGGACTTTTGGAGCTAGGTATACGAAACACACACGACCAATCGGACTTTTCCAAATTTTCATTTTAGATTGCTCCTTATTATAGACCAATCAACTAAGAAATATAAATGGTCACCACGAATTTAACCCGCAACTGAAATACCGGGTCATTGAGAGAAAAAAATCCAAGAGTTTTGAAAATTGGTATGGTTGTTGGTGGGGGATAAGCGGAGGGGGGGATAGAGCTGTTTAAATGTGACTTTTCTTCGTAACTTTCACAATAACCTTCATCAACTTACGAAATTTGGCGAGTTCTTTGCAAAAAACTATAAAGTCACCTTCAAACAGCTCCCTCTTGCATGGCCCCCACTTGCCGGGGCTTTTAGTATGTTGTACTGCAGGTTTCAACGAATCATCTTACCAATTTTTAAAACTTAAGATTTTTTTTCCTCAAATGCCATATAATTGTCTAATCTGGCTGGACTATAATTAGGCCAACGTCAAAGTTTCCAATTAATTACAAAATCATTTTTTTTCAAATTAAATTGTCCTCTTATGCTCTACTTCCAAAATAATAATGAGGCAATCTATCGCCTTTATGAATTTAACTTTGTTTAATAGTTCTCAAATGCTGTACTAAAGTTAATTTTTCTCTCTAAATGCAATTTTGGCTGAAATTAGTGCTGCTATTGGTTTATCTGTTCATCTGCATCCAATGGAAATTTAAAAATGCTACTCTTTTAAAATTGTGTCTGAAGTATAACAAAAATCAATACGTTATGTTTTGTAAAACTTGAAATTTTACTAAATTCGAAATTTTATCTAAAATGTAAATCATCAACATTACAATGTGCACGAAGCATTAACAATGTTGTTTACATTCTGGTTTTCTAGTATAAAAACGAGCTTCCTACTCAATTTGCTTTTGTGTTGTAGTACGTAGGTGTAAAGTTGGATTAACATCATCAAGAACCTTAAAATCGGAGTCAGAAGGAATTGTTGTTTAAGTATACACGCATGTACAACAAATTAGGATGTCTTCGACATCCTAAGGTTTACCATAATTGATCGGTTTGAGAATAAAATGGAAGGGAAACTGAACTCTACCGCTACCGCTGTTGTACTGCATGCTTTTATTTTAAATTAAGTACTTTTGTTTAGTCTGTAACAGACAATATTTAAATTTAATAAATTGAACTAATAAAATCGGATTGCAAAAATCATAGAGTTTTTGAAGCTACTTATGAAGTACAAAACGAAGTCCAAAACATTTTAAAGCAGAGTATGACAATCTTTGAATTCGTTTTCAGTCGTTCATATTCTGACAAGATTAGTGAGCAAAATTGCACAAAAATTTGCTCGACTTTTCTAAAACCGTATTACCGTATAGGATATGAGTTTTTGAAAACTGATAATATAAAAATGGATCATGTTTTTATAAAAGTCGTCAGTGAGTCATTAACTCAGCCTCTTAATGCCAATCTATATATATCCCAATTAAAAAAAAACAAATTTTCGCCTTTATGGCAAGTGCCTCTATGTCTGGTCAGAGTTTTTTGTAAAGGGAAGTCAAAGTCAAGTATCTTGAGATTATGACTTAAATCCAAAAGTTCAGCTCGAACTTCGAACTCGGACAGACGGAACTTTTTTTTAATGTAAATTTTCTTTTGCTTCTTGGGTAATGAAACGTCGACATTTGAAATAAAAAAGTTTGAATTTACGGTGGTAGATAACATTTTATATGTAACACTCATCTTGCATCTATAATCTTAATTTTTTGCTCAGTTATTAGTTATACTCTGCATTTATCTATTTAGCTGATGAGTGTACCGCGACTACGGTTTAGTGTTCAGCACTTTTACATCGGAAAATGATGTGCTGTTTTGTTATTCACAATCGATTATTGAAGTTTTCGAATAAAATCAATTTTTTTAGCAATAACTGTGTAATAGTTTATAAATTAAAGCGACACTTTTCCAAGCCCACCAATAGTAAAATCAAAATTAATAAGGCACCAGCAAATGAAATTCAATTTCGAGCCCATATTATCCCAGTTTTCGTCGATTTTTAGTACCTACCTGCACAGTTTTATCACGAACTGTATCGTTGTGTGCAATCCTTATTTAACGATTTAACCTTGTTAAAGATTATTTTATCCTTTACGTTACTTCATCCTCGAAGTGTAATATGTCCCTGACCTTATCTTTCTTAACGTAATTTATTGTTTTCTGCAAGCCGTCTCTTAATTTCCTTCTGCCTTTCCAGGCGCTTCTTTATTTTTTTCGAACATTATTCTCGCTTGTCCACTCTTTTAAATAAAAGTCAGTAGATCACCTCCGTTTATCTCACTCACTGAGTACACTCAAGTGCAAACTATACCTGCCCACTTATTTTGTTGATAATTTCTTTACTGTAGTACTTGGTTTGATTTTAATAAAACTTAAGATTTTGTGATAAAATACATTATCTTACCATCTAACATAATATGGTGCTTATCTTATAAGTTAGGTTTTGATTTTTTAGAAAGAATCTTGAATGAAATTTTGCTCATGTGATACTTACGTCTGATGCAAATAATAATAAAGAAACAACCCTTAAACAGGTTTTGAACTAAAGTTATAAGTAATTAATTACAACAAGCTCGTAATTAAATTTTCGAAAATTTTCTACCCTCCTGCGTTCTAGCGAAACGTGTACCTACTTGGGTCGTCTTAAATCAACTGATTGATTTATTTTTACGTTATAACCGACTTATAAAATTTAAATGGATTGGCCAAGTACCTACTTAAAAGAAATTTATATGATGGCACCTGAAGGGTGCGTAAAATTGAGTTTAAATAATTTACGCTATAAATAAATAACAGAAGGCCAAATTGGTAGTTAACCACATTTACTTTCAATTAATAAACACTGCGAATTAGTAGTTATTAATCTTAAATCTCATCTGCAATGATTTTAAATCCAGTGGATGCTGGTTTCCTCGATAATCACTAAATTCGAAATTATATATCCCCCAGTAATCAGTTTCCCCGAAGATAAACTTGATTTAATTGAAAAGTATCATCGGTGGTAGTCTTGTTGGGCTGAGGACCCTGTACTTGGGCCCTCAAAAAAATTCACTGAATGGCCTAAAATTAACTTAACAATTGCCTTTCGGGCGATAGACACAACCACACTTAACTTGCAGTATAACGATTTAAATCCGGATGAACCGTTTAAATGTTACCTACTAATTTTTTTAAAACAATGAACGTTGTTAAACAAAGAAATTTTATTTTAAAAAAATGGCAAACTAAATTTGTCAGCAGGATATTTCGTTAACACTACTTATTCAATTCTTCACTCGAAATAATAATCCCCTGATAGACATTCGGGATAATATCACCAAGGATAAAGATAACTTCGATCAGTGTCAAATTTAGTAAAGTGGATATCAATGCCACCTATAGGAACAATCTGAATTTTAAACTCGCCAACTAATCATGAGCAAGTTTCTAGTCTTTCTAGAAAAACTATATTTAACGTCAATTTATTTTATTGTTCCTAGTGTATGTGTTAGGCTCCAAGACTGAAATTGGACAGGACCACCACAACGTAGTTTGGTTTGGCCCCATTTAAAGCCCACAAAACTAAATTCGTGTCGTGGCTATTACAGAAACTCTCCCGACGCGTTGTGGTCTCTACAAAAAAACCGAAAGTGAAATTCGTGTTGTGCTTTTGTTAAATCGACCACAACGCATTTTGACAATGAAAAAGTGTCAAAACACGTCGTGGGCCTATATTAGTTACACCATCACCTCTTATGGTAAGATAGGTGGAGACTTGTTTGCTCATGATGACGATGTAGAAACTGAACATTAGAGTCGTAGAGTAAGTGGCAAAGACAAAGGTACATCAGTTACTTTTACGAAGTCGCGTTCAGCAATTGTAGCGATTTTATCTTCGCAATAAATTTACGATTGCTGAAGGCAACTTCACAGAAGTTAATGATGTACCTTGGTCTTCGTTTACTTTCTACGTTATCATCAGGAAGCAAGCAAGATTTCTTAAGTCTTTAATAGATCCTATAAGGTACCTCCTGTTACATTACTATAACGGGCAGAGGCGGATGGGCTCGACGTCACCGGCCCGGGAAATTTTTGTTAGAATAACGTAACGACCCGTCCGTCAGACCAGGGCAGTGGCCGGCCGTTTGGCAAATTTCCTGCCTTCCCAATCGGCCCATCCGCCACTGACAACGGGTAATGGTATCACTAACAAAAGTCCATGGCGCGTTTCTGTACATTTTCATTGCCTACACGAGTTCTGGTCAATTTTTAAACGAACCACAGCAGGAATTTCGTTTTTTGTAGAGTTCATAACTTGTTGTGAGCGTTTTTGTAATAGCCACGACACCTATTTCGTTTTGAGGCCTTTTAAACCGTCATTTTCGCGCAATGTAGCGACTCTTTACCAGTTTTGAATAAATTATTTAAAATATTTTTTCTTATTCATATAAAATATATAAAATTATATACCAAAATTTTGCCATTTCCCATCATATTTTTGGCATAGATTTTATATGCCGTAATATGGTCGTAATCAACGTAAAATTCTGAACAAGTTACCGCAAAAAATCTGTTTCTTACAATTTGATCCAGGTCAAACTTATCATTACTTGTACCTACTAATATTTATCTACGTTTATGAATCGCAGCGACGGCTGAGTGGCGACATATATTAGAATTTTTGAGAAGCTTAATTAACATTGGGCTTAAGGCGAAAATCGTACGTTGTCCTCAGGGCATAGAAAACACAATTTCTTTTAAATCAATTATTTTAGATATGTTCTATATCATATCCTCTATGACTTGACACATTTTCTACATCGTTCTAAGTATTTATACGCAACAGAAAACAATCAATTTAAACTGACTGTAATTTGCCACTTTTTGGAAAAAACTTTTTTCTTACTTTTTAATACTTTTTTGGAAATTAAAAATATGTCATATCATAGACACGCTCTTTGGCTACACCCTCCTAAAACCTCAGTTGTATCTATTGAGTATTAAAGCTGTTCAGGACGACGTAAGAATCTAATCTACAATTCTCCAGCCTTAATTTTTAAAATACTTTTGATCAATCTAAAAAATTTTTAGAACTTTATTAAAGTCTCTTCAATTCCCTGCACTGAAAACGTAATTATTATGTACAGATGTAGGTAGTAATTTTAAATAATATCTATCTAGTATCTAGGGTTGTTTGTTCAATGATAATTTTGTTACGGTTCTACAAAATTACCCTATCGTTTTACCCTACTCTCTCTATACTTTTATAATTTTAGGTCTAACAACTGTAATAACACTGTGCGTGGATATTTTAATATGATAACTAATACTTTCTTTTTGAACTTTCAGGAAGTCGTTTATGCCATCTTCGATCCCACCTGCAGAATTAAAGGTAAATTTAAAGTTATAATAGAAATTATTGCTTACGACGTTTATATCAATTCTAATGCAGTCTTTTTTCCTATTGAACCATATTTGACTACTTCAATTTCGTTAATTTTTAGCGTATTATTTATAATCAAATTAGGTTGAAACACAAATTTTAGCCACCCCTAAAAATATCAAAAATTAGATGTAAGCGTCGTAACTTTCGTTACTACTGTAGAATAAACTTTAACACATTTATCTTGATTTGGGTTGAAATGGCTTAAAATAATGAAGTAAATAGGGAAACCTTTACGATCCCATCCTCATTTTAGATCTCGAGTTGGAAAACTTAATTGGATATAAGATTGTATTTTGGAAGTAATTGAATAGGCTGTTTTTAAATATAATTATTTTATACATTTTCTGAAAACCGCTTTAGAGTATCCGATTTCCGAAGCTTTTTTTAAAATTTAAATTCTTTAAAATTTCTAATATTTCGCATTAAGAAACGACCGATGTGTTGGGGTTACTTTTTTTTTTGTAGAAAACTAAAGCTGTATATAGTCGAACCTAAAAAAGGCTTTGAAACAAAGATGTAAAGTGGTTTAACTGGGATATACTACATACAGTAGGTCACTCTAATGGGATTATACCCTTGGCAGTTGACTCTATCTATTCTACATAAACACCACCAACTTTTGTATTTAGGTGTAGATGCTTGAAAAATAATGTTTTGCCCTAAACTGGCTATGGAAGTTTGTTTAACTAATTGAACAATTGTTAGTTTTAACTAATTCTCATTGATCTTTTTTTGTAAAATGTGCACTTAGTTACGAGTAATTTCCAATGGTGCCAGTACGTTTAATCTTGTAATTAGTGTTTCCTCTTGTACGAGCAATTACACGCGTTTTAATACCAAGATAAATAATTAAACACAAGTACATTTCACTTTATTGTACTACACATACATTTCACGGTATCAAGTGGAAAGTTTATTTAATTGGGTTTAAGGTTCCAATACAAAATGACGTCATTGCATAATTTCCTTTAGCGTGAATTCTATTTCAGCGATAATGAAAAGTAATAACTTATTTAGGAAATGAGGAGTGCTTTATTGAAAATTGAAATGCAAAATTCTTAGTTGCATGGCTCAAAAATTTTTGCTTGGCCGATTTGCAGTCTGTCTAGTCAAAATAGACAAAAATGGTTGAAATTTTGGAAAAATTCCCATAGAACTGAAACTTTAAATACATTATTATAAATAAAATGTCAAAAGTCTTCATCGATCCTACTTCTGCTAAAAATTTTATTCAAAGTCTGTTGGAAAAAAATTTTTTTTTCAAGTATCTTCTAATATACAGATGGCCCGTCCACCTGACTACCCAACGGCCTGACCAAATCAGGTCGTGTGGAGCGTTGTCAGATGATTTAGCGTGTAGGCAACACCTGGTTTGGTCGTCCCGGCTGTCAGGCCGACCGCGTCAAGTCGTCTGTAGGAGGCTGGTTGGATCACAAGTTGGGTCATGTGTAGGCAACACCTGATTTGGTCGGACCGACTGTCAGGCCGACCGCGTCAGGTCGTGTGTAGGGGACTTAACGGTTACACAGAAAGAAAAGTCCACCGCCATCCGCGATGCAAGCCTGGCAACGCAAAACCACTGAATTATATACTGTAGCAAAATCTTTTTCATTAAAACTTCATGCCTTGATATCTCCAAATCTAAGGCCGACCGGAAAAAATATTATTTCGCATTTTTCATTTACAATCCAATTCTAAACACGAATTTTCAATTTTTGCTTTCTCGTATAAATCACCCTGTGCAAGTCCAGTCAAATTAGACAAATAGATGGCATTTGAAGGGAAAAAATCCAGTAGTTTTAAAAGTTGGTGTGATTGTTCGTTAGAGCCTGCAGTACAACATACTAAAAGTCCCCGAAGGTAAGAGGTGAGGGGCGGGGGGAGCCATTTTAAAGTGATCGTACGTTGATGAAGGTCAACCTCTGACTTTTAATACAATTTTTAGCGGAAGTAGGATCGATGGGGACTTTTGAGCAAATATCCAGTTCTATGCAAGTTTTTCCGAAGTTAAATGTATATTCTGCCTGGACTATAGTAATTCAGTTATCGTCAAATTTTACACTGAGCTTTGTTGTGTATTTTACTTTATTAAGGCTGGAGAATTATAGGTTATGGTGCATAAAAGTATTTATGCAACCCAACTAACATTTTCAGTAGCGTCTCGTACATTTAAATTTTGGATGTGTGTATCATTTAACTGTCTTGGTTACTCGTCATTCAGGCGTATTTTGTATCATAACGTCGAAAAATAATGACATTATATGCCAAAATTTTGTCATTTTCCATCATATTTTTGGCATAGACTTTATATGGTCGTAATCAGCGTAAAATTCTGAACAAGTTACCGCGAAAAATCTGTTTCTTGCAATTTGTTCCAGGTCAAACTTATTATTACCTATACTAATATTTATCTACGTTTATGAATCGCAGCGACGGCTGGGTGGCGACATCAATTAGAATTTTTGAGAAGCTTAATTAACATTGGGCTTATGGGGAAAATCTTACGTCGTCCTCAGGGCATAGGAAACACATTTTCTTTTAAATCAATTATTATAGATATGTTCTATATCATATCCTCTATGGCTTGACATATTTTATATCGTTCTAAGTATTTATAAGCAACAGATAACAATCAATTTAAACTGACTGTAATTTGCCACTTTTCAGAAATAATTTTTTTTGTTACTTTCTAATACTTTTTTTGAATTTAAAAATATGTCAAGCCATAGACAAGCTGTTTGGCTAGACCTTACAAAAACCTCAGTTGTATCTGTTGAGTATTAAAGCTGTTCAGGACGACGTAAGAATTCTAACCTATAATTCTCCAGCCTTAAAATTTTGAATTTTTGTAAAAGCTGGGGGACAGTCTACTTGGAGCGGTCATGAATTGAAAAAGTAATTACAAAACTGTAAGGTGGTGGTGTTAACGTCGAACGTTGGAAAGCCAGCTCGAAATATTGTGGAACGACGACTTTTTCTTTCTATTCGATTTCAAGACGTTTCGTCTTACTAATATTGTTCTTTATTTATATAATTTAAAAATTGCTCTCTTTTATTAATCGAAATTTTTTTGTTAAATATGCGACATGGAATTTCACTTAGGTTACTCAAATACTATTAGAATATGCCTCGTTTGAAAATCTTTTTTGCTCCCTATAGATGGGCTCTGTCCTTAACCTGCCGTTTGCTCTTCCATCATCTAATTAAAAAACTAAAGTTTTTCTCTCACTAGTTTCAAGTTTCCATCACCGGTTCTAAATTTTCAAAGGAATGCAATGATGCAATATATTATATTTCTTGTCTAAAGTTAAAAATATTTTTAATTAATTTATTTTAATGAAGTCGTAACTACTTTTTAGGGTCATTCCTAGTTCTTAGGAAATTATGTGTTTTATTTTGTATATAGAATGGGTTGTTTGTATATAGATTGTAAAATGTAAATTGTAGGCAGGTCAATTTATAAGCTATTTCCATATAAATGAGGGTTCGTCTGTACAGTTCCTAAAGTGGTCAATAATTTACCAGAAATTACATCTCCGAGACTTTGCATAAATTTTCTTTGTCTAGTTTATATTTGCCACTGTTTATATAAACTGACAATTTTCTAATTTAATAGACCCAATCTTAAAGTTGCAACTTGGAACTCTAAATTAGTTAGGTACTCGCTTAAAATAACTACAAATTATTTTATTAATATCTTAGGCAGGTATATACATATAAAATGTTTACCCGCGCAACCGAGACTTTAATTAAAAGTAAAAATAAAGTTTTTAATGCGCTTTTTACGATATAATAGATATTACTATCTGCAACATTTTCTCTACGTAACCCAATTTGTTTGTTAGCTCACTAATTAGTGGATCGCAAATTTGTTTGCTCACGCTAATTTAGTTCTATAACTACAGCTTGGATGAAGCACACGTCTTTTAACTCTGAAACTGCAAACTTGGAAGAGCGACGTGCAGGATGCAGGGTGCAGTTACGAAATATCCGACTGTAACAGACTTAACGAGACCACCAAATAAAATGTAAACAGTTAATTTACAAACATAATGTGAATTGTTTATCACAAGGAATAAATTAGGTACAGGGTATGATAAAAAATCTAATTACTATGATTTTGAAGATTACAGCCTCGTAGCTTTGAACAATTGCAAAAAAACACGCGAAGTTCAATAATTTAATAAAAATTCAAATAGTTAGGTATGGCGTTTTAAATCACAGTCAAAGTCGCAGACTTGTTTGTGATAGTTCCTTCTCTATGTAAATGATATGTAAAACGACATGCTGAGTTCTCGAGGTTGGAAAAAGCAAAAAAATTCGAAATCTCAAAGATGAACTCTTCAAAAATAATTTTTAATTTGACGTTTTGAAAGTAGTTGAAAAGCGTTTAAGTTTCTTAATAAGTTTGTCGTAAGTTGACGTTTGACAGCTAATACGTTAATGATTTATAACTTCTAAAAACGATACGTCATATTGATTAACCCATTAATCAAAACTTCGGCTAACCTATGTAGTCTATAATCTTTTATCCGTATAATCGTAATCCATGTTGTGTATTTAAAGTCTTAACATCCTTAAAGTTATCACATTATCGCGCTTTATAAGTGGTTGGATTTGTATTCCCAAACATGTCGAGAAATTGTAGATTGGAAAACTAAAAATATGCATTTTTAGTTACAGGAAACTCGACATTCAACGAATCGATAACCGAGTCTCGTGCGCTTTTTCTAAAATTGAACAAATCAAGAAATACTCAAAGTTGAGACTTAAGATCTATTTATTCACGTTTCATAATTAATTTTAACACGAAGCACACAATCAAAAAGTTAAAGGATATTTTTAAGACAAATATTTAACTGACGTATTATTTTTATTCTTTATAAATATGTTTTTAACATTAAACTGTTCTAAAATATTGATCTTAGTCAACTCGAAGACATATTTCACAGATCAACTATTTGTTCTTGGCTCCTATTGTGTAGGAAATCGCGGTAGCTTGAGTCGTCTACAGCGGAAGTCCGTATCCATTCTACTGGAAATAACAAACTGTGATATCGACTGACTGTCACAATTTGATCTTTTTCAAGAATAGAATAGTCTCAATGTAGTACCAACTATGCAATAAAATTTAATTTATATTAGTCGATATTTATTAATTATTACAAAAAAGCTTATTTCGGAAAGTGATTTATTTTTGTTTAAATCGCAGTTGTTTCACGTTTAAACGACTTTCAAATTTCTCTTGTATGCAGATTTTGAAAATACATCATTCATTTTTTTTGTAAACTGATTCGTGCTGATTTATATCGACTAAAAAAGCACTAAATAAAAATTGAATTGCAAAACTAATATATTAAATTTACGACAAACAATATTATAATCAATACTAAAATTTTATTTATAATAGGTTTTTTTGTCGAACTGTTACAATGGGAACTAGGTGAAAGGAATTGTTCTTGGGTAACTGTCAAATTATCAAACAGAAACTATAACTTGGCTTTATGAAGCTTAACTTGCGAGTTTTCCACACGTGGGAAGTTACTAGCTCACTAATCACTAATTCATCGATTGTGTTGTGTTGAGAAGGATTAAGAACTAACATGAAAATAGGAAAACATGTGGCGTACACGAATATTATTTCTATAAGTTTCCACTTCTTCAAAAATAGAAACACAAAAGATTTGAAAAAGAAAATTCAAATTAAATATTATGGAAAATTAAGAAATATCTATGCGGTCTGGCCACTAAACTATTTTTCTATGTAAAAATGCAAATTTATTATTTAATTTCACTGTATATTTCAGTTATGAAAATAAGTTATAAAATTGTGATGCTTCACCTGCTTTGTTGAAACCAATTCAAATGATTTATATAATTTCAAGTTTAATGTTCAGCATTTCCCCTTTTTAGTTGAATAGTCAAATTTTATTTCAATAAAATGGAACTCTTTTTTTATAATACAACGAAAAGTTATTTCAATTTTAATGTTTTTTTTGTGCTATTTAAAGAGTTTATTTATTGAGCAAAGCTCAAACAAACGTAAGTTGGTTTGAATTTCCTAAGACGTCTCGATAGAGCTCATTTGATCGAAAATCGAGTCTTGAACACAATTGTTGGGTTTTACGTCTTGAACTTTTAGTCAATATTAATAGTAGGTACAGAAAACGCAAAAATTAAAGTATTGCTCTGAATACTCGATTATAAGCGTAAATTTTCTCAACCCAACCTAATCGTAAGACGAATTCTGAACGTGCTAAGTTAGAATTCCTTCTAGTCTAGGAGGTATTGGCGCACATATAAAAAAAGATTATGAAGGAATTATTTTGGCTGATCGTCTTTAAAATGTGGATCTATTTAGTGGAACATTTTAAAGACGATCGGTCAAAAAAATTCCGTCAGAATATTTTTCATACTCGTGCTCCAATAGGTACCTCCTAGACCAGCGATGGCGAACCTATGACCCGCGGGTCATAGACTGACCCACGAGACAATTTTTAATGGCCCACGAGCGTGTTTACGAAGTCTAAGCTAAAGTTTTGTAACTAAACAAAAATCAGACAAAAAAAATTACCAAAATTTTCATCCCTTGTTTTTGTGAAACTTTATCTTTGGAGATACTATCAATGGCTATTAAAATTCCGGAACTTCGTTTTTAAGCCATTTGACCTTGAACAATCAAAAATTTACGCCTACGGCGCTATTTCATTTTGTTTCTAACGCTAGAAATGCAAAATCGTCCAACTTTACTTGCAAACCTTACCCTGAAAATTTTTTCTGGCTATGGCCTTGAACGTGACGTTTCTTATATTTATCTTATTTATCTAAAAATAATCTACCCACGACTTCATAATTAAAAAAATATAATTGATTGGTTGACCCGCCACTAAAAAAGGTTCGCCATCGCTGTCCTAGTCTATACAGCCCTGCGTCTAAACCCTCTAACCTCTAACTATTCGCAAACTTTATTCTCATTAATCTTTTCGGTTCGTTTTACGGCTAGAAAAGGTATTAGATTTGCTAATGCAGATATAAAAAAAATTAAAAGGAGAAGGAAACCCTCGCAAACCTTTAAGGAGGCAGTTTCATTAGTAGTTAAGTTAAGACATCGTTCCATGCCTTCTCAATGTTGAAAAACAACAATATTAATTGAAAGGACAATATTGGAGAATTAGAAGCTCTCCAGAGCTAAAACGATTGCGGGACTTTCTTATATTAAATAGAGCAGCCCTTTTATTGGGAGATTTTTGGAATAAGAAAGAAATTTTGAAACTCCTTAGACAACTTTGTTGATATTTTGAGGATATTATATTCAGAATCTTATCTCTTCTTTCCAATCGTAGTTATGGCCGTACCATACCCCTTGCTGATTTTTCAAAATTCTAATTTATCTGTATAAAAATATAAAAAAAATCGAATTTGGGAGGTCTACGGCTTGACCACGTTTCACGTTTCACGTGGTAAATACGGTACTGCCCAGGTGGTCGTATTCAAGTCTGAAACTTGCTATAATCCATTTCCGTTACTTTAGCTATTGATAAATCATTTAAAAAACGTGAAAGGATAAAAATAAGCTTATTCCGCTTTTGAAAATGAGCCTGCATAAATGCAAAGGCTACGTATTGATTTGGTATTATTTCTTTTTGTTAGTTTAATAGAAAATTACTGTTTTGTACTGAAAATACCTTAATTTTTTTGTTCTAACTAAAGCAACTATTTAGTACGTAACGTGTCGACACTATTATAAATTAGAATTCCGGAATCTGCATTGCAATAATATTGTCAAACTGCAGCCATTTGCTTAATTCTACCTTTATTTGGCATAAATTTCACGACGTTCTGGAGTATTTGATAATTTACATAGACGGAATAATATTAAGATTTTATTTTAACTTTTTAATTTAAAACAAAAACCGCCTATACCTGCAATATTTTTCTCTCCCTTTCTTATTACACAGATTATTTTTTTATAATGATGTAAAAGACCATAAGATAGTCAAGCTTGTTAAAAACAAGCAGCAAAAAGTTTTCTTATTATACCTACTACACCAGAACGTGCGCGGCATTCACGTACTAGCATTAGTTTGAAAATTTCGATAAAAATGCATGAACTATATTATCATTCTATATATATTATTCATGAATTTTAATATCGGGATAATAAAAAAATATGTTCTTGTAGTAAGTTAAGTATTCGTGCCGTTTTTCTTCTCTTTAACTCTAATTTCTTAAAGAAAATATTTGGTAAATTTAGTCGCGCTTAAACACGAACAAAAAATACTCGTGTGGAAATAAATATTTTCAACTTTTATTAGATGCTCCGAATTTAGTTTACGATCTTTATTTTAGTTGCTTATTTTGGGAACATATGAACTCCGATAGAATTGGAAATTTTTATTTCGTTAGCAGAATTGGGCATGAATTCAGAACTAAAGTGTTATTTCATCAATAGGGGTTACTGGAATGGGGTTTGACGATAAGAAATTATATATAATGTTACACTAGGGTGTAATATGTAGTTTTTGTGGTGCCTCGAAAGTAGTAGTCGCACACTTAAATTTAATAAAGAGAAGCTCATGCAAACGGGCCGAAGGGCGTCAGCGACAATTCTAAAATTTGTGCTTATTAAAACGCGACCGCTCAAGGATTGCATTTTAAAATGGTTTAGATTGTTATTAATTAATGAACCACGTGTTTCCCTTAACCCATTATAAAAAAGTGTATTACATGAAAGGAGAACGTTAGAGTGCGTATACGCATCTTTGGCAGAAGGCAGTTATAAAAGTTTTTTTAGTACATGCTCCCTAAAATGATTATTTTGCGAACTAATTTGAGTCCGCAAAATGTCACTTTAGCGGACCGAAGCCCATAATGGTAACTTAGCAACACTTTAAAGGACTGAATTTGATTTTTGATCAAGAATACAGAATAGACCGAGAGATTATTATTATCATATTATCATCAGGATACATGTAGAATACTGTCCTCGGAAAAGCGCACTGCATAAAATCTTGGTCCAAAATCTTTCACTATCTCCCGGACTATAACGTTATTAACAAAATACAGATTTACGGAACGTCACCCATCGCTTTTATTACCGATAGTTTTTAATTTTTTGTTTGTAAACAAAATGTGACAGTTTCCATGGCCGAGGTTTTATTATTTTGTTTGTTATGCACAAGGCACCTATCTGAATTTTATATATGTATATCGGCTATTTTAAAATTTCATAATAAAAATAAATTATTACTTTGGTAAAGATTTTAGGGAGCTTGTACTAAAAAATTTTGTATGTAATACGTCCGCAAAACGCTTTATCGGACTTGTTACATAAAATACTATAAATGTACAAAAGTACGATAATTGCATTATTTAACGAATTAACAAAGTAAACTATTTTTACGTAAGGAAATTTTTGAAACTTGGACTTTAGAACGCTTTTCATGCTTTGAACTAAGGCACTGAACATTCTCCACGGCATCAAGAGCCCTCTTGCTTCTCCACAAAACTTCAGCAAGCTCAGCACTAATTGCGAACGAAAGTCTAGTTGTGAAATGCTGGATTTCTTTTTTATTCTGTAAATTTCCTAGCTATTTACTACAAAACCATCGATCATGCTTGTAAACAATGACCCCCACACCACCACTTTCATTGTCATGAAGGTCCGCCATCTTCTAGTTTTGCTAGTTTGCTCAAAGGAATGTCATCGTCCAAATTGTCATCCGTCATCAGCATCATCAATCATCACTTTCTACATCCAGTTGTTCCTCAATATCCGTTTCTAGTTTTCAGCGTTTCTTCTCCAATAACGTTATCATCGATGTCTTCTTCATCTGTAACTTGGTCCGTTTTTAATGGCACGGAAGTAACCTCGATATAATTAGTATTTCTGAAACTTCACAAAGGTATCTTATTCTACATAATATAGACACCAATTCGTTGATGGTTAGTGGTCTTTTACTGTTAAATAAATAACTTTATATTAGTCTAAGAAACCGTTCAAAATGTTTGTAGACAAGTCAACATAAATACATAGGATAGCGTAGCACAAAACATAGCATACACTTACATTTCAACAATAAACACTTAACATTAATCACTTTTACGTCACACGTTTGGAACCCCAATACTGCACAACAGATAAAATTCGTTCATATTATAATGGCAGGCACTTGTTAGGAAAGACCTCAGTTGATGTTTAAATTTGTTTGTGGTGAGTGTCCTAATACTCGCCGGTAGGGAGTTATAAAATTTTAGGCCAATAAGTTCTGTTATTTTGAGTCTTTTAAATGGCCATATTAAATTTGCCTTATGTCTTGTGTTATAGTCGTGCACATCACTAAACGTTTTAAAATTACTTAAATGTTGCCTTACATAACAGATGTTTTCATAAATTATTAGTGAGAAAATAGTCATTACACCCAATTGTTTAAAAAACGGTCTGCAGGAATCGCGGTGACTCTTCTTCAATATTTCTCGCATTGCTGTCTTTTGCAGAACTAATATTCTCTGAATATGCACGTTTGCCGCGCATCCCCAGGACAGTATTCCATATCTCATGGTAGAGCAAAAAACGGCATGATAACAGGTCAACGCGGCTCGCGAATCTACAACAGAAGACACTCTCCTCAGCATGAACACTACTGAGGAGAGCCTCCTACACAAACTGTCTATATGGTAGATCCAAGTTACCGAGCCGTCAACCTTCATCCCTAACAACTTAGATGGCTGCTGGTTACTGGACCCATTTATTGAGAACGTTATCGTATCCGTTTTGTCCTCATTGAGAAAGAGCTCATTGTCGTTGAACCACGACCGAGCCCTTCCCTCGCCAATCTCTTCAATTTGAAAATTTTGCATTGTTCTGATGCTGAAGGTGGTATCATCTGCATACATTAGAGTTTGCACATTCAACTTCATGTTGTCCGGCAGGTCATTGGTGTAAATAGTAAAGAGGAGGGGTCCCAATATCGAGCCCTGCGGGACTCCTCGTCGCATATAAAGAGGTACGCTGTTGGTTCCATGGCAGTGAACTATCTGTGACCTGTCTCTCAGATACGACTTAAGAATTACTCCATAATGTACAATTTTTTAAGTGTAACCGTATAGTTTCAGAAATTAAAAATGATTCTTATAGATTCCCAGACCTAGACCCAGACTGGATAAAAAATTAAATCTAAAAGTTGTGTTTATGCACCTTTGGCCATTAATGGGTTAAATTGGATAAAATCGATAAAACAAAAACCCTACTCGATAAAAATTATACAAAAATATAAATTTCTATATAGAAATGTTTTATGACGTCACGCCTCTTTTACCAATCACTCAGTAGTTATGTTTTCTACAAGTAAATGTTTTTTTTTAACATTGGGCAATTAGGGATTATAATTCAAACTAGAACTTTTAAAGAAACTGTATAGAGTATAGACTGTAATTTAATAAACACTGGATCATTATACATTATACCAAAACTCCAATACTTCTGCTGCATGTACAAGTAGGCAAATTAATTGTTTTAGAAAAAACGGAATACATTCGAATAGCCAAAATGGTTCTGCCTGATGACAAACAACAAAAGGCTAATTAAAAGTATTGTTTGAAATTTTTGCATCAAGTTTCAAATTCAAACGACAAAAGTTAATTTTGGTTAACGAAATTAACAATAGAATTTCTAAATTTAACCCTATTCCGGTTGCTATTGTGCTTTTAAACTTTGCTTCTTAATTTATTGTCAATTCACGTATTTAAACAACGTACTCAAACTATTTAAACTTTTCGTTTATGTTGTGATTAGAATAAAGCCGTAAAAGAACTAATGAGTCTTTGATCATAAGCGTATTATGCAAGTTAATGCGCCATCACAACGTGTTAATTTTTGGTACCTACTAAAAGTTTGGATCTCTGTTGTACTACCTCGTAATTTTCGTATTCCATGCGTCGCTATATTTTCGTTAAATATTAAAACTTTTGCATTAAATAATTAGTATCAAAGTGCACGTACGTGTAGCTTCGCCGTTTGTTGCATGTTTATAAATTTTACAAATTGAGAAAACTCACTTGTACTTTGTTGTTGTTGTAGAGCGTTGTCAGTGATTTTCCGGGACGCCCTGTATAAACAAACTGAAGGTTGAAATACACTTTACGAAGATTACAATAATTGCGAAAGATAATTCTTTACATAATTTAGAAATAAAGTCATAATAAACGAAAATTATAAAGTCTCCTCTTCTCCTCTTCATACGAGATGTATTGATAACTAGTTAGCCTAGACCAGTTCCATGCAAAAAAAAATTGCGTTACCATAGCAACGAACAATAACCTATTAGAAGCGTCAGTGTAAAGTTTGACGTCAAAAAAGTAAACCAGAGTTAAGCAATAAATTAAAAGAAAAAAGATGTCCACCGAAATTGTGAAAATCGAAAAATTGCTGTATCTAGCCATCATCAAGTACCTGTATTTAAAAGGGTTAAGAGGTAAGCAGATTTACGAAGATATGGTTAATACCCTTGGTGATCAATGTCCTTCGTATGCGACCGTGAAAAATTGGACTGCAAGCTTCAAAAGAGGTAAATTTTCAATTGAAGATGATGACCGATCGAGAAGTTCTTGCTTCAGCTTTTTGGGATTGCCATGGAGTAATCATGATTTATTTTTTGGATAAGGGTAGAACAATAACTGGAGATTACTATTCGACATTACTGACCACTCTACGGAAAAAAATTAAAGAGAAAAGACGCGGAAAGCTATCCAAAGGTGTTTTGTTTTTGCAGGACAACGCCCCTGCACACAAATCTCATGTTGCCATGCAAAAAATTCGTGATTTAGGGTTTGAATTACTAGAACACCCCCCTTATTCTCCAGATTTGGCTCCGTCCGACTATCATCTCTTTCCTCAACTGAAAAAAAAGTTTAAAAGGTCGTAAATTTTCTTCCAACGAGGAGGTAATAAAAGCTCTGGTTTGCAGAGCAAGAAGAAATTTTTTTTGAAAGGTCTAGAGACGTGTTGCAGGTTCGCTGTAATAAATGTATCCAATTAGGAGGAGAATATGCTGAGTAATAAAATATTTTGACATTGAAATTTTGTTTGGTTCTATAGTAGGCTAAGAATTTTTCAATATAGCCTCGTAGATCTGGATTCTGGATTAATAATTGGATGTCGATTAGAAAATTAAATTAATTTTATTAGTTCCTAACTGTCTTTATACCTATACAACATAGAACGTAAACGAGCAACCAGGCTCAAAATAAATGACAGATGATAGTATTAACTACAAGACTACAAGTACAAGAAAGCGGAAAGCGCCATTTTACAACACAAGACTGTAGTTGCCAAAACCGAACAGCGACGGGCACATTAGTTTCTAGTGCTCCGTGCTTCTCACTAGTAGCTACCTATTGAGTATTGTGTTGTAAGAACATATTGATGTAGGTTGTTCGGTTTATTGCAACCTGATATTTATATGAAATATATCTTAGATGACGTACAAAAACGTAACAAAAGTAAAAGCTTACGAATTACTATTTTACTCCCTTAATTACAATCTATTGCTATAATCCAAGTCGCTAAAATAAATCAGAGTGTGTGCACACTCTACGAGATACATTTTAATTAAACTAAGTTCTCCATTATCTGCATCACTTAGCTTTAAAACGTACTTCAAAATTTGTAACTTAGTACGTGCAGGTTAATAACTTGAGTATTAAACTACATTTCTAGAGGTCGTCAGAACTTCATCTAGCAAGAACACCTTGCAATAAAAATCTAGATGTGTGTTTTCCATTTGTAAGATTGTATCAAAGATCATTTTCGATCGTGTAAAGATTATGTAACTTTTTATAACCAATAAAATGGTTTTGATTGAGTAGATGTGAGGAATACATAAAAGTTGCAACTACGGCGGTATTTTCTCAAATAACGTTTATTATTTTTTTGGTTTTATACATTTTTTTTATTAACTAATAATTAATTTTTTTTAAATAAACAAGAAATAAGAGCTTTCCTATATTTATTTTTAGTAAAATACAGTAATTCTGATGCTTCCTCAAAAACTACATGCTAAACTAGAAGGAATGAATATAGGGACGTTAATGTTAAGCCACGACTAATGCTAATCTAATCTCCATTTTCCAAACCAATAAAACAACAACTACAATTGGCATGTGAGCAAAACGCTCACGCGCGACAAGCTGCGTTATAAAGATGGTAGCGACAACCGACGGGTTAAGACAATAATTCGACTCTTTATGACACGTTTTTTTAAATTGAGAGTAAAGTTAATGAAATCTGGATTATTTAGGGAAAGGGATATCACTTCCTGTACTTAGGCCATTTAATCGGCCCATTGTAATTCTTCTGCGGCCACCCGTACCCATCAGATCTCGAGCCATTCTAATTGTAGGATGAACTCCGTGATTCTGACGAGAAAGGTGGTGCTTATTCTGGACATGTCAAACCAACACGGATCTTCTTATCGACGTTAGGACTGGACAGTTACGAAGCACATGTTCAACGGTTTAGTCTTCTATTAGTGTGTGTAGATGTTTGTGTAGTCAACAGTGTCCAGTGAGTACCCCTACAATGTTTGTAGACCAGTTCGGAGCAGCTCTAGACAGTATTTAACCAGCTTTTTAGAAGAAGCCGGTAAAGATTTTTGCTTTGGTGGCAACTTACGTTTCTTGTTCTTGGTCTGTAATTGATGGGTATTATTTTTAAAGAGGGAGGGCATTAACAGTTGTTACGGCTGGTCTGTTAGAACTTTTTCCGGCCAGCTCGTCTGCTTTATCATTACTCTCATTTCCTTGATGTCCTTTGACCCAACATAGTATAAGAACATTGTTTTTGTATATCTAATTCACCAGCTCTAATATGCACTCTAATGGAAGACCAGAGGTTACCTTACAGGTACTGAAGACTTGCAAGGCAGCTTTACTGTTAGTTGATATCAGTACTTTTTTGCTTAGGGTTTTGCTTGTTTAGAGTTTCATTGGCACTGTGTTCCCATCCCCCCATCAGTTCAGTTTAAAAAACTGAGGCTTCTTTCCCCAGTGATAGAATGCTGTCGAGGGGAAGCTCAGATGAGTGCACACCTGCTCCAGATCCCTTTTGATTTTTAGATCCATCGGTAAAGACAGTTATGTCTATGTTTTCAGTTGATTCTATTAGAGTATGAAAGTTTCTGTTGAATGCATATTTTGGAGATATTCATCTCCAGGAGAGGTACCTTCTTGAAGCACTCCTCGATGATTATGGTGTCTCTGTGAAGTCTATATCTAACATTTTTTTGCCATCTCCTCTACATATAGGTTTAGTGGAAGAAATCATGGCAGCATCTCTAGTGCTGCTAAGGATGTGGTTCTCATGACTCATATGATTATGAGACAAAAGAGTCTCTGCGTTTTTTCTAGTAGAATTTTCCTAGTGATCTGTCTGATTTTGGGCCACCAGATAAGAATTCCATAGCATATCGTATGTCAAATAGTGCGGTATAGAGTCAAAGTGAACGGATGGCGGTTGATTACTGAAGATGATTGATTGTTGATAAGTTTGAAGAATGTGTTAAATTTCTCCTGTTCCATAACTATATCTCTAGTAACTCTAGAGATACTTCTTGACGATTAATTACCACTATTGATTTATTGATTACGATTTGATTTTCTTATTTAGAAAGTTCTGTATCTCCCTTAAAAATCATACTTTTTAGATAGTTTTGAGACAAAAGAGTCTCTGCGTTTTTTCTAGTAGACTTTTCCTAGTGATCTGTCTGATTTTGGGCCACCAGATAAGAATTCCATAGCATATCGTATGTCAAATAGTGCGGTATAGAGTCAAAGTGAACGGATGGCGGTTGATTACTGAAGATGATTGATTGTTGATAAGTTCGAAGAATGTGTTAAATTTCTCCTGTACCATAACCAATAGTTACTAGAGATACTTCTTGACGATTAATTACCATAATTTATTGATTATGATTTGATTTTCGCATTTAGAGAGTATCTCCCTTAAAAATCATACTTTTTAGATAGTTTTCGTATCACTTTTACTCGTATAAAGTGCTGCTAGAGCATTTATTTCGGAACACCTTGTACAAAAATATCTATTAGCTAAAAATACACTCAAATACAGACTGATAAAGTGATAAATTAACTTTTTAGCTTATTTATTAAGTAACTAAAGATGAACACGATAAATGAGTGTAAATCAAACAGACAGCCTCAACCATACACCCCTATTTTTTTGTTAATATTCCTCTGTTTACTTTGATAAAGATTAAAACATATATTTTGAAAAAAACGCAGGATAAATATTGAACAAGTTTTATGTTACGTTTGTTTTATGTATTTTTTACACTTTCGTTGTAGATTTTACGTGGGCTGAGTAAATTTGAATGTATGGGATAATTGTCGCAAAAATGGCGTTTTTATATTTTTTATATGAAGGGGACTTGACGCCATTCATTATTATTTATGGTCGATATTTTCAATCGTTGGGGGCAAATATTTTTTACCCGCTAGTAGTTACAATTACTATAGCAAATCTTTGTTTATTATAATCAATTTTTTGAACAGCAACTATGAATACAATAAAAGTAAAAATTCGCTTCGACGAATTATTTAAATTAGACAATAATTAATATTAGGAAAAATTTGATTTAAAACTATGATAGGAAACGCCATTTAGTATGGAGCCATTTCCTCGTTATTTAAAAAAAGATATTGTACTTGTTATAATGGTTCTTAGCTTCTATCTTTATACATTCGATATCTGGCTGATGGCGACAGCAACGTTACGAAAACTCCATGATAAGTTGAAATATTATAGAACGCTGTTGGTCATAAAATATTTTATAGTTAGGAAAATCTTTAACTAACGGTTTTTCTGTTCAATATAATATGGCTTCTTTTGGATTTATTAAGATTTTGATCGCCATTCGCAATTACGCAAATAAAAGTTTTTGGGTTTAAATATAATAAATGTGATAATCCGAAGTGGGCACTTGATAAATTTATTTTATATCCAAAGTTTTATAACTAGTTTACCTATATTCGCAATATTGTAGAAGTCAAAAGTTGAAATCATCTATGAAAACGTATAAAATAAAGTCAAAAAGCTTGGTTCCAAACATATTCAACTTTTACTTAAATAGATTTTAGAAAAGCAATACTACTAAAACTTATATAAGCACGGCAATTTCTATTCAAATTGAACCATATTTTCTATAATCTGAAGATCGATAACAACAAGCATAGAACTGAGGAGACGAAGAATCGTAGCTTACTTGCGCTTGTACTAGGACAGTTTTCTTTTTCAGTGCATATTGTACAATCTATTTTTATCTAAGGGGTGTATACGTATACTAACTTATCTTAATTTTATATCTAAATTGGCCCAAAAATGATCTTAATTTATATATCTCGTCTATTGATCAAGTTAGTGACTACTCAAAATGTCGAATTTACGTAAAAGATAAAGTTCCTCGTTCGTACACTCTTTTAATGAAAATTCAAATTTCCTTTTCGTACTTTAAAAAAGTGTTATTAATATTTAGGAATACGATAACAAAGCTAATAAAATTTAATGCCACTTATGTTAATTTCTCTAGTCAGCAATATTTGGAATGCTTATTGGGTCAACGGGCACATATTAAATTCCGTATGACTGCGGCAGTTGTCTTCCCATTTTATTCGAATTCTCGCTGCATTCCTGAGTGGACCCCACAGGATTGTATATAAAATAGATTTCAACTGTAAAACTTTTATCTTTTTTAAGAAATGAATAGTGAATACAAATCTTCCTACAATTTTTATGATTGAATGTTTAAAATATTCTTTTTTTGTGACACGATTTCCTAGTAGAAATTCCTATACTCGAAGAAGGTTTACTGTTAACAGATTTTTAAACAGATGGTTTTCAATGTTGTAGTACATTACATCTAAATTTTCCATGCAGCGAACAATATAGAAAAGCAATAGTCCGGTCAATCTAGACTAAAAAATGAGAGAAGTGATGAGAGATAATTTTATGATCTACAATTTTTGTCTGAAGTACTTTTTTGATAAAACTTACTGTTTTGCTGAAAATCGCGAAAAACTCATTTTTTTACCTTTAACCTCAAATAAAATTTTTTCCACACTCGGGAATGATGGGGAACTTTAAAATTTTATTTATAATTATGTTTTGAACAATTTTACTTATTTTCAGCTTGTTGGGACTTTATGCACCTTCGAATGTCTAAATTGACCGGACTACAATATACCCATTGGGAATACATTGCTTTTTGCCAAGTAGGATGCATAAGCTTTTTTGCCACTTTGACTATTACGACTATTACATGGCGGCTACTTTCACGTAGAACGTAGGCATTTAATTTTTACCAGTTGTTTAGGCCCCTTAAATGCTGATAAGGTGATAAGTCCCCGTACGAGATATACAGTTTATTGTGCGACCCCAACCCTTAAATTCGGAAGTTGTACTAGGCGATAATTTACTCTAGGTGGTTAGCTATTATATTTTATAATCTAGAGAGTTCTGTTGCCATTAGTACCTATACTGGGCGTAACAAAGATGGTGGGACTGGCTATACATAAAGATATTTTGATTACAAAGAGCATGAAAATGTTTATACGGGAATATTATGCGCCATACGGGCCGCGATCGCAGTTGACACTACATCACTATTATTGACCATTGGCGGGCGGGTGGGCATAGCCGTCTCGACATGTCCTCTAGCGCGCTGACATCCTGAAATATTGTAATAAACCATACAAATATCAATTATATGGCATCTTTTATACTAACACTAGGGGTTTGAAATTTTTTCTTAAAGTTTTTCAGTACCTAGATACAATGTAGACATGCACTTGAAATTTTTAAACGCTAAAACTTTTAAATGGGCACGTAGGTAATTACTTAAGCGAGCTCCTGAAATTATTTCTCTGTAAAATCAGCTAAAAAGCTTGTAGTGCTATTGTAGCTTGCTAATTAAATAGATTCCTTTGTGACTTGTTCCAGAAAAGCATTGAACGTGAAGGGTAGATGTTAATGAATAGACAATAAATTTAAATAAATTATTTGTAATTGAATGCAATTGACAAGAACTGCTTTAATTTGATCGTACACGTAATAGTTAGAATAAAATGCATTTCTAGAATTAGTTACCAGGTAATTAGTAACGCTGTGCGTCGCTACTTTTTTAATTTTGTTTTATTCAACACTTTATAACTAAATAATTAAACTTGGTGAAACTAACTCAGAAGTGTAGTAAATTCCCAAAGCACCTTACGAAATTTAGTAAATATTTTGCAATCTTTAGAAGGCGTTGGGGCTTTTGTTAAAATTTTCGTTTAAAGCGTAAAAATATTTTTCGTCGTGTAACCTTTATCACGCAAGCGACGTTTTGTGTAAGTATAATTAAAATCTGTGTGGACACTTTAATACGCAATTATTGTAAACTTGAGAAGGGTATTAAGTAAAAAAAAAGTGCTACTATTCAAGTTTTCCATAAAATATAAAGTAATCACTACTAAGATAAACGCATTTTCATTATTAAGCAAGTAATTTTTCGTTTTCTGTTGCTTTTAACACGGTAACATCTTCAGAAAGATAGTATAACTGCGGTTAGGTTCGGAACAATCTCTTTTGCTAGAAACCCTCTGCAGAGCTAACCCCGTGGAAGATTTATGATCAGTCACAGCTCTATTCGTTTACAGCCGTGTGCCGCCTGCGTTCAGGGAGAGTTAACGACGGCTGCTCCAATCTGGATTCCGTATGAGTTTTCGTAAAGACCAAGATTACTAAAAGGGAAAGAATTATTTCAACACATATATTATAAAATTAAATGCAGTATAATTTAAGTTACTACTAAACTTGTCCATTTTGTAAATTTATACTTCTGCAATGTACAATGTACAGTGTGCGTTAAGCGTCTGGGCTATTGAACTAAATTTGATGGTAAGGGATGAAATAATTGATGTACCTATAGAGCTTCGTCATTGTCAGTTTTCGTTTTTTATATAGACTCGTAACATATTATTTTAATGCGTGCCCTGTATATTTTTAGATTTTAAAATTCATAAATTAAAATGAAACTATTTCTTTGCCACACTCTACCGCGCAACTTACTAAGGTTCTTACTCCTAATTTCGGTACTGAATTCGTTCGAATAATTTACCTAATACAAAGTGGGCCAATTTGAACTGACTGTTTTAAGATATTTCTAACTTTTAGGGGTTTTATTTTTTTATGTAAGTGATTTTTTTTGTAAATTATAATGAATTTTAAGGAATTTTATAATGGCTACTTACTCCGTGCAGGAACGTGTCAAAATTATAGAATTTTATTGTTTTCCAATGATCTACTGTTACAACGCAAAGAAAATATCGAATACATTTTAATGTTGCAACAGCTTCCCGTGCAAACTTGATCAGAAGCTTAATATTTGCCGATTTGAAGAACGTGGTATGTGATCAAGTACGACCAAATAATGTTTATCGACCTGTTCGTAATGAAGAAGCTGTGGTGACTTTACGACATAGTGTCTACGATGATCCATCTGTATCTATTCGTTGACGTGCTAGTCAATTGGGCATCTCTAGAACATCGCTAAGACAAATATTGAAACTTGAGTTGAAGACGTTTCCATACAAAATTCAATTAGACCAGCAATTATTAGCGCATGATTCAGAAGAGCGCCTTAGATATGCCAATATGCAAAATGCAAATTTTTTAAACAACTTAATTATTATGAGTGGGAAGCTCATTTTCATTTAAATGGATATGTAAATAAGCGAACTGCCGAATTTGGGGTACAGAGAATCCAAGAGCGTTGCATTATTAGCGTCAATTACACCCTGTTAGATGTACTGTTTGGTGTGGAATTAGGTAGCTATGGCCAATAGAGTAATCGGTCCATAATTTTTTGAATCTAACTATGGACATTTACAAACCGTTTTAGGGGTAGTATACCGAACCATGATAGAAAATTTTTTACGTAGCAGTAGTGAATAACCCTGACATGTGGTTCCAACAGGGTACAGCCACGGCGCATACCGCAAGAGCGACAATGGGCCTTTTTCGAGAACTTTTCGGTGACAGAATCATTTCGAGAAATTCGGATTTCGCTTGATCTCTTCGTTCCCCAGATTTAACATCGCCTGATTTTTTGGTGAGGCTACTTAAAGGGACGGGTTTACATGATGAAACGTTGAGTGTCGTAAATAAAAATGCATTAGAAAGAGCCGTTATGTGTCAACGGGGAATTGGAGGTCATTTAAATGTCCACACTTAAATAATAAAAAAATTAACACACTAACGATACTGTCCTGTAAAAAACTTAAAAACAATTTTTTTCTATTTTGGTACTTTAATCCACTCCTTAACGTACTGTTTTGGTCTCAAAACAGTGCGTTAAGAAGCTCTCTTAACGTACTGTTTCTGGGGGATTTTCTTCTGCTAAGTTCGCGTCAAGTTGAACTGACGTTAAACAATGTCAAATATAATTTATTAAAATGTTTATTTTTAGAGCTTATTAGAATTGAAATGTAATAAAGAATAATGGTTTTACATATTTCATTCATTTTTATTTGTTAAAATTTAAATTATACAGACAGGAGTAGGTGCAATATTTAAATTTAAAAAAATCAACTTGCGACATCTATGAATCATTGAACTAAATGATGTGACATCTCAGTCAGTGCCACCACAATTATTATAAAAAAAAAATCTCCACGATGTTAATTATTTAAATATTTTAACAAATTAATTTTATTAAAATGCGAAATAGAAAAAATAGTATAAATTACGCGTTTCATAAGCCTTGTTAAGTACTCGTCCTTTTTAAAACTCGCCGCAAGCGGCTCGTTTTCAAAACTTGGACTCGTATGTTAACACGGTGCCTTATGAAACTTGTACTTTAATATACTATTTTTCATTTATTAATCAAGGTGCTTCAACAGCTACGATTATTAGCACCAAATTACAAAAGTTAGATGTTTAAAAATCGAACTCTACACATCACGTTCCTGCGAACGATTAGTTTGGGAAAGATGCGGAACAAAACAATAATTAAATAAATTTTGCTTAAATTCAAGAATATTTTAGAAGCTAATATGCATTTTCTAGACTCTGTACTATATGTATTATGAATTCTTTGTTCCGTTTTGAGAATTGGTAAATAAAAGAAAAACATTTCTAAAAAAGCTGTAGTAGGTATTAGTATTAACATGTTATTGATTTTATTATCCGATGTTTTAGTGAATTTCAAACATTTTCAACAAAAAGGTTGAATTATAACGGATACAACTGTTACTTCTTCTTGCATTTCTATTATATTGATACTCGTTTATAGATAAAAGACAAAAGAAGTAAAGAAAAAAATGGAAAAATCAATGGATTAAATAAATAGATGCAGTTCTCTACAATTTATATTATTTCTATAATTAATTTTCAAAAGTATTAGATACTTGCTTTACAAAACATTTTTGGCTAAATTTTGTTGTATTATATGATGAGTGATTAGCGTCAGCCGCGTATGTGTGCGAGCTTTGGTTTTGTAAACTGTAGTAAGTAGAAAAATATATTCCCGAGTAATAGGTAAATCCAGGTTAAAAACAATTGCGTATTAAGATTAGCTGATTGCAAAAGAGACATGGAAGCGATTAAGTGAGCAGACGCACTTTTGCCTAAAGCTCAATATGCATCTATTATTTGTAGAACAGTTTACTATGAGATTCTTGTCAAAGTCAAACCCACCAGAACGCGTTTGGGCAACAGTTAAATGCCACAACACGAAATTCGTATCGTAGTTAATATAAAAATGCTCACAACCCGTTGTGGTCTCTATAACAGATGACGGTAACATTAATAAAAGTCCACGACACGTTTTGACACGTTTTCATTGCCAAAACGCGTTCTGGTCGATGTTTAAAAAAACCACAACCGACTTGTGCTTATATTCTCATTTTTAAAGTGACATCAACGCGTTGGGGTGGGTTGTTTCCCTCAATGCCCGTTTTCGGTCTTGGAGCCTAACATAACTATACACCTCAGGAAAAAATGTTTTTTTACCATCGGTACTTTGCAGCCAGAGGGCGAAGCCCGAGCGTCGATATTATAGAGGGAAAGTCGGGAGGATCGCACTCTAGGCTCTAGGAGCGTATTCTACACACAGACGAAATAATTCAAAAGTAGTTATCCGATTTTTACTTGTTTTCAAGTTACGGCATTTTAGATCTTTCAGTAGCTTAGCAAAATTTTAAAAGACTCTAAGTAACTCGAAAACTTTTGTTTTCTTTTGTCTTACATTATTTACATGTAGAATACGTTCTTAGAGTTCGGTGCGATCCACCCGACTCACCCTGTAGAATGTGCTGTTATTTTTAATTCCGAACAAGACTCTAATGAAAAAATTACAGCACGACGCGCAAGTTATGCCAATAAAAAACACTGTTTAGATATTTGTTTAGATAAACTGCAAAACACGCTTTTAAATTAAATTTGGGCGCAAAATGCACCAACAAATTATTAAGGACTCCTTCAACAATATGTGAGATTTTAAGTTGCACGTATAATATGGAAAACAGGCATCGTTGCATATTCCGCATTGTTCGATATTTTTACACGAGTTTTTAAGTTTTTCAACTACATATATACGAGGCTATATTGAAAAATTCTTAGTCTACTATAGAACCAAACAAAATTTCAATGTCAAAATATTTTATTACTCAACATATTCTCCTCTTAATTGGATACATTTATTACAGCGAACCTGCAACGTCTCTAGACCTTTCTTCCTTTCTTCTTGCTCTGCAAACCAAACGTCCACAGCTTTTATTACCTCCTCGTTGGAAGAAAATTTACCACCTTTTAAACTTTTTTTCAGTTGAGGAAAGAGATGATAGTCAGACGGAGCCAAATCTGGAGAATAAAGGGAGTGTTCTAGTAACTCAAACCCTAAATCACGAATTTTTTGCATGGCAACATGAGATTTGTGTGCAGGGGCGTTGTCCTACAAAAACAAAACACCTTTGGATAGCTTTCCGCGTCTTTTCTCTTTAATTTTTTCCGGTAGAGTGGTCAGTAATGTCGAATAGTAATTTCCAGTTATTGTTCTACCCTTATCCAAAAAATCAATCATGATTACTCCATGGCAATCCCAAAAAACTGAAGCAAGAACTTCTTGATGGGTCATCATCTTCAATTGAAAATTTACCTCTTTTGAAGCTTGCAGTCCAATTTTTCACGGTCGCATACGAAGGACATTGATCACCTAGGACCTAGGGTATTAACCATATCTTCGTAAATCTGCTTACTTCTTAACCCTTTTAAATACAGGTACTTGATGATGGCTCGATACTCCAATTTTACGATTTTCACAATTTCGGTTGACATCTTTTTTCTTTTAATTTATTGCTTAACTCTGGTTTACTTTTTTGACGTCAAACTTTACACTGACACTTGTAATAAGTTATTGTTCGTTGCTATGGTAACGCAATATTTTGTTTTGCATGGAACTGGTCTAGGCTAACTGGCTAACTAGTTATCAATACATCCTCGTATATACAATATTAAAATGCTAATTTGCTTTCCAGAAAGCTTAGGTGAAGGTGATTACTTTCATCAACTATTTTAGGTAGCTTAGGCAGAGGTTAAAATATGACGATAGAACTCGCGCAAACAAACATACTGTATAACCAGATACCCAAAAATTTACATTCGAAGAAAAATTTTTGGCTGATAAACTTCCCACACTAATCGTTTTAAATTGAAGGTGAGGTCAAAATTTGACACTCACACATTACCCTCATTTTAATACCATTTTAGTTTGTTGTATTTTCATAAAGCAATACAAAATTTAAATATGGCCGATTTGCGTAATAGCAAATAATGCTTCTTATTAATATTTCATGTGACTGCTCTGCATTAAGTATTTAAAGAGTGATTATTACGAAATACGACGTAAAAGGAATGGTTTTAAAAATCATTTCTGCAACTGAGTAATGATAACATCATAAATTATTAGTAGTCACAATTTTCCTCCTGAAAGAATGAAACTAAAAATGTTGCATTTGGCGCCACTATTTTTAAAATCAATTTTAAATTTAATCAAATAAAAGTGTTCATTCGTTAAATAAAACTAAATTATCGTTGATTTATCATGTACGTATGGTTTTAGAGTACACTTTTGTTTAATTCAATTTTCATTATTTCACATTTTTGTTAAATTGAAAATTTTTACGAGGGAAAGAGTGGAAATATAATTTATTTGTCTCTTAACTAAAATCGTGCTCTTTCTATAAGGATTGTAATAAATAGTATTTCTCTAAACCTCCTCAACTACTCATGCGGCTATTTTCGCTCCAGAGGGATTATTATGTTGTACTTGATAAAAAAGACATACACAATAATATAATATAAGAAGTGAAAGCATTGTTGAGAGGATATACTTTGACCCTTGCTTATTGAAAAACTAATTACCACACGACGCAACGCAAGTATGCCAGTCTGTATTCCCGTCCAAATATTCAAATACTTCGTAGTCGAGGACAAGTTTTAATATAATATACCTCTGCTATTACTGTTTAGCGTGTATGAAACGAAAGAGGTTCCAACATACACTTTGCCAAAAATGTAATTTTCGTAATTTTTATTTTAGTTTTTCCCAACTTTATTATGTTGCAAAAATATTTAAACTAACTAATAGAGACTATAATAGGTCCTTCAGATTAAATGTTTAGAAATCTTATGTAAGTATTTAAAATTAGATTTCTTTTTATACTTTAACAAAATCTGCACTCCCAAGTAGCTAAAACAATAAAACTAAGAAAGATTTCACGTTTCAGTTAGTAATCGTTTAACAGCTCCGTAACACCATTTTCAGAGATTTCAAATCCATTAGAGAAAAATATGTTAATAGCATGTGCTGTTTTGATGCATCGAGTTAGATACTAAAACATTTTACAGCACACAATAAAGTTAAAAATCCACAAAACATATTGCTTTATTATTTATAGTCAAATTTAACATTTTTAATTAACCGCCTCGCAATTATTTGGAAAACGTTTGTGTATTATTTTTCCTTGTTTGAGGGAACAAACAATACCTGACTTATTCTTCCACTTTGGCATGACTGTGGAAGGAAGCCACTTTGCGCGATAACTTGATCCCCGTGGACCTATACGACTTCTAGATGATAAATTTTGTAAAAGAAACCAAACAAGATTTAAAGTTTTTTCCGACAGCTTTTTGAAAATGTACATTTTGAGAACATCGTTATTTTAGTTTCTTATAACGTTTTCCCAAATTTTTAATAGTGGGGGTTGTTTTGGCTGCAGAAACCGGCAGATGTAGTAAATTAAATTAGTAAACAAAATTTCCCATAACATATAAGCTGCCCACTGCCCATTTTACGGGGGCACTGTATAAAACTTAAATCTCTGTAGACGTGTGGGAAAATTTGAAGCATATTATGAACAGTTTCAATTTCAGTAAAGTGGTAAGGGTCATTTTTAAGAAGAGCAAGCAAGGACTAAAGAGTAAAAAAGCGCAGAAGATAAGACTGATCGTTTATTTCAGTAGTGTCCAACCTCTTTTTATTAGAATCGAGTCATTATTTTTATTTAATCTGCTAAGCCGGGTGTGGAATGCACTAATGTTAAAAGGAATTAAATTACAAAAAACTGAAGAGTTTTTAAGTGAACGCGATTACTTAACAAATTTATTAAATTGTCTCAAAGATATACGGATTTTATTCAAGTACATAAAACAAATCTAGAGTATAAGTTTTTCTAGAAAAAGTTTCGTACCAACATTAAAGCTTCATAATGTTAAAGTTACAAAAATGAAAAACTATCGTCGTTCCTTTCGGTGTATAATTATCTAAAGCTCTTTAGTCATTCAAACTTTGCAGTTTTATAATTAGTAAATGCTTTTTGCACCTACGCATAGTATAGTAATGAGGTACGAAACGAGCCCTAAAATTCCAATAATCCATTTCGGTGCGTGTGTGGGTTCCAGGATTGATGTGCGAGAATCATAACCCACAAAAATATTTCGGGCACTAAATTTATCATATTTCCCCTTGTTTTCAAACTTTTTGTGAATTTACAATTTCATAAATAAGGCAAGCGTTGAATATGTATAGTGCGATAAAAATTCATTTTGTACGATTAATTAGAAAAATTTAATTAGACGAGCATCGAAACTCTGTTTTAAATGTTTTAAATGGACTCACTTTGAAGAGTTCTAAATAAGCGATAGAACGTGATTTTCGAAATTGAATATATTCGATTGTTGATTTCGCGTCAAATGTGAGGTTTGGTATAGTTATTTCGATTTTAGTTTGCGCTGGTGACTTACGTCACCCCCGGCGAGGTTACAGTAATGAATGGAGGTAGAGGGCCTCCCTAAGTCTCCCATCATAGACATACCCTATGCCTCCTATGCCTATGCCTATACGCTTCATATAATCACGATATGGATCACGATACGGTATCGCGATACTTGTTGACAGATATCCATACTGCGATCTATCAATATCTCACTCTACACCTATGCCTTAAGCCGTATTTTCACATGCTAGTGAAATTTCAGATAAAACCTCAGATAGAGCTGTAGCATGCTTAATGTAAACTGATTTTAAGTTCGAGAAAAATAATTTTTCACTCGTAATTGTATGACTTAAACCCTTTGTCATTATTGACAAGAATAATTTATTGTATGGAAATAATTGGAAGACACCCTTTTTTTAAAGTATTTTATTTAGAAAACGTGAAAATTCATTCTTCTTCAGAAGATGCATCTGGATAATATACATCAATTTGGTTGTAATTAGTTTTTAAATTTTTATAAAAATCCCAGTTCCCTCTCCTGATATGTAAGGAACAAAATGCATGAAATTTTTCTTTTTTCCGTACTTATAGCACGTGGTTATACCTTTTTTGGAATTAAGTTTATGTCTTTACATGTTTGTCCCTTCTTTTCTAAATCCACAAGTTTGAAGGTTTCATTTTCATCTAAAGAGTTCTTGTAAAATAAAACCTTAGTGTTTTTTTATATCTAATCCATCGCACCTCCCTCCAGTTTAATTTTCCTCTTACTGTGTTTCAGTTTTTTGTTCACGAGAGAACAAGAATACAAATCTGAAAAGTTTAGAAAATCTGTTGTTTCTAGTTCACAAACACGAAAAGATTTTCACTTCCCAACTAAGCGAATGAGCTGGGCCCACTCGTGGAAATGCTCGATTTTAAGATTTTTTAACCTTTTTCATTTACATTGTTATCAAAACCAGTGACAAGATAACGATTGATTTTAAAATAAACCGTCGATTTGCATGAATTTTTGAAGAAATAATCAGACCAATGACCCTATTAACAGGTCTACAATTAAAAAATCCATATCCTCAAATGGATATGAATTTTTCAGCTGCTGACTCTTTTTTGAGGCGACCGTTTTGAAGAAATTATAATCAATTTTTTTTACTCGTCGACGCTTTTAACCATTTTATTGCATTGCTTCCTCTTCTGTAAATTGTAAGCTTCTACTGAAAGCATATTTGTATCGTTTTTAATGAAATTTTTATTGATACCAATAAACACGGTAGTTTTTTAACTATTCAAAGCTTATTTAATTAACATGGACAGCTGAAAAATGCCGTATAAATGATTATAATTTTCCTTGCAAATTTGGTGTTGGTTTACACCTCATTGGCGAATTAGTTTGACGTAAATCCTATGATGTATTTGGTGAGCATTCATAAGTATTCAAAACGACGATAGTTGCTATTTAACCCAGTTGAATGAATTTATTTAGCTATCGATTTTCGTTTCCCACATTTCCAAATTATATTTTTGGTGTATACTATAAAATAACTGGAATATTTACCAACAACATTTCCCCCAAATTAACTTTTTTAAATACAAGTAGCGTTTATTTAACAAAATAAAAAATGGAACGCTTTGACGCTTTTCTCTAAAAACTTTATTTTGTTTTCATCTTTCTTTTGGAGGGTCACACTAGAAAAACTTCATAAAAGTTTTTGTGTTAATCTCAGCATTACCTCAGTTTTCTAAATTGCTAGAACTTGCAGAACGGATCTACTACGCCTTAATCCAAAAGCTTGGCATTCTCGCTTTTAGCCTACCCACTTTAATCATGTCCTCAGGTTTCAGATTTTTAGATTGTGTAACACAGTTAAGCTATAAACTTCAAACGGTCTTTTGAGCATTTAAAAAGTTTTATACAATTTTGTTGTTGCTTTATATAATCATTTTCCAATTTTATATTAAATTCGCGTGCAGGTAAGTAATTAAAATAATTAAGCAGTTTATGAAAGTAAATGCGAGCTTAAATATTTCGTGTTAATTAAAAGGTATACATTATAAAAAATTATGCAGGTATATTACTGTAAAAATATTGTACAAGAAACACTAAAGCTTTTTTTTCTAATTGTTTGGAATATTGAAGAAATCTTTAATTAATTTCATTATTTTTACATACATTTTTCGAAAATTGTTTGATATCATGAAATAACTTTTATAGAATTCTATTAATTAGATAGTTGACACGATGGGGTTGAACGAATTTAATCTGACCTTTTAAATTATTGACCAGCGAAGTAAACGACCCTATTCTTTTTGTACGCTGATAGTAGTAAGAACAAAAACCACTCAAGTCTTTTGATGGTATTTTAAAATAAACTTTTCCAACAGTTATTATAATGTACTAAGCAGCTATATTGTAGACTGTGATGAGCTCATCAATCGAAAAATAGTAAGAGTGTGAAAATATCCCAAGACGGACTTTCTCAATAATGTAATAATAATAATAATAATAAGTTTATTTTATGTTAATGCGCAAAGCGCTTACATATGTCAGAAAAATACATTACTACATCACAACATTAATTCCGTCCTTCAAAAACTCTTCCACTGAATAATAGGACTCGCGCATTAAAATTTTTTTACATGACATTTAAAAGACTTCACAGTTAAACCTCTCATATGGTCCGGCAACTTGTTATAAAATCTGGGAGCATCATAGTTTATAGTACTTCTCGCTCTAAAAATTTGTCCATAGCACAGTCAGATCGCCATTTGTACGAGTACTGTTGTAGTTATGCATTGAACATTGTATTAGCAAAGAATAAATTAAGAAATTTTTGTGCGAGTAATTTTGTATTATAAAGCAAGAAAACTCACTGACTAACTCTCTCATACAAAGTGACTGCATTGGTTAATTAATACTTTTAGAAGTCCTACCTACTACTCTGTTTTTACAGCAAACCACTTGGGATCCACTGCATTAATTTATAGTGTAGTGCACAGTGCACAGCCGCATCATAGTCGTTTAGAAATGGTTTCTGTTTTCACTTTGAGATTAAATGCTGGAACCCTTTTCAAATGATTCCTTACCTTCTGGGATACTAAAATCCGATGGTCGTCAAGAAACTTTACCTTTTTTCAGTTTTGGCAATTTTCGCCCAGAAAGACTAATGTTTTGGCAAAGCCAGTTTTATACTTTTTAAAAGTTGATTACATTTGCCACAATTTGAGATCAGAACGGTATCTGTAGACCTAATGGTGTCTGAGATATAAATGTACAAAAGTTTGCAAATCTGTGGGGATCATCCAAAGACAAACACTAGGATTAAATTTATAATTATTAGACCTTCATCATATACAACACACCAAAAAATTCCATTTGCGCAAAGTAAATTATCCGGTATTTGTAAAAAATCCAAAACTAAATCAATAATTTCTGGGCTAATGGGCCGTGGTCGAGAGGTTCTTTGAGAAATTCGTGACGTTTCGTTTGCCGTTATGGCAAACACCTTTAGAGGTGTTTTTTCCTGTGTGGTAAAGTTCGAAGTGACCATATTGGGGGTTCAGGAGGAGACGTTTGCCACAAAAGCCAACGAAACGTCAAAAATTGTTTAAAAATATTTTTCTAAGCAGATTTAATTTGAATTTAGGCAGCCATGAGCACAAAAACTTGTTTTCTTTGAGCCCCTGTAAAGCATTTAAAATCAAACTGTCTGTAGAAATTCATCTATAAGTCTAGGAATATTGAATATCGTAATAATCTGCAATGGCCCCATGTGAAATAAGTGGAAGGGTTGAACGCGCGAAGAACAAACTGTCAGTTGAATAATGAAGTTCTGATACACTTACTGACTAACACCTCCTCAAACTATCTTACAACCATTCCACTCATTTTCTAGTTTCATGTCTACCCCTCTTTAAGGGTTTGTGTTCTTGACCAATGGCCGAGCATCTCCCACTATTGAGTAAGTTTGGTTAACTTTTTGTTTTTATTCATTATTCACAATTCATTCGTCATTCATTCAACAGTAATTTCGTTCGTTTTACATTTATCATTCGTTCTTCAAGATTTCATAATTCGTTCATACATTTAACAATTTTATACTAAATCATTGTAAACATCTCGTATCATGTAACCGGCCCAACGTATTATCATCAAATAAACCATCGAATTCATTAGAGTGCATTGATTACAACGATCGAGAAGCAACTTATTATGCAGTCCACTAATTCATTAACATTTATTCGTCGAACTATCAAATCATTAGCGTCAACACTTGCTTCGTGGTCAAATGCCATTTTTGGTAATATTGTAAGTGGTACACTGACTTATTTTCTTATTTTTAAAAGTTCGAAATTTAACCTTCTACAACCTCAGATCTCAGATTGACTTCCTGACAGGTAAAAGAGTTATGGGGATTATCTTAATTTAGTTTACACATCTGGTTTATTCAGCGTCAGTTCTAAGAAGGCAATGGCAAACCGCCGACAGTTTAGCTGCCCGTAATTCTTATTAATTTATTAGTTCGAATTTTCCGTTAGTAAATAAAGCTCTATAATACTTATGTATGCACGAACTCGCTTCCACGCTCCGTAAGATCCAGGCGCTCAAAGAAGAAGATAAGGCTATATTATGCAGCCAACTGCTATTAGTAATTTATTTATTTAAGAAGTTAACATTGTACTACTAACTAATGACTTTAAAGGGTTAACTTAAACTAAAGCACGTGCGGGGTTTAAGATTGGGAAATTTCTGTAATAGCGCCCCACCTTCTTTTTCGTTTAATTATTAAGGAAAAACATTAAAGTAAAGTATAAATACAATGGGCATACTCTGCAGTCGGTGCACACGCGCGTACATAATTTCCATTAAATGGGTAATCCACGATTCAAGAATCCTATTTTTTTAAGTTGGAATTTTATAAAATTTCTTAAAATAACACCAAAAAGTCTAAATAGGAACATTGGGGTTAATATAAGAAATGTAATTTTCTTTATTTGCTTATCTGGGGATACATGACAAGCCCAATAACAGCTTTCGCGTAAAGCCTAACACTTTAGTGGCGTAAAAGTTCAAACCACAAAACAGCAACGTATTTGCACTATAATACTTCACTAGTAATTTTTTTAACTTTTTCGAAACTCCTCAAACTTTTATCAAACACGTATTTCAAAAGTAATACCTAACGAATCCTTTATGAAACAACTTAATTCTTCACGATAAAGTAAGATTATCTCGGAGGATTAAAGTTTTGCAATGAGTAAACTTCAGGTCAACAGCAATATCTTGTCAACTTGCTCAAAGTGTTAGGTACGGTTGATGATCACGAGAATAATTTGACTATTAAATACGGTAATGGACCCTCTTACTTAAACTATAAACTAATATTGCTACTCAACTAGATTCATTAATTAAAATGGAAACCTTGAATCGTGAGACGTTTGTCTAGGCTATTATAACGAATTTCTCGTGCCGTAAAATTTAATTTCCTTAATCAGATTTATTATTTACATTTGTATGTTTGGTGATATATTTTTAGAAGTAAAATTATAATTTAGTGATAGTTTATTGAATATTTAAATAAACGTTCAAGTGCTGTATGAAACTAACTTTTTACACTCGGCTTGTAATTGATTTATTAGAACTTCTCAATGAATCGTAACAATTATCAACAATAACAGCCTAACAATAGATACGATACATGTAGCGAATTTTCGATATACTAGTACGCGTTGTAAAGGCTCGTGTCCACTAGCAAGTAAAAGTTTCGCAAGTTAGGTCTGAGAACAGGTGCATACTGTGTAAACCACGTGTACACGGCACATAGAGTAAAACTGCTGCAAGTATACAATCGCACGATTTGCTAGTGTACACGTGCGACTTGGCAAGGCCGACTCGGGCAAATACTTTCGGAGCTGTTCCAATGGTTAGACAACAAGTTTTCAAATTATTTATAAGAAGGACGGAAGACTTTACTGTCACAACGAAAGTTGACCAAACAATTTTTTAGAAGTGCTGTGGCATTCTTTTAAGCATTACTGGACTGGTCAACTGCGTCCATATATCTTAAAATTGTAAACCCTTATTAGTACCCTCAGGTAGTAAAATACGAAGCAACTTTGGAATGATTGACAGTTCTCGACAAAAATTTTCGCAAGTAAATAAATCTTTTCGGTGTGAGAGGTATAAATTTGGTCGACCCCTAATTTGCAAGTGTTCACGGGCGTTTTGCCAAAACCGAATGAAGCAAAACTTTCGGAACAGTTCCGAAAGTTTTTAGCAAGCGTACAAATTACTGATATACAAGATGAAAGAAAAACGTCTTTGAGCGAGCAAAAGATACCTATTTGCTAAATTACACTTTTGAATTGTATCCCAAGCAAAAAACGAATAAAAAAATAAGCCACATTGGTGAAATTAGCGCAATTGTTCGAAAGGACTGAGATTCAACGGAGATTACATAATTTTAAGGAAATAGATAAACCAGGAATGAAAGAAAATTCATAAAAGTAAAAGTGGCCAAAAGACAGACGAGTTACGTATTCTTGGGAATATTTTGATGTACTTATGATTCACTTTCATTTGGTCCTCTTTTGTACTCAAGTACCTAAATACTAAGATTTACGACAAGCTTTGAAGTCGGTATTTCGACAAACAAAGTGGTCGATAACAAAAAAAAACTTTTGCTTTCATCAAAGACTTGATCTGCAAATCAATTTCGTTTACTCCACAATTAAAAACAATGTGTAAGTATATTAGTAACATCAAAATATGTATACTAATTATTACGGACTAAATTAAAATTTTCACCGTGCGTTTCTTTTTTTACACGATGTGTAGAAACAAATAATATACGTAGTGGAAATGCACGGTTATGATTTAAAAAATAAAAAGATTTTTAACTTACTGCTCAAAAGTAAATATACACTGTATGGTCTTGATAAAGACTGATTTGTTTTAAAGAAAAGTAGCACATAAAAACCAAAAATCACTTAGAAGCTGTAGTTGATTCGTACATGATACGAAATATGCAACACAACTAAAACTCATTCCAATTTGACTTCAACTTTATTTTCAAATTTGAATTTGGTAATTCTTAGTAAATTATTCTTTATTTTTTTTATTTATACTTAGTAAAAGTAAAAGTAAAAGTAAAAAGTAAAAAAAATTAATTATACTTAGTAAATCTTAGTAAATACCTATACAAAATTTGTGTGCAAATGGATTGTAGGGGATTAAATAAATGTCTTCCCAAAATTTAAAAGATAATTTCCAAAGCTCTTTGTAAATCGATGAGTTTTATGGTAGGTATACTACCTGCTTCTTTCTATAGCCGGAGATATTTCAATAAAGACGTGTACACTTGAAACCACAAAAGCTACTTGCTATAGTAATTTGTGTAGAGTAAATTCGATAAAAACGTAAATTGTGTGTACACGGCTACGCAAGCAGTGTCTGAAAAATCTATCACAAGTTGCTTGCTAGTGGACACGAGCCTTAAGTCTTCGGCTGTAAGTTTTACATGCATAATATATAAGGTATATTGTTTGTTTGTTAATAACCCAACAGATTTAAGTAAATTTAATTTCTACTGCTAGGATTTCCTAAATTAATATGTATTTTGCAATTACTGCTTTATATTCCAATGTTTAATTAGCTTTTTCACGTGTCGCCTCCGTAGAGGCGATACACGGTTCGCCAGGCTAGCGCTTGGATGGGCGACAGGGTGACTGCTGCAATAATTTGCATCTCGCAGCAGATCGTGTTTTGGAGAGCACGACGAGCTTGCGGTCAGGCTAACCTGTAATTAAGGCAAAAGCTTTATTGGCTTTATTGAATAATTTACAATTATTAGCTATAAGCTAACTAGCTAACGCTTCCGCAAGAAGATTTGCAGTTGCGTGGGAGCTGAAAATTATGTAGTTGAACTAAATATTTAATAATGTGTTAGTGTGCTCTGAATTGTTACTGAATATACATATTAAATCATTCATGTTCCAAATAAGAACGCCATTACAAGGACAGAATCGGGCATGTAACAAGCTTCAAGCGAGTATATTATGTACTCGTATATCTTAAAATTTGAAGTACTGGAGTATAAGCTGGAGTTCTTTAAAATAATTATAAACTACTTCCTCACGTGAATATATTTTGAATTAGTTAAAGAAGTGACTTGACTTTGAATGTCAATAATAATTTCAAAAGTTGATTGTTGATTATTAAAGAACTAGAAATAAAACCTCCCCGTAAGGAAGATATTAAATTTATTCTTAAATATTGCTCACCGGTTAGAGATATTTTAGACAAGAGATGGAGAGCATCAACAAATCCATCTTATGTAATTATTCATGAACTGATATTTCTAAATTACTCTGTATTAGTTGCCCAAATGTGAAAAACATTTGGGTATAAAAATAGAAAAAATTAAGGTTTCCAGTGATAAAAACGTAATTTGCAAAAGCTTACTAATTTTTACAAAAATTGTAAATAAAGTATGGATTTGTTTAGTATTACTTGAATGCATGTTAAGTTTTGTATACGATAAGACTGCTGATGCAACCTCTGTAGAACCTCGCCCAGCTGTAGTTTCCCTCCATGTGTAATGCTAGGAATCTTTGCAACCAAGAGGAACAATTCCAAGGGCGTAATATCCTACTTGACTATTTTAACAGGATATTTCTCGTTGGAAATATCATATTTCAATGGTTGACATAGACTACAAGTATCACATGCTGGTGAGCTGAATCATACATATTAACATTGATTGAAAAGGATGTGTTTTTATTTACAACATTTGGGTCAGCAAGGTATGTACATTTGTACATGCGGTAAAGCTTACGAATTGAAAGATTACAGTTAAGATAAATCTTTTTAAACTTATTTCCATACAAATTTTTATTTATATACATAGGGTGTCAACTGTAACTTGGCCAAGAATGCCAACGTAGGTAGAGGACCGATAGGCCAGTATTTTAAGGATAGGAACCCATGTCCGAAAATGCACCCGTACGGAGCTACGGCCGTTTTTAACTTTTGGTTTTTGCACCCGATGTACACGCTACATGTCGTGTTTTAAAATAATTGTCTAAATACGCTGTGCTTCAAGTGCGTTGCAGATGCACGTTGGCGAGCTCCTGAAATGTTTACCTGTTCATTGTTCAGCACACGTTTTATTGACACAATGTTTCTGAGCTGACATTCAACGTATTTCCTAGACAACGATGAGTTGCCAGGCAAACAATTGTTAGGCACACTACATGCTGCCTGCATATCGGACGATAAAACGTAAAGTTAAAAACGGGCGTAGCTCCGTACAAGTGCATTTCCGGACATGGGTTCATATCCTTAAAATACTTGCCTATCGGTCCTCTACCTACCCTGGCATTCTTGGCCTAGTTACAGTTGACACCCTGTATATTTATTTATTCTCGTATAATATTAAATTTGCCCCATCAGGTCCACCACGGCTAACTGCCGACGTCGCCTGTAAATTATTATAGGCTGTATTTGGCTCTACTATTAATTGAGATGAGCTCGGTGGCGGAGGACGATACTACTGTTCCAACCAATTATTAACCCATAGAAAGTCGTCGATGGTCCGCGGATTCTGTACGCTAAGAGCTCGTGTGAAAGTGGGATTCAAATTTCGCAGGATTGTGTTTCAGGAAATAGCCTCGTCAACCGGTTAAATAGCTTTCCATAACAGACACGTATAGTACCAATTGTTCGTCTACACCCTGGGTTCGTCGTCGGGTATCGTCTCACAACTGCTGCTCGTAACCGGACGACAAAAATTACCATTTAAGGTGGTCCCCAACTACCAAACTTAAGTTTGTTCTGACGGTACCACAAAAGCGCATTCCCCTGAACAAGTCCACGGCAGAGTGCAATAACTGAAATGACGGCACTCCTCGCGCCTGCCACAGCTCTTCCACCCTTTCAGTGCCCTTAAGTTCACTTAAAATTCGCCTAACGTAATTTCTCGTCTCATAAGAATGGCAAGAAACTCGGTCGCATCCGCGTTTCTCTTTTAGAATTTTACAAAATTTTGGCTATGCGTATAATGCAAAACTTTGAAATTGCAAGAGCTTTTCAGTTCTAACATAATAATTTTAAAAAAAGATCTAACGTTATAACTTATGGCCATATTGGCCTCAATGGTTTAACGAAGGTTGCAAAAATTTACGTAACATTGTTCGATACCGTTCTCCATTAACAGTAACTGCATTTTTTCCCTGGCATCTTTAAAAAAGAAGGGTCCAATGCTTGGTTCGGTATTGCGCACCAAACAACGACTTTTTGGTCAAACTGCACGATCTCGTCAATAAGGGTTTTCGGTTCCCCATAAACGATCATTTTGTTAACACGACCAGAAAGGCAAAAATTTTCCTCGTCGCTAATTATCACATTTTGCTAAAAATTGGGTTCTGCTTCCAATAAGTTTGCAATGATTTGTACGTATTGTAAGTGTCTTTGATCATTCGATCATTTAGTTTAAAATTTTACATCAATCTGCTGGAATTAAAAGTCGCATCATCACCACTTTGCAAAAGCGAATTTTTCATCTTTAGAGTAGCACAAACAACTACCGCAATCAGTTTTCCTTTAAATTAAAATGAACATGAAAAAAAAATTGAACTTTGCCGAAATCCTTTTTTGAGTTGGTAAATAATACGGCATCGATCTAATGATTTGTAACAATATATCAACTATGTTAATGTTAACAGTTATGTAAATTTATTAGCAAATTCTTCGGAATGTTCATATTATGAAGTTAACTAAATAGAACCATCTCTCTCTCTCTCTTACAATTTTTGAATTTCCATCAAGAGACTAAATACTAATTTGGGGGTACGATCGTATGATGTAAGCTTATGTAAGCGTAGTACACACCGAACCAACGAATACCGAAATATTTAGAAAATCTGCCAATTGTTGGTGTGTTTAAATATAATATATTATGTAATATAGGAGTACTTTTAAAGCATGCTAATGCTAACACATAAACCTAACGTTTCATCACTTGCTTTTGACTCGTAAAATTTAATTTCAAATTTACGACAGTTTTCTAAAATGTCACAACCGCATCCTATGGGTGTGTGGCTACTGTTTTATCTGTGTGAGTCGAACATCTTTACAACATTATTTGAAAGTAAATTTTGTTTCATCCCGCACTTGCAAGAAATAATAACCGAAGTGTTTTCTTTCCACTTTTGTGAACATTTCGATTAGGTACTTATTCTACAGTTTTCCCATATCTAATTTCACGTTTCACTACTGCAATTTTAGTTAAGTACGAGGTGACAATGAAAGAACATAAATTATAGAAACTGTGTCATTTTTTCTTTGAAGTTTTCCAACGTTCCAACACCAAACCACCAGAATACCAGATGGTATACTGTTCGAGCTAATCTAATATATTATATATTCTGCCACCGTAGGGAAATAGATAGATCTATAGCTATAGTAGGTATACTACACAGTGTTGTTGTTGAAGCATTTTATAAACTTGACGGAATCTACCTTATTTTCCGTTTTGGTGTTTTGATAGATTACAATTCGATACACTCTTTATTTACACTAATAATTTTTATACTGCACCTATTTATCATTATAATAAATACCATTGGTTGTATCTACCATTTTACGAATGAACTTAGACACTTCAACTTCGAAAAACTGTGTTTTGAAACTCGCCAAAAGTTTATTAAGTATGACGATATTAATTATATAAGCGTAGCTGACACTACAATTAAGCTAAAATTCTAATTAAACATTTCATTGTTACCCTACAGCTTTTTTAAACGCAAATAGGAAAAAATTCCATTACCACTATTCCGCTCTGAATACTCGCGTTCTTTTTTATTTTTTGTTAAAAATATTTAAATTAAACAAAACTGCTCCGAATTGTTTTGTATCAGAGGATTAAAGCGCGTAAAATTGCATTTTAATTAATTTAATTACGTACCTAACTGCAGCTCATAATTTGTACAAATTTAGAATTGTACGAAGTTTTTGGATTACGTGTTAAGTTTTCGTTTATATTCCTTTAGGCTTGGATACATCTTTCCTAAATTGAAATTCTTATAATAATGAGTTTCGGTTTGAAAGACATAAGCAACAAACTTCGTTAGAATCAGACATGAGATTTAGCTACCTTTAATTAATTTTATTTAATGGTTATAAAAAGTAATTTAATTAAACAAACATTTTAATGATGTAGAGTGTAGAGGGTAATAATTATATTATTTTAACAAAGAAGTAAGTACATCAAAGAAATAACTTTTGAAATTTGCTCTTGTAGTTTGTGCAAAAAGTCGTAAAAGCGTATTTTTAAATGCACAATAAACTAACCATATCACATCACCAATCAACGGTGGTTTTGTTTATACATAATAATAGAATTATATACTCGTTTTAGTTGGTAATAGATCAATTTATTAAATATATGTTCAATATTACACAAATAAAGCATTATTTAGAGTGGCAGATAGTCCGGATTACGATTACACATTTTATAAATAATAGTGATGGGCCTAAGGAAGTTAAATCAGAGATCAATAAATCGATCGTCAAAAATGTTATATCAAAATGCTAAATAAAGTTATTATAAAAGTTGATTTTTTGGTTATTGTAAGTTTTCACTTTAGGGGCTTTTAAATAATACAGGGTATTAAAAAGCGTGTCTCGCAAACTTAACCCTAAAGCTACCGTACGGAGTACCCGGGTACTTTTTTGAGTTTAAAAGCCTATAACTTTTTTTATTTTAAAGGAATATTATTGAGACTCTTTGACATCCTGTAAAATTTAATTCTTTATACAAAAATATTAGAGGGGCACAAAAAAATTAAGTGAGATGGGATATTTTTGTAATTTAATAACTTACCTACCACATGGGGTACCCGGGTACCTCGCTGTTATTTGCTTGTATTTCATGGGGAATCAATCAATTAAAAGTAGAAGTATTCGAATTATCCATTTATATTACACATTTTTATATTATAAATAATTATTATTATTATAAACAATAATTATTACTAATTAGAAATCGCAAAAAAAGTTAGTGATGAACTTTTGTACTTGCACAATCGTTAGATCTCATGGAAGTCGGTGAGATATGCCCATCACAGACAAAATTTTTACAACTCTCTCATCTCTTCCTCGTTTTCCTGTTTGGCATCTTTTCACCATTCTTCCAAATTATGCAACAACCAATTACCCTCAGTCGTTCAGTTTTATCCCGCTCTTGAACGTTTATTTGTGGCTGTGGTTTTGTAATGCTTACTTTGACGCCAAGAAATGATAACAATGCAATTTTTATCAAAATAAAATTGAATAATTAATCTTTTAGTTCCCTAGTTCATAATCCTTAATCCCTAATCCTTAATTTAGTTAGTATAGATCCGATATACTTCGATCTAGTATGGATGGCATTCAAAGAGTTTTTCCTAAATCTTTTAGAATTTCCCTACGTTGATTTGATTTTGAAGGCAGCTAATAGGGTGATTTTTAACAAAAATTATTTCTATAATTCTGGACACGGATTATTTGGAAAGATGTTGCAGTACAAAATAAAAATAAACCCTGTTGTAAATGTCCACGACGCTATGCCCACAGAAAGCGCATGTTATCTTCACAAAACAGCTTTACTTTTGAGACGCAAATAGTCATTTGCTGGTTATAAATAAATTTTGGATTAGGTAAAAAGGCGTGGGAAACTAACAATTGTCTTCTGGGCACTGTCGAAATAAAGCACGTGCCGACACAGGGTTTATTTGTAAAAATATTGCAGTGTAATATAACATAAACTCCGTTGTAAATGCCGACGACGCCATGTCTTCACAAAACCGCTCCAATTTGACAACAAAAATTGTTATTTTAATTTTTTTTAAATTATAATTTAAAAAATAATACATTTGCAAGTTGTAATAATAATTAATATCGCCCAAATATAAACTAATTAGCTGAATTACTACTCATTCTCCATATAAAACATGCAGGGTACCCGGGTACTCACTTGGTCTAAAAGTTCCGAGTAAATTAATGCTCTCTATCTAATCGAAAAATGAGCAGGAGCGCCATCATGCTGGAACTACAAATGCTACAAAAAGAAATAATCCTCCGTTATATTTCCTGCATATTTTGGGCCATATATTTTGTGGCCCTTGTTTTTTAACACTCTGATGTTTACTGAGCGTTAGTTTTAAATATTTTATCTTGCAGAAAATAAACAAAAGTTACTTTGAATATATTTTTAATTATATGGAAGAAAACTTTCATTGCCGGAATGCAAATTAAGCTCTAAAATATCAACAGAGCCTTAAAAAGGTGCGGGGAATATATAATTGGTATACAACAATGAGGTTGAAGCAAATAAGTGCTTTTCGCCAACAGCCTTTACAATATTTTACATAAATTTCGGAAACAAAAACAACACAAGACTTATAAACAAAACAAATCCAACTGAACCTTTAAACGCAATTTATTAAATTAACAGTTAATTGTTGAGCTGTGTCACGACTTCTTTTAAAGGGGTGCTCATCTTACTTAAAATAAATGCAATCATTTATACAGGGTGAGTCGGGAGGAACGCACCAAACTCTAAGAGCGTAATCAGAAAATGTCCCGGAGTGCATGGATATGTGAAACTGAAACTTTGTTGTGAAATTTAAAAGGGCTGTTTGTCTTATATTTACGTAAAGAATATGTTCTTAGAGGAACGTATCTTTGGAAGAACAAAATCAATGAATAAACTTTCTATTAAAAAATTATTGTCACAGATTTAAACCATTTTTTTAAAAACTGGACTTTTTTGTAATGCGCTCTTTGCATAATTTTTAAACTTAAAAAGTTACCTCCATCTTAAAAGTTGGTTTCAATAATAGCACAAACGTCGCGAGCGGCCACAAAGTTATCTGCCGCTAGCCCCCGATGTAAGCGTATAATCTTCTCGTTAAGTTTCTCGGTTTATCCTGCTGCAATTTAAGACTTCAGAACTATGAAAATAGAAGACTCAATATCAAAAAATGTCCTTAAGAAAAACGAAACTTTTCTAGGCATAAACAATTAATTAAAAGTATATCCGCTTTACAAAATAACAAAACTAAACCGACCAAACGCTACAAATTTGGAAAAGATAATTAAAGTGAAACTTTATAAACTAGAGAACTAGAGAACTTGACTTTTTAAGTCTCTTTAGCGCATTTTTTCCATTTCTTTTTTTAGACTATTACGTTTTAAAAAGGCAACTCGTGTGCTCATGTCGTCTAAAAAAACATGATGTTTCACAAAAACGACGTCACTCATCAGCTATCACTCGTCCTCATCAAGCGTTTCATTACTATTCTTCAAATACTTTAAAAACTAAAAGAAATTGAATATTTTAGCTTGAGTTGGGTATTTTGTTTTCGTACTTTTGTATATTTTGTCCCAAGTTATTGAATCGAGTTGGTTTCTTTTTTTGATGGCTTTGCCAATATGGTAACTTTGACATAGTACCTCAACCTTTTATAAAATTCTAAAGTTGGGTCTATTGTGTTACGAACTCTTCTTATAAACTGAAAAAATTTTGGATTGTATTCATATGCCACTATTTTACATTACGTAAATAAAATTTTAAAAAACAGTTGTTTCTCAATTTCTCAAACCAGTTTCTCAAGAAGTTAAAACTTTATAATGACATCCAAGTGTTTTGATTATACAGGGTGTTTGGAAATAGCACCGATAAATAACCTTTGAGAGATGAATAAGAGCGTCAAACTAAACAACGTTTGCCAATAAATTCATGCCCGAGAATGTTCAATTTCTGATATGTATACAGGGGGTTACATTCAAAAATTTTGAAAAAGTTACATAATACACAGATGCAACTGTTGCCGAATCTACAGTCGACATACTACTGGGAGAGTCTTGAAGGAAATAACTTTGTGTGGAAAGAACAGTACTAATAGAAAGACTTTATTTTTACCCACAGACCATACTCCCAGTAAAGGGATCAAAGTTAAAAAAACTTAATGACGAATAGCTTATTTTGTATGGCGTGCAATTATTTGTTTAGCACCCTTTTGCTAGTTTTTTATTTCCGATTGAACAATACTCGATTCCTTCAATAAATATCCGTTTGTTTACCTATTTAACACGTTCGTAGATCAGATTATACGATTTTCCGGTTAAAGAATTACGTTAATTGTAGCTATCGGTTATTACAAAAACTTGTTGAGTTATATCGGTAAAGAAAACAATATAAAGTCCAAATTAAATTTGTATATTTGACTTTTTAAATAATACATTCGTGTTAGGTTTAAATTAATTTATTCCTAGGTACATTTGTTTTCGGCGAACCAGTTTATTGTGACAAAAAGAGAAAAAGACCCCTAAAGCTTTCTCTTAAACGTTTAATAAAATAATATATTGGTTGTCTAAAATAGGGTTAGTCTGGAAAAGATTTGCAAAGCTTGCTTTCAGCTTCATTCTTAAAAGCAATCGAGTTTCTTCAAACAATATATATGAAACCTGACCCTATTCTATTGTTATCAAGTTATATTACGCAAGGAAGCCCCTGTTGAGTTGAAAATAACAAAATATTATACTTACTTACTACTTGACCTACACACTACAGACTCCCAAAATTCTTTTATAACTGTGTTTATCTGTAAATTTTCCCATTCACAAAAATGCACTCCCGAAAGTTTATTTATTAAAACGAGAAACGAGAGCTTTATAGCTAAGTTGTTTGGTATAATGAGTTAATTAAAAATTACAAATAATTTTAATGTTTGTTTAAATATTATAAAAAACATTAAAGCGGTTAAGTTCGAAACCGTGACAAAGAAAAACAAAAAAAAACTTGGAAATAATTGCTCTTTTCTAGGGACACGCCTGAAGCGGAGAAGAAAAATGATGTCAATTTGTGAAAGGAAAGGCAACGTTCACTATCTCTTACCAAAGTTTCGTAGCATATAACTTGCTAACTTTAAAAATGTTTCTAGTTTATATCTTTAAATAAATTAAATAGTGGCGCTGTTTAAACGAATCGGAATAAATTTAGCGAGGCATAAATCTCGATGAGCTCAATTTAGTTTTCTACCATAATTTTCGTATTATTTCGAATTTATAATAAAACATATTAAACCGCAGCAGATCAGTTTTGATCCACGCCACAAAATAAATGACGTCACATAAATCCCACCGCACCGGAAATGGAGAATGCATCCGCTCCGAAAAGGATAGTACCCGGACTCGACTCCGGGTAGTATTGCGGCCGTATGGACTCTCGAGCATTTAACGATAATCTAACCCGCTAAACCTTTCCGTTATTTTATGTCAATTCGAATGTTTTTCCATGTTTTGTTTTAAATTATTTCGTTTGTTTTAAAATAAACTACTAGAGACAAACTATTTGATGGCGATACAATAAGACAATTATCTAAATTGGGTTATTAAATACATATAGGGAGAGTTTCCAAGTTTGTTTTGCTGATTAAGTGGCTCAATGTAGTTCTGCTTTATATCAAAAGCTCAGATATACGTAGGCGCTTTCTGAGAGTTTCCGGATATCCTTAAAGCTGTCAACGTGAAGCATTTCGTCTCGTTTGTTGCAACTGCATCCAAAGTTAACTTAATATTTATGGTTTACTTTTTAATCTCGTTGCGGTAACATAACAGGGTAATTTTTAACTTTGTCCAAATTAAGGTTTTTTATTCGTAACATAACACTTTATCTGCAATATCTTTTTTAATAATTTTACCTTATGCAGCATGTGGCATTGGCCACAAAATTAGCTCGTCTCCGATTTACGAGTAGGTAATGGAGATTGTGAGGTAATATATCTCCTCTTTGCGACCACCGATGTACTTCAATTTACCAATTTGTTTGCTTTTGTTCTTCTACTACAACGTAATTATTATAGAAATTCAAAAATTGACCCAAAATCATCCGCAAGTGTTCTATTTTATAATTTTTTAATATCGTCTCATTCGTCAGCTAAGTATGAGAGATATATTTTATATTACGTTATAATTATTATAAAAATGTTTGAGGGGGTGTAAATAGAAAAGTACTGTTATGTGACGACACATCACCCCTTTTTAACTCGATCGCCATAATTTCCGCAACTATCATGTGACCTAGACTAATTACGATAACTTCTAACTTAATACATTACACCACCTTACCGTTAATAACTTCCTGTAAATTAGCTAATGCTTAAATTTCGACTGTATTCGTACATTTCCTTTAGTATAAAAGGTTTTTTACCTTTTTCACGCCGTTTTCAACAACTTCGTTACGCGGCGCTTGAAATGTTGAAATCGCTAAATGCTTTATTTCGTTTCCTTTAAAAAAATTCAAATTCGTCTGAAACAAACTGTCTACCGTCATCACTAACCAACCCTTTAACTAATGTATATCTGGTAAATAACTCGTGTAATTTTAAAATTGTTTGTGTTGAAGTGATGGATTGTATAAAAAGTGCTCTAACCACTTAGAAAGTATGTTTCTTTTAAGTGCTTATATTATACATGAGTTTGCACCCCTTTGGGTATTATACAGGCTGTCTTTTTAAAAAAGGAAATAAAGGTTTCACTCTAGAACATACCCCACATTAAGCCTTTCACTTACTCTAAATATTTCCAATGTTTCTCTGCTCTACGATGCCTTTTAGTTTTGTGCCGCTTCCCTGACTAACGCAACCCTCCCATCAACGTGGTTAATTTTACCTTAGTTCCATCCTCGTCCAGTAGTCTATCAGTAGATAACAAAAAACATAGCCCGAAAGACCCCTTCCGACGTAGTCGATCCAATTAATTTTTCCACCTTCGTAGACCATTTACTAATATTTTCCATCTTTATTTGGCAATCTTGGTAAAATTGAGCCTTTTAAGCAATAACAGATTTTACTGGAGTCAATTGTTTCCCCAAAATGACAATTAAAGAGTCAAAAACACTTCCTCTGGCGCTTTAGGTTATATTATGTCAAAAGAAAATCTCTGTGAGGACTCTGGAGTTTAGTTCAGGAAGATTTGGTTTAAGAGTTAATTTAATAAGGCAACTTTGTTAATTAAGGGTGTTACTTAACCACTACAAAATATTTATAAAACCCGCATATACGTGAGGGGATGAGGGAAGAGTTGGGTATGCGGATGTTGGTGGCTATTAATGTTCTGTGACTGCTCGGTTTTGAAACGGAAAACGTGTCAAACCAGTTTCTATTGTGGTTGATGAGGTGGTTTCAGATACTATTTCCAATAGCCGGGTTTACCGCTGGGCTTGTTGGGATGATGGGGCGATTGTTGATTCGTTAGGAATCTCGATATCCAGTCTCCTGGATGGTTGGAAAGGTTTGGAGGTTCCTTTATGAGGCGGAAGTCAGTCCTTGTTCGTTTTCTTCATCGAGGTATTGGTTAAGGTAGCTAAAGTCACCCTCTTGCGGGTGTTTTCGAATAGCCCGGGTAGCGTAGGTATAACAAGGAGTATTAAGGAAATGGCGGTATAGCCTTCTGAAACTGGCCTATAATTTCTCGAAGAATCATCGGACGTGAATTCTTTTTGGGTTGAGAAATGCTTCGCTGGTAACGAGGGGGTGCTAGAATGGCGACCGGTGGGACCCAGGCGGCGTAGGGTGATGCCCTCGAGTGGTATCGTCGGTGAGGGTGTTCTCGGTAACGGAGTTAGAACGGACACTCAAGTTACTAAATCGAATGCCTAGTCCGTCTCCGTGACGTCGGTTGATTCCAGAGCTGGGTTGGGTTCGAGGGGCCTCCGGTGAGGGTTGGAGCTTGTTCCGATGATCTGACTGATGGCGTCATTCAATTTCCAGACAAGAGTATTGTCGTCGCTCTTTAACTGTAACAAAGCGTTATTAGTTGGATTGGTCACATCATACCGTTCGAGATCTTTCACGTGGGCTCAATAGAGTATACTAAAATGACATTAATTACAGGAGAGGGGACCTGACGTACAACTGAAAGGCCTACGAGCTTGGATGCCAGTTTAACGGAGAAACAACGGAGATCAATTAATTTATCAATTTTAATTTAGTGGAAAGGTTCCGGAATAAACCATCTACTCGACTCACGCGAAAAATTATTAATGGTTTTAGAACCAAACTACCGCTTATTAATTTATTTGTAACAACAATTAAACGTTCTCTTCGGAAAAAATATGATGACAAAGTTTATTACAACTTCATTACCAAGAGTAACTAATATTTTATCAGTAAAATGTGATCCGATCACACACGGCTAATGTTGCTGAGTGATATTTATTATAACCATAAAATGAGCAACCCTAAACTCAATAAAACTTAGTGACGTAGAATTTTTATAACTGCAATATGAAACGTGCATGATATTTTTTTAAATTATGTAGGTTTTATAAAGGACATAACTGTAAAAACAAAGTTGTATCTGTATGAAAGTAACATTCTTAAAAATTATGGGCTTCATCGAAGCAATTTAGCTGAAAGAACAAAAGAGAATTAAAGTTAAGTGAAATGGTAAAAGAGTATTTCAAACAAAAATCTTTCAAGTGCCTCCCAGAGATTACCACTTACCACTAAACCTAAATTAAACAAAAAAAAATACTCGAACGTCATTTTACTATAAAATTTATTTCTTCGACGATTTTAATAACGACATAAAATGAAGTCCTTTAGATCGCTACTTAATGAAATTAAATTTAAATCACGAGAGAGTCGTAAAAATTACGTATTCAACTTATTTAAACTTTCAGAACAACCCTCGTATTAGATAACTGTGCGAAGACATTGCATCCTTCTTAATTGCCAATTAATAATTTTGTACTCGAATTTGCAGACGGTTGGGTTTGTAGAACGTAGTCGATAATTTCAATACGAAACAAACAGTTGAAGACATTTTAATTACTGCTCTCTAAATTATTGAATTGTACCTATTAGTTGTTTTAAATCAAAATTTTCATTATGTGCCGAGATTCGAAAAATTGTTTGCGCAGAAGCGTAAATAGGTCTCCACTCAATACTTTCAACTTTGACGCTTCTGTCGTAGAAAATGCAATTGCAAGTCGTATCACGCGCAAAATACAAAATCCACTCTGTATACCGTAAGAAGAGTTGTCAAGTGTCATATTCCAAAACGTGACGTTTCTAACAGAGACGGAAACGTTCACAATATCAATATGATGTTGAAAGCGTACTGTGAAATGTAACATCCACGTTCAACGGACGTCAAGCACCTAACACTAAAGAGGCAAAATTTTGGTTTACTAAATTTAGCATACAGCAAAACTACGTGATTAAATTTTATGTCGCCCAAACTCCTACATCTAATACACCGGACGTCCATTAATTATAATTTACAGGCAATTTCAAAAGCCACAAATGTGTGGGTTTATTGTGTTCTTACACAGTAATCCGATTTATCCAACCTGGGTCACCGGTCAACAAGAGCTCTTGTATACAAAGCATCGCGAATAGCTCCGTAACAAACTTTGATTAAGGTCCAAAATACTACTAGCATCAATATTCTGTTTTTCTTTAAAGACTGTAACCAAGCGGCTAATAGATTGAAGATGCGATAAGTAACAAGTAACAAGTTCAGAACCTTTTTTGAAATTATAAATGTTGTCGAAAGTTTGTCAACGACTAACCGAAGCCTCGCTAACTTGTAGTTTAAGGCTCGTTGGGAACTGTATTTGGGGTACCTACCTACTACAGCCATAAATGAAGGTGATTCGGAATTCGTTTTATGTATAGGTAATTTAAAAAATAAATATGTGGTAAGCTATTTCTTCTTCTTTAACAGAAAATCTACATCTGGAACGGTTTGCAATAGAAAATTATACAGGACGCTCTTCTAATACTCAGTAGCGAGGTACTGGTCGCTATGGACGAATCCGTAAATAACAGAATTCTTCTCTACGATTCCATTTCTTATAGGTATGAGTAGTAGCTTACTAGGTTCTGAGCATCAAAAGACTTCTTCAAATCGCGTCATAAACCCCCCTTGTACCTCAGGCCTATTTTACCTTGTTTTTTTATAGTTTCTACTTCTAGTTGTTCTCATATCCAGAGTGTAGTATTTGTATTTAGTAAATCCAGATATCACATAATATTATTAGTATCACCATCGGATGTAGAATTCAATTGTCTTTCGATTGAGTATAGCATTCCCTACAGCTAAAGTTAGCCGTTATAAAGTCTTCAAAGAGTCTTTAAATTTTTTTATGTAAACCCTATTTGTATAATTTGAAACAAAAACAAATGTACAAAATTTTATCAAGTTGATAATATTTTAAATATGTTTTATGCTGTACTGCAATCAGTTGTACTGTGGGTCGGAATGTGAATGCGGATAAACATATTATTGTTTATATTTATGTGCATTTTTTAACCTTAAAATGAACTAATTACTATAAATGACTATAAATTAAATTAAGAAATCCTCCGTACCTACATCTTTTTTTAATCAATCTAGATTAAACATTCGATTCTGTTCAATTGGCCTGAGAAAATTAAACTCGGAAAACATTAAAAATTTTAATTTATTGCAAAAAACAAATAAATGTCGCATTTCGGCGATTACGTGTAGAAATTCTTCAGCGTGAGAAATAAGTGAAGGCTTGAAAAGATGAATAATGAATTTTCTTTTTGAATTTCTAATTTGCAATCCATTATTATTGTTATTATACGTATTATACCTCAGCTACTATTTTTGTGTGAATTTTAGTGACGCATGGACAAATTAAATGTTTATTTGACCTTGCTTTGGTGTTTTCCTTTTCAAAGTGCGTATTATTCTATCAAAGTATAGGATTTGGTAGGATACAAATATTTATGTGTAGGTTGTAGGTGTAGGTAGGTACGTAACAATTTGATAGGCGCTTCAAATACATTTCCATTTAAATTTTACATTAAAATTAGTTTTGAATGTTACCTATTCAAAATTCAAATTTATATAATCCTCGCAAATCAGTTATATCGATATTAGATTGATAGTGCTGACCAAAACTTTGTTCAATTAAGCTAATACGCTAATACCGTGATTATTTAGACAAATTATAATATAACTGTTATAATATACTATTACTCATTTACTCATTAGGTACCTACTCATTACATACCACAATAAAAGTGTTATTTTCTTTCTTTGGTTAAACTGTAATAATTCCACAATTCAATTCATCGTATTAGTACATACATTCAGACCAGTGTACCAAAATTTGCATCGACTTTAGTATCTGGAATTAAAATTCAAGAGCCAGGGAACTAAAATTCTAGGCCAGAGGTATATGTTCGTACGTTCGTGGACAATTTATATTTTTTGATATTTGTATTTTTTTGTGAAGCCAGAAGAACTTTTTACGAATGGCCTTAACAAATATACTTCAATATTATACCAGAGACGTAACGTAAAAATTGTTTGAATACATTCCTGTACACACTTTCATCCATTCTAAACTATTTTATTTAGTAAGGGAACCCTAATCGTAATTATCGTATATTTGTGTGGTGGTGCTAGAGTATTTATAGCGAGGGGTATTGAAGGGGGTCTTTTCAAATTAACTTTCAAGCTGTGAAGTTGGGCAGCTTGTCAGATTGTGCTGACTACTAAAAATTCAATTTTAGAAGCCTCTTGAGGCAAGTTTAATGTTTATTTGCACGCACTTTCTTCTGTTCTGTGCAGTTTTCACTTATTGGGAGTGCGCTTCCCATCACAATTATTATGATTGTATTGACATATCAATTCAGAGTTATTCCAGTCGTGTAACTGATGTCACATGGCTCCTCACGGGCTTTAAATTGGGATCATTTCATATTTGAAAACAGCAGTCCCACTACGTCTAAGAGTACGGCTATTATACTCGCTACTAGGGCTGGGCGATATTAAAAAAATATCGATATATCGATACATCGGAATATCGATAGGTATATCGGAATATTAAATATCAGAGAACCTGGAAAACTACGTAATTGGAATGGTTTTAAATAAAACTAACTGATCAGGCAGTATATTATTTGGTGTGGAATAGAATGGAATTAGCTGCGTACAACCTAATATAGCACGCATTTTCACGGTAACACCAAACATTTCGTTACCGTGCGGATTATTTTGATAGCAGACTGCAAAATTTTGCTAGCCGACAAAGAAGTAGGGCTGGGCGATATTAAAAAAATATCGATATTATCGATATTTTAAAAAATATCGATATATCGATATATCGATATTTTTTTAATATATTTTTTAAATATCGTTATTCGATATATCGATATGTCGAATAAAATTCCCAGCCCTACTCGCTACTCGCGCATTGTCATTACAGCAAGAAAGCTGATAATTCTGAATTAGCCTGTATTGTTTGAAGTTTAAAAAAAAAATCAAAAATGACTGCTCTGGGTATCTGTTTGGATGATCTCTCAGTAAAATTCCGAGTCCCATTACTTTTGTAATATGTAATTTAAAATCTGTGTGGAAGTGATGTTCAATAACTGGTTCCTGAAAATGATATGCTAAGGTAACGTTAACAAAAACGGCTTGAAAAGTCGTCAGCCTGAGGTGACTTATGAACTGAAAAAACTTATTTGCTGAAAGTGATCGATAGGTCGCTCAAGTTTCATTTGATTTAACATAATATCTCTTTAAGTTAAAATTGATGCTTTGCGCTTTTAATGCAGTCTCCTATTATTCTATAGGAGACCTGTTCAAAGTATCACACAACCACTATATTTTATTTATTATTAGGTCAGTCTTGCAATTAAAAACTTAATTTTTGCTCATTACTTATCTGTTTGGTTTTTTAAAAATTTTAAGTTTTTTTTTCTGTTTCAGAACACCTTCCATTTCCACAACACACAATCAATGGAAAGATTAGGAGCATTGACGAAGTATGTTTAATATCTAAGTAAGTACTAAATTTTATGCTATTATACTATACTTGCATTAGGTGTGTAGGTACTTTAAAACTCGCTTAAAAAACATAAAACTGTGCAAGGTTATTTATTTAAAATTATGAACTACATCTACATAATTATTAACAATCACAAAAATTACTAGTTTACAGAAAGCCTTGCACCAGTTACTTTGCATAAATCAATGAAAATGAAAAATAAATAATTTTTTTTAACTTACGCGCCTCTTGAGCAATAAATAAATATTTGAAACATTATTAATAGGTACTTATTATAAAGTCATCAGAACTCCCATCAATTTTTTTAGAACAAACGAAATAGTTATGCTACTTTTCAGACTATAAACACATACCCACTGTTGAGTGGGTCTACGGATTAAGTTGACGAAGTGACAATGTGCAAACGATAATATTTTTTCAAAAAACGTTCTTGGGTTAGCCGCTTGCTTAAAATCAAATTTTTAAGGCAATCAAATTTTGGTAATAAATTTTTTCACATAGATACATTTTTCACAAATAATATTAAAAAATTTAAATTAAGAAAAGGTCTGTTCAAGTATGAAAACAATTGAAATAGGACTCGTCATGTCACAATGATTAATTTTAAAGCACTTGATGGAAAATGAGTTAATTGGCGAATTAATTAAACAAAAGAACAATAACAAATCTAAAGTATTAAAAAAGTATAAAAAATAAGAAAAAAAGTTTAATCTTTTTACATTATCCGACATTATGCTCGAACATAAGTTGAAAAGCTAAGAGGTAGGGTAATAATAGGCCAATGTTTTAAAGGCTAATATCTTGCAGTGTCTTTAATCTGTTACAGAAAACTCGTTAATCTTTACGATAAGAAACAAAGTCATTAAATTCTCTATCGCGAATAAGCTTGCACTTCAAATAGCCCAACTTTAACCAGAAAAGTTTTACTGAGTTTTTGTTGTCTACTTTAGGGAATACAAATGGGAATAGCATAACAATAATATCTAAAGGTAAAGAAACCACTTAGGTTTATTTTTTATAATTTGATACACACTTAGCTTAATTTTTTTAGAGTTTTTTTTCATAACACATCTACACCAGCCTTAATTAAGAATTATGTACAATTTTGATTGAACATTGCCTTATTAATATGTTAATATTTATAACGTCGTTCACTCTGCCTTTTTTTCTTTTTTTTAAACAAATTTTACAAATTTTAACAAATTTGAAGGAGCTTCATAAAGACTGTGCATTCATCGTGCATCCAACCTCCACAAACAATGCAACGAGTTCAATCATCAGTGTTTTATGTTTTACGGTAATCTTCTTTGCACCCTACGCATTCGTTTTCGTAATCTTCACCTTCTGTACTGTTGCCATCCATAGTCCCCTACTAAGTCTTTTAGACTCTCTTACGTAAGTGTTAGGCTTTTTTGCGATGGCAAAAATCAATTTCTAGTGGTTCGTCTACCCTTAAAGATAGATGATCGATGGACCTCACAATGGGTTCACTATAGCTTAATGAAACGAATATACAAGCTGGAGCTCTAAAATTCCATTTAAATATTAAAGTCTATCTCTCCTCATGGTCCATCTCTCCCCGACTTTGAGAGGTCTTGGAGGTCCAATTTTCGACCATTTTTTAAACATTAGTCGTCTCATTTCGCCAATAAAATACACAATGTTGGTTGAAATGGCTTTTGAGGATTTGCTTGTAGATTCTCTTTGCCCGAAATGCAATAATTTCGCTTATTGACACAGCCATTGAGCTATATGAGCCCCACCACTGAACAAATTTTTACGATGAAACAATGGGGCAACTTGATTTTCAGGTCATTTGTCAATTGAACAAATAAGTCTTTAAGCCAAGATCTTTATTTAAAATGTTTCCAAAAAAGTGGTCGGACAGAGGTCCAATTGTTGCGCACGGTGCCGAATTGAGGTGTTTGGTTCTTCTCCGATACTTCTCTTAAGAGCGGTTATATTTTCTTTGGTACGTACTCTTTTTTGTGCCACAGAGTAAGCTAACATCTAGTAGCGTAAACGAAGTGCAAAATCTATTCACAGTTTGCCGAATTATTGATTCGGACGGACGATTATGTCGCTCGTAAAATGACCTGTACGTTTCGAGAATAGAACCACGATTTTCTAATAAATTTGTACGATTTACAATCGTTGCTCTGATGTCAATCTTTGCACGATGAAATGGCAAACATTACTTTATAAAAATAACCACTCAACTTCGACACATGATAACTGATATCGTGATATCAAAGCTGTCTCAATCAAAAGTTGTATACCTAAAACACCCTTAGGTATCTACACTTGGCATTTGACAAAATCGGAGAGTATTATAAATTTATAATAAAGTTCAGCAGTGGGACTAGTAAGACAAAGCAAAAAGAAGTAGATAGGGATATACAGAACAGAGTATTTTCGCCTATTTCTTACATCCTGAAAAATTGGTTTGTTATGTCTAAAATTTTTCAAATTTCATTGAATAAGGAATTCTCAATCTAGTGCATAAAGGGAAAATTAATAATTTAACAGAACAACTAAACAGTAAAGTGGCGCACTATTTGAGCGTTTCAAAATGAAAAATTAAATAATTTTTTAAGACAAAGCTATAGTTTTTTTGTAATAAAAAAAATGTCAGGATGTAATATAGTAAAAGACCTTTTGTTTAAAACACGATTTAATTAATTCGAAGTCTTTATAGCGCTTTCCACTAGGAAAGAAAATTTAATTTTTAAGTTTTAATTGTGCTAAATCAATTATTTTCATGACTAATGATCGGAAATTATAATTTCTAAGGTTATGGATCTTTCAAAATTATAACTTTATAATTTTTGTCTTATCGTGCAAGGTACACTCCTAATAGATCTGGTATTTCTTGTTTGTAACAAAATTTTTACGTAAATAATTATTTACGAAATAAAAAAATTCCTTTCAAATGCCATTTATATTCCTTTCAGTATTTATAGCAGTGTGTGTATAGATATAGTTTTAGAAGAGCCAACATTATTCAGAATCTTAAACAATTAATGAAAATTCAAAATGAATGGCATAAAATATTTAAAAGCAATAAAAATTTTCAATTAAATAAGAAAACAAAAATGAAGGCAATTTAAAATCCGACAATTAAACAAGTTTTTCTCTTGAATTCGCCAAAACGTTCATTAAAATTTCATTTTGTAAACTGACGTAGCGGGTAATGCAATTTTGCCTTGTCAATTATCATCGGTCGCGTTACAGTGATTGGTTCATTAAATCGGTATTTGAAGAAGATTGAGTATAATTATTAATGATAAATTGATTTTTTGAAAAGAGCGAAAAAATAAGGGTTAAAATTTAAATTGTAACACGAATGTTAATATTGTCGGTCGACGTAATAATAATATGTGCATAAAAATCGACAAATTGTTTGTTTATTATTTATATTACAACAAGTGGACGCGTGGGGGATTTTAAAGCAAACGGCGTTTTCAAACGTTCGACTTTTAATTATAATTACACGTAATGAATAGTAACAGTAACATTCCTACGTAATTGAGACTAAACAACTAGTAAAGTTTTAAATGAGACCTTTTATGGTTCAAAGACCAAATAATAAAAGTCGAGGGAAATTGTAATGTTCCCTCCATCTGCAACAGTGGCAATTTTCAGCCACTTAAAACTTACTTTCAGTTCTTTACATAATCGTAATTTTTACTTAAAGAAGTCGTAAAAACTTAAATATTGTTATACATAAATATTAGTTCGACAAATCGCGACTGTTTAGGTTCGACAATTTTTGTTAGCGGCTTTTTGTTCGTGCTAGTGATTAGAGTTGTATATTGCTGAAAAAGGGTTCTTAGAACAACACGCAATTTTCAATTTCAAAAATGAGTCTATCAATTAGGTATTTTTCGGAAAGTAATCTTTTGGTAACTAAATTCTAATCTGAAGTTCTGAAGGAAAAATCAAAGAAATAAAATGTTTTAATAAGTTGAAAGTAAATCTTTTCGTTGTGGAAATTCCTACTCACAATTTGAGTTACGGCGACCGTTGAAAATTACCCACACTTTAAAAAATTGGTTTCATAAAAATATAACTGTCTTCTTTATTTTTTAAAGCCCATTTTTTAAATCGTTTATTATATTCTATAAAGAATCTCAAACAGAAATACTACCAATAGCAAACAGGAAAAATGTAATTCTCGCAGATTTTCTTTAATAAATTTTCTGCTTCCTTTCACCAAACTACTTCTAAAATAAACGGTGTAAATTTGAATATGTTACAGTTTCAATTTAATATTGAAAATTCAAATTTAAGTGTTTATCGATAAAAGAAAAGGGTTTTATAGTGAAACGAAATGCTTTTAAAATGTATCTAATACTTATAAATCTTAACAAAACTAAATGCAAATTTTTTGAGTATAAATCCATTGTCGCGAAAGTCAATTAAGGGCCCGAAAATTCAATTCGAGCCACTATATAGAATTGTCTGAAGTAATAAGATTTTTAAAGCTCATTTAGGCTAAAAACGTCAAACCACCCTCTACGTACAGAAAACAAGCTTAAATTAGACTTAAATGCATTTAATTCTTATTTTAAAACGCGCGGAAAGCTTCTTTTATATCAAATTAAATTTACATTATTTGTAGAAAAAGTAAGTAATACACAACTTTTAAAGTAAATGAACTGGAGCTGCAAAACGATATTTTATTTCTATAGGCACAGCTCTAACGTGTGTGCATTGATCAATAACTTGAATGCAACCAATGCAACTACTTTTTCATAGGTAAACACAACTTATTTTTCGTTTTTTATACATTATCTACAACAATTGCAATATCTGTGGAACCGCTCTACCACTTCTGCCACAATCAAGAGGTTCGAAAATGAACAAATCCTCCAAAAATGTTTCAGGTTTTATCATTATTAGTTACTTTATTGGTAACTACTGATTTATATCTTTTTCATCATCACATTCCTTTTATGGAAATTTAATTTGCAGCAATCCTATTCACTGTACAATGCCGATGTAGCTCCATCTCAACGTATTGTGTTTCGATCAGCCCGTATCCGAACGAAGTTCATTCAGGGTTCTACGATCCTTGGCTTTACATCGTTGTCAATCAATGAATAGCTAGGAATGTCTTCTGGTATAAAGATAGGGGAGGAACCAACTAGTCCGCCGATTACATAGAGTTTAAGAAACTTTTTCTATAAATCCATTTTTATACTGTAACGATTTTGTTGTAAACTACCCTTCACGTAGTCCACAATAATAAATTGGAGATAGCAACCTTTTCAATAGTTATCGGTAATCAAAACACACACTTGCTCATAATTTTTTTCTTGACTTTCTTGAGCTTTAATAATCCAAGTTAGGCAGCTCCAGAGGTGGCGGGTTAGAACACTTTAATAAAACAAGATAATACAAAAATTAACGCATGTCAAATGCGAACTAGAAAACGAAACGGTTGAGCATGTGCTTTGTCATTGTCCAGCCGTAACGTCAATAATAAGATCGGTGTTTGGTCTGGTTTGGTCGGTCTGGCTCGACATGGCCACCACCCCTCTTGCCAGAGTCCTGGACTTAGAAAAAGAAATGGAACGGCTGGTCGGACTTGGTATAGGGCGTTCCGAGCTCTTCCAATTTAGCTTCTTGACTCTACCTATTGTAATGTCTCCTAATCCGTCTTCAAAAGAACCATAAATTAAACTTGCTTGACTGCAAAAGCAACTGGTCAGGGCTTACAGAATACTGGAATTTAAATTTATTTCTAGTATCATTATTATTAGCGTGTTTTATAATTGCACTCTTTGTTCGAGTAAGAGTTGTTCGAACAAGTTTAAATCTGCTCGAAAAGATATGATTTAAAAAACGGTTTGGGCGTCTAACTGTCATCTGTCACGACAAGTTGCACGGAACATCCCAATATATATATCTGGAAGCAATAAAGACCCAGTTTTTCCCCACACAATTAGATATTTTTGTTCTTTGACAGTATCGCCAGGAACTTTGATTCCGACAAGTTGCTATTTTTAAATACAATTTTAGATTTTGAGGTTATGTTGCGCGCATCATCTAGCTACTCGGTGCACCAAGTTCGTGTTCGAACAGGCTGTTCAAGCAGAAATCTGTCATTTTAAAAACGCGATCTCATTTGTTCGAGTACTCGAACAGTTGTTCGAGCAATTATAAAACACGCTAAATGACTACCAACAACTTGAAATTTGTACACCGGACCATCCGTTGTGGAATAATTATTATCTACACACCTATTTGAAAAGTTTCGACGTTTTTTAAATTTCTCCGTTGATTGGGTTTCGAATTTGAAACATTCGCACTTGAAGAACTTTTTGTGCAAACGTAAGACAAGTATCCTTGCATTTTGCAGTTATCACAAAAATGTTTTCAGAACCTGAACTCCGTCGAACCGTGAGAACTTTTCCAGCACACTTTACATTATTTAACTTGTATTGGGTTTACTTGAAATACCTCTGCTGTTTTCCGGATGCTGCTTCTCGATACCTTCTCGTTTAGGGCCGCCTCCCTGGCTAATGCAACTTCCTTCAACTTTGCCAGTTTCACCTTTGTTGCATCCTCCTCCAGTAGCTTTTCTTTAATCGGACCCGGTTTTAACCCGATCACAAACATAACTCGAACAACACCTTCTAACGTAGCTGCCTCGAATTTGCAAGGTCCAATTAATTTTTGAACCCGCGCAGACTATTCGCTGACGTTTTCCAACTCCATTTGTCGAGCTTGGTAAAACTTAGCCCTTTCGGCAAACATAGATTTGACTGGGGTCAAATGTCTCCCCAAAATGTCCATTAACATTAATGAGTCGAAAGCCACTTCCTCGGGCGTCTCTCACTTAACGCGTTCACGAAAAAGCACGTTTTAAACCGTTATCGGTGATTTTATTTATTTGAAAAAAATTGTTTATTTTGATTTTGAAATTCCGAATTCGTGTGGTTATACTCTGGCACGTTACCCGTATATCTCACTTTGATTTTCGCTATTTTCTTCTCATTTTCTTGTCATTTGTTACACGAAATTAATTTATTTAAATATTCAATATTTTAACGATTTTATTTAAAAAACGGCGACACAGTTGAATTCTTCAGGCTATCCGGATGAGGATACCCATCAGAACTACCTATTTGAAAAATCTTACTCAACTTTGGGCATTTTAAAGCGGTCCCTTGTTCGTACAGAACGAGTGCACGACGAATTTATAATTGTTGCAATATTATTGATTATTGGCATCTCAATAGTAACCAAGTATGGTCGGTGGTCGCGGGTCCATTGTTATTATTATTAGCCTCCCGCAAATGACATCATATTATGTAGCTATCCGCCTCCGTATATTGTAAAAGATGTGTGCAAGAGAGGCGTTATAATTTTCCACCGAAACCCATTTCTCATTTTTCTTTTCATAAAAAAAGTTATCGCCAATAAAAACAATATTGTTTTTTATCGCTTTATATCAGAGCCATATTATAAAAATATGAAATTCATGACAAAACTCCTTTAACTAACAGGTAGTTTAACTAACGACCCGTTAATCCTCGTATAAAACTTAAAATTAGAAAAACATTGTTTAGTTGTTGAAAGTAAATAAATTTTCCGAATGTGTACATATAAAATTATTGTTTTTTACAACTTATAGGAAGTATAACATAGAGAAATGAAAGTAAACAAAGATCAGCTCTTTATTTGCTTAAGAAATCTTTTTTCAGTAAGTTCAATACAATTTATACTACAGTTAAACTTTTGGCACAAACAATGTTAGTTCGTGAAACTTCAAATAAAAATCTTATGATTAAACTTCCGCAAAATAAACAATCGTAAACATTAATTATTGTTAAACTTCATTTATTTGAAACGTATAACGATCGATACAATTATAGTAAAGTACTGATCCATTAGCCCCGCTAAATATCAAATAAATTGAAATAATACCATTACGAGGCGTGTAATTTGAATAATCGTTAAATACGTTGTAAATGGAAGCTGTAATGTTTCAATTATTATTAATAAAATATCTAATAAAATAAGTTTCGCTAACAAGGATACTCAACCTGTCTTCGTAAAAAATGCTCGATAATATGGATAGTTAGAATGTGACGTTTTATAAACCTATCGGCGTTTAATCACTACATTCTGATAGCTTGTATAACCGATATATCTGGGTGGGCCTCAATTAAAGCGAAGCTTCGTGAGGCATCCCAAGGGGCAGTTGTAAATCATTGCAGAAAAGGGCAGCGGTATCGTGTTGCGGCTATGTTAACACTGTAACCACTTTAAACTGTTAACTTTAATATCGAACTTTTCGAGAATAACGATTGGCGTGTTTTAATATCATCATATAGAATTTACGATAGTATGTAGAACGAGCTTCGATTTAAAACGAAATTACGCCTGTATTTTTTTTGCACATCGCTTCTGTACAATTACGTATTCAACGAAAAGTTACTCATTTTATTCGACCGAATTTGAGTTGGGTATTGTGTTGTTCGACAAAACATCGAGTATCAATAAGTAATGTTGGCCATTTTTCGATTTTTTTTTCAGGATTCTTTTGTACTACGGGTAATAAAGGGAAAGAGTTGAAATACGATAATGAAAGTTTTAAATAAATGAGTATGAATATGAAGCTGTAAAAGCAGAACGATTTAATAAACAATACGTCACGTTTCAAGTGTTATGTGATGTGGGTAACGGGTTAATTTTTTTTTGTTGTGTGTATTTCAGCGCAATAATGAAAGTTCTTCGAGTATGCTACTCATTTAACCACTAAATAATTGAACGGAATTAAATGGTAAGCCTGTTGTACTTTTTTCTAATTAAAATTATCAATGTTTGGTATTGTGAGTTCCAAATTCAGAAATTCAGAAAAAAAGATAAAATTCCAACAAATGTTTTTCGTAAAAAAGTAACTGATGTAGAAAATTTCAAATTTGGGAAAAAGAAGGGCATGGGCTAGTGTTAAAAATTTTAAAAACTTGTTTACTCGAATTAATTTTTTTTAATTCGTGTGTTCTGATTCACATCTCTTTTTTTTTACTTCAGAGCTTTTGTTAGACGCACCGCACCATTACGGCACTATAAGGGCACCCCCTTACGGAAGCACTACTATTATTAATTTATACTTCATAAATATTTCGATTTATGCGATGGGAAGAGAGTCCTTTCAGGTTGATCCACTATTACCCAAATTGGTCGTAGCCTTTATTTCGTGGTGTTCGGCGCAACGCACCTATCTCCCTTGAAAAGTAAAGCAAAAACTTTTAAAACGTCATGTTTTGATGATATTAATTAAAAGTTTAATATTCGATAAAAATATAAAAATTACGAATCTTCGGGCTGTTTATACCAACGGGATAAGCAAGAGCATGTAAGGGTGAAACGAAGAAGCTCTACACTTTACAGTATAGCAATAATGGAATATCGCTAGTTATTAGTTACGACTTTGAGAGCGTCTATCCTTAAATCTCGGTATACCTCAGGGTACAATTAATGCCGCATTCATACTTCTAATAATCGAAAGCACATCAAATAATTCCCCACTCTTTCTGTATTAAAGTATATTTGCGACGCACAGCTACGCTAACACATTCATGTTGAATAATGGAGTTGCTAATTTATCAATATTCGCCAAATCTTAGCTGAGCTTTAAATAATATTTTCATTTTATAATTAGAGACCAACAAAATTAATATTTAATGAAAATTGCAGCTTTAATAATATATAGCTCAAAGCTGTTTCGAACCGGACTCCGACTGTGCAAACTAAAAATTAAAAACAAGTATAACTAAACTGAGCTCGAATTTACCCTAAATGTAAACTTTTCGATTTCATGCGCAAATGCTTTGATAAAAAGTAATTTTTCAGTGAACTTTTTAATATTTTGTTAACACAGTCATTTCCATTTAGAAGAATATTTTTGTTTAATTGCTCTTCTCGTCCTCGATTTAATTTAAAGCAGTCTAACTCACTTCTTGTCAACGTATAAATACATATACTAGTTTAATATTGTTTGTGATAAGTATTTTTTTTCAAATTTTATAAATATACCAATGAATGGATTGTGGGCTCGTTTCGTTAATTTAATCTTAAATAAGCATCAAAATACAAAATGAAAGCTACAGCTAAGTTAACAGTCTGTGAATAATACTTTTGTTATAAGGTCTTATAATTTTTCTGAAACATCTGCTTTTATAAATTGAAATTCAATCGGAACTAATAATGGAGCAATAATGGAATATGAAATTATTGACAAAACGAATTTTATTAAATGATAACGTAAAATTTGTATTCATGGGTTGTCCCAATCCTATTATTAGAATGATACTACTGAGTACTGCAATAAAAACTTTTACGATTATATTTAAGAAAAATACTTATATCGAAGCAATTTAAAACTTATATTTACTTTTTATAAGAGCTTAGAAAATGTTGAAAATATTAATTTTCAACTTACATATTAACTGAAAATTATGATAGTATTACAATAATAATACTCGTCGAAATATTGGAAGATTTGGGAATGTTTTTCAAAATTGAATTCAGGGGAATAAACTTATTGAACTACTAGGTTATTACGCCTAACGATAATATAATATTTACAATATATAAATTGTCAATGATAGTTCGACTCCCTTATCACACGATGTATTACAGAAAATGAATATTGAGCAGAATAAAGTTTAAATAGTAGTGCAAAATGGCAATTGAATTATTAAATTTTACTCCAAATAATAGCGAAGTTGTAAGAATATCATTTATAATCCACCCTCCCTTTAATTTTGGACAAGGAATCGCCCTTTGCATCATTAATTGCTTTCTGAGACCCGGCATTAATTGTCTGAAGAGTTATTTAAAATTGACCCCTGTTAGGACTTTTAGATGGAAGTTGCATTTCCTAAGATACCAGTTAAATTTACCTATTACTTTATCTATGCTATTATAAATCTTGGGTTAATAGTACAATAATAGTATGAGCGTTTGCCGAATATTTTGTTTATTTTAGCTTGTTTTAATGCTGCAGCTGTTTTAATATTTTAACTAAGTAATAATTAGATACTTTTTTAACCCTAAATTAAACAAATTTTAGGAGAGAAAAATTTGTCGACCAAATCTCGGGAATCGAACCCAATACAGCTATTTCCGGTGACTGTTCAACACCAATTGAGCCACTAGCCGACATGCTTCCTCTCTCCTTGCGACTCACCGTATATTCTACATCCTCGAAATCGCGAAATATACAATTAGTACATTTTATTTGTACAAATACAAATACATTGTATTTATAAAATTAGATAACTAAGTTTCGTCGATAAATTTATTTTTCTGCACTGGAAACCAGCTCTCTCAACGTCCATCTCTATGTTACAAGAAATTCTGATTTCTACACTTTTTGCACTCCAAGTAAGAGATTAGATTTATTTTTCATTTCCAACCCCAATGGTTACAAACTGTCTAAAATAGCCTATCAAGACTTTAAAATAAAACATGTTAAAATACATCACTTAAGAGATCTCCGTCGCTTAAAAACTCAGTTACCGTGTAATATGACCGTGTCATTAAATTATTTTCACTCTGTTTCGAAAACCCGGCTGTAGTGGAGTGACAACTTTGGCTACCCTGTTAAATAATTTCACGCAGGTATGAGATGTCGTACTTTGACTTGCCTTAATTCTGTGATACGGAATTAACAGGTGATACTTTCCTCTCGTCTTATATCCGTAGAGCATGTCGTTCGTGACAAACCTGTCCATATTTTCCGACACATAAATGACGCATGCAAGTATGAAGCTAGAGACAATGGTAAGTAGATTTAACCGCACAAATAGTTCTCTGCAGCTCTTGCGTCCGCCTTTTTTGCATCATATCATACGCTCAACTGCCTTTTGCTGTCTCAGGATTACATCGATATCGAGAAAGTTTCTCCACAGTCCAAGCAGCTTAACACTCGCAGAGCCAGCTGGTCTGGCTGTAAAGGCCAGCTTCTGTGTCTTACTTATATTTATATTTTTACCATGTTGGCATCAAGTCAGCTCTTTGCGTCCCTCAATGTCTCCGAATTACGTTCTTGCAGTCGCAGGCCGTCCGCGGCGGTGTTTACGAAAGTAGCATCGTCAGCGAAAAAAGTGGCCTTGTTCAATTCTATGTTATTTTCCATATCATTGACGTAAATCACAGACATTATTGGTCCTAGTACCGAACTCTAGGGCGCTCCGGTGGTGAGTCTCTTAACTTTCGACTGTCTGCCATTGGCATCAACTGCCTGCTTGCGATATCTCAGGTAAGAAGCAAACATGTCGTGTGCCACGCCACGAACTCCGTAAAACTCCATCTTTTTCAGCAGAATGTTGTGTTGTACCGTATCAAAGGCTTTCCAAACAAGTCAATACAGTTATAGTGGACTTGCCCTTCATATTAATATAAGCCTGCTGCTTGTCACTAAACAGTCGGCATCTATCAAAAAAATCACCAATCTGTTCTTTAAGACTGTTTCAATCACCTTCGAGAAACTAGGTAACAAACTTAATGGTCTGAAATCTGAAATCATTTAAGTTATGCGCGTTTTTCTTTTTTGGCGATCTCGCAATTTGTAATTTTTAGGAAAAACTCCTTCGTCGATGCATTTATTCATGACAAACGCCAGCGGCTCACACACACAATAGTATTTTTCAATACTGCACTCTTCGTCCCATAAATGTCTTGATGTAGTGGATTTTAAACACTTAACTACGTTGATCAGCTCGTGCTCGTCAACCCGATCAAGGAAGAGAGATTGCGGATTTGATGATTTGATGATGATAGTTAGTCAATTATATTACTCCACAGATTTCCCCCAAAAACTTTTTTCGCACCTTTTCGAGCAGACTTCTGACAAAAAGATTTTGGTAGGCTTTCGAACACCAGAGTGCTTTGAGTTCATTCTCGTCTGTAAAGTATAGCAAATTTTTCTTAACGGACTCCGATGCAAATCAGCATTTAAGCTTTTGAGGAGTATTGCTTTTGCAGATGTTTTTGACATCATAATCTGTGAAATTTTTGGTATCGTTTTAGCTTAATTCGCCAACTTATATTTACCGGCATTTTCAAGGATAAATCCTTTTTCTACCATCTCTTTACATCATCTAACGGACAGATTCACTCATTACATGTATATCGAATCACACCCACAATCACAAATTCGTAGCATTTAATTTTCTCATATACAGAGGAAAACCCATGAACCTACAAAACTACAATTACAATAGAGAAATATGAATATCATCAGACAACTCGCAGTGAACAACGGATGCCAATTAACCAACCATCAATAAGGTCAGTCACCATGGAAAGTACGAAAACCATAGATAAACAACAAATAAACAAAATATTTACAAAACATGCACACAAATAGGCAACAGTAACAACGGAATGAATATAACTTTTATATAATGTTATAATATAACATCACTTTCGTATCAAAAACTAATAACGCAATGTAGAACACTTTATAAAACTGCCAACCTAGAGATAACCTAATGGAAGAAAGTGGGGTGTATGAACTGAAATGTACAGATTGCAGTTGGGACTTTTCTTTAAACCCCAGATACTACACATTATCTTGAACAATTTTAGTCGAAGTCGGTATAGTAAAATGTTTGTAATAAGCGAGAAAAACTTAATTGAAATTAAATATTTTAGAACTGCTTCTGTCTAAAAAATACCCGAAATTAAAAAAACTTTGGCATCTGATTCCTTGGGACTTTTCGGATATTCATCACTGTACAGGCCCGTATCTGAAATATTTAATAACTTTTATAAGGTATTACTCGCTTATTACGAACATTTTACTATACCGACTTCGACTAAAATTGTTCAGAATAATGTGTAGTATCTGGGGTTTAAAGAAAAGTCCCAACTTAAAATACACCCTGTATAGGAGAGACGAGCATAACTATATTGATCACTTGATCAGATTCAATAAAGAACACACAAATAGTAAAACTAACTCAAACTTGGGAAGACACATACTGGACGCAGATTATAAATTTTAACAGAAAAACATATAATTTCAAAAGAAACCCAAAAAGGCCCAAATCTTCAATTACTGGCGACTTCTGAAGTAGAAAAATATAAAAATCTAACAAATACTATTCAACGACCAACGTATGCTGCATGTCATCCCCATATAGGTACGTAGACGAAGTAGATGTATGTATAAAACAAAAAATACAAGCCTTTGTAGGAGCACATCTGATGATGGATTACATAATCCAAAACATGCCGTGTTGATAATCAAAATAAAAACAATACGAGGAATTACTCTTTTGCATTTATTTACTTTAAAATTAGACCTTCTTTATTGCTATCATGATAGATTTTATTTGTGAACACGGAAAACTGCCTAAACTAAGACGATCAGTACCCACTCGTCAATATATCTGACTCCCGAAACTGCACAGAAATAGTAAGTAAATTTTTTAAGTTTATCAAAAGTTTAGTTTTAAAAATTTTAAGATTAATTACTCCTAGATTAAATTTCTCAAGTTAGTGGTATCATAATCCTTTTCAGTTTATTTGCTTGATTAATTAATTATAGTTTTAACACTGCGCCATGTAGTCTAAAGTCTATCGTAGTAATTTTCTAATTTGTACGTCATGTTTAGTTCTGACATGACAAATAGAGCAACCTTATAGTATCATCTTAAAATTATTATAAATTGCGAGTACTTGGATTATTACTAACAAATTAACTAGCAACGATTATATTTGTTTTAGAAAGTGGAAATTAAGAAAATGTTTCTTTAGGTTATTCAAATATTTCGGAATATGAACCTTAATTCTCTTTTCTTACGGTTTTCTCATTCTTGTCATATTCTGGTCTCTAGGACCTTGCGTTTGATGCTTCAATTAATGTGGCATGTGCTTTGATGTGTGATAAGCGGCTGTGTTGATAGTATGAAAGCAAGCCCTCTTACCGTCTTATACAAATTGTTCTATTTTCGAGCTGAAGTTGCGTTACACTTGAGAATTTCATTACCTTTTTACCTATATCTTATTCAAATAGAAAACATTACGTTAAAATTGGCTAAAATATGGAGAACACTTTAATTAATCGGATAATGTTAAGTGCAAGAGCATGAGGATAAAAAAGAGAAAACTATTTCGATTTCATTTTAAATATTAGCTGTTGATTCATTAAAAAATGTGTACGGCAGACGATGCGTTTTAGTGCCTTTGAGCATTATTCATCTAACTTTACTTCGACAGAGGAGCAGAGTTCAATTATTGTCAGTATGAGACCGGTTGAGTTTTGGATATCAGTGAAGGGTGAATATCCTCTTCCTAGTGTTACAGCTCAGTCAACTGGTCCCACTTTCAAAGACTTCCGGAAATTTGAAGCTGTCTCTAGTCTGATTTCAAAATTTGAGAAACAGTATTGTGAATATCATGTTAACTCGTCCCGTTATTTGATAAATTATAGTGGAACAGTTGAATAAAAATAAGGTTTTACTTATAAGTAAATGTTGCACAATTTCAAGGGCAAAATTGAGAATTATCTTCCTACCTAATTCTTCTCCAATCTCACTTTGAAATCCTGGATTAGCAATATTTCGAAGAAACACTTTCATTTTTTATGACAGTGTTACCGCACCACCTCTTGATTCTGATTCGTTATTACCCCCCAAAAATTCACAAATTAGGAAATTGAAATTAATTTTTTCTAACCGAAAAAATTTTTACAAAGTATGAACACCCATTTTACATTTTTGTACTTTGTTATTCTCTGTGGCATAAAGAACGTGACATCTTGGAATAACAAGACTGTATACAGAGACTTCAAAATAAAACGTTATCGGGAAAGAGTAAAAGTGTTTATAATCACATAATCACGGTAAATGACAGTGTTAATTAGTTCAAACTCTAAAGTTTCTTAAGCTTTTTCGATACGAGATTACTTCGAACACACAGGATAATTATTTACAATCGAATCGGGTCAGAAATCAACTAGGTATACAGATTTCAAATAGCTAACAATGGAATCAAATCTTTAGTTGAACAAAAACCTTTTCGAAAACGGTATAACGAAAAACTCGAAGCAATTATTTTCCAATAGAAAAACCTATAACAAAACTTTATAATTATAATCAACCTCTTAACAGCATTTGAAATTAATTAATAATAAGAGTGGATTTTGAACAAAGTTTTATTAAACTCCCAAACTTCTAGTCCTACAAAATTCAACAAAACAGTAAATTGTTTAATTTGAATGATTTTAACGTGACTAAATAATAAACTGATAAGAAAAAAGAAAATTACGTTTCTACAAAAGAAAATAATTGGATAGAAATTTACTTTATATGTTACAATGGAAGGTGATAGAAATAAGAACAATTTATACATTATTTGAAGAAGTAAATCTAATAAGCTAAGCTGTCACTGTTTTCTTGCTTTTGAACTTTATTTTAATTTCACAAAAAATTTAATTGGTTTTTGTGAGATAAGGGAAAAAAACTTCAAGGATTTCCTCCAAAGCTTTTTATTTCTGGTTTCAATTTTATACAGTGTGTTCTATGCAGGTTTGCATACACGAGGAATAACGACCTCGTTGCAATAAGAGATGCACTTACCAATAATTACTGTAAAGTCGGAACCATAAACTTATAACTTAGGTTATTCGTCTTTTTTTAATTTTGAGAAAACAAAGTGCGTCGAGGTTAAGGGTTACTACTACTTATAAATAATAGGCCTTAATTAAACTCTTTCTCTTAAAATTTTGTCTACCAACTTAGGTAAACTTTTTTGTCAACGTATTATTATCAAAGAGCACAAAGAAATGCTTTTAAAAATATTAAGAGTTAAATTCGAGAGTCCAACTCAACTCACCGTTGTCTCAAGTTTTCTTAACTCCGCCCACTTTCATAAAATTTGGTATTTTTGTGCATTGGTGGAAAATTTGCGAAAGTGGGGAATTAACAAAAACTTGAGGCAAGTGTGAGTTTATTTATTTATTTAATGGTCTTAAACGAGCCATAAGGCCCAAAACTAAGACGCCACTTATAAGGAGCTTAGCGGCTCCGCGAAAACAGAAAAAATATATACAAAAATATTCATATCGGAGCAATTCGATTACAAACAAAGGAAAATCGCTAACAGTTAATTTTTCAAAATTTATAAATTTTAATAAAACATTGACATTGACAACTATTGAACAGCCCCTGACACAGAAAGCTGAACAAAGCCCTTAAATTGGCGAAGTGTTAAAAGAAAAAGATCAAAGTCACCAAAGCCAACATTGAAAGAGCGGGTACAACGATTGATAACGGAATTGGAAGCAAGAGAGGTTCAACACTATGTATTTAAAATGGAAAGTTGCCACAACACGACTATTAAAAGATGGTACATGAAGGCCGATAAAATCAATAATACTGACATCAAAACAGTTATTGACGATTTTGTACAATAAACACATATCATTCACAATACGACGTGATCGGAGAGGCATGAGGCCACAGCGTGAGCATCTCTCGATATAGCTATTCTTTTTATCATTTTTAAAGTATTTGCTGTCGAGATACCTAACAAACCTTTTCTGAACCACTTCCAAGCGGAAGACAAGTACCTCATACTGTGGAGACCAAATTGGAGAGCCATAGTCCAGAAACCTAAACACCAGTGTCCTGAACAAGGACATGCTACGATAGCCTAATTATAAACCCCAGCCCTGTTAGATAAATCATTAACGTGAGCCTCGAAGGTAAGTTTTCTATCGAATAAGATTCCCAGATCCCTGACCGTACGTACCTGCCTCAAAGGAGCGTCGTTGAGTTTAAATATAGTTCTTATAGGAAATAGTTTGCGGGTGAAAGTGACGTGACCACGTGACTACACTTATCTCCATTCAGTTTCAGTCCATTTTTTACACAATATCAGAAAAGCGGTCTTGGTTGGACTATAGTTTCAAAGCGTCCCAAGCGTCAGCGGTGAGTTGAATTCTTGAATTTGGTCTTAAGTGAACTACCACTATAATATTTTCTAATTGGTCGCAAGAAAACTTTCTAAATCATTTTGTATGTCTAAAACATTTTTAGTTTAGACACTTTTCAATCCTGAAAAATGCTGTTATTGGGGCGCTAGTTAACAAAAACTTTCAGTAACAGGTTTTAATAATTTAACATTTGAGGGTACAATTTCTTAATATTTTCTTTTTTCATCACTGCTGTTATCATCTCTATGCAGACGAGATCTTCAAATTTACATACTTGCTAACCCTGACGATATTCATGGCGTCTTTAACTTACTTAACTGTGACCTTAACCGACTTCACAACTGGGCTAAATCTTATGAACTCAGGGTTAACCTTAAAAACTCACAATGTATTTTAATAGAAAATAGTGACAAACTAAAGAAAATTAACAGACATACTTTACCTAACGTTTTCATTGACACTGACGTTATCCCTTTTGTAGAAACTGTTAAAAATCTTGGACTAACACTTGACGGAAACTTCACCTGGAGACCCCATATTAATAAAATTTTCCAAGCCATTTTTTACAGACTCTATACCTTAAGACGACTACAGTATTACCTTCCTATGTCTCTTAAACGTACCTACTTTATCCTAACTCTCTTCCTTCCTGTCATCGAATATTGTGATGTGGTTTATTCCGACTTCTCCCCCGAGCTTTGAGTTTTGAGTGTAACCCGCGCAAGTACGACTACATTTCTCAATCTCGTGATCTATTTCACTTATGGGGTTTAACTCACAGAAGATCGTTTCATCTAATTTTTCTACCCTTTCGTACTTTTCACACCTCTTTGTCTCTGTACCTGCGTACAAATTTTTCTTTGTTTTTTTCATTTTAATTATTCATTGTTAAATCATGGTCTTGCTATAAGGTCTGTTAATACCCTTACTCTTTATATTTCTGTTCATTCCCCAGACTCTTACCACAGGTTCTCTAGGATGATGTCCGTGCGTGTCTGGAATGAGTTGACTGTTGAGGTGCGTTTATCGCCGTCTCTATCAATATTTAAATCTCGTGCTAGAAACTACTATAATAATTTAAATTTTTTTTTCTAAACTTGTTTTGCTGTTTTTCAATTTTTCAATCTTGGGGCGCAAGACATTGCTGCAGGCAATACGCCCAGCCTGTGCAATACAATGTATCTCAGTATATTATTTTGTATTGTGCAAATTGAAAAATAACTAAATATTAAAATAATTTTTGATTTTGTACTTGAAAATTTTCTACTTTGCGATATTTAAGGCGCAACTTAGAGCAGAATTGACCCACAGAGGTCGAGATAATTTTACCAATAATATTTTTGACCACAAATTAAAAATTTGAATTCTCTTTTGTAATTTTAACGTATTCGCGAATATTACATTTATTTGATATAAATATAAGGTCAAATTTGGATTTTGTTCGTTGACGTAGTTTTCTTATCATACCTACCATTTGTTTTACTTCGATAAGTATTTTTGCACAATCGGTCGAATAAATGTGATTCGCTTTTAAAATGTTATACAAAATACTTACTAATAGTCATCGAATTTTTAATATTTCAGTATATCATCCAACTCGGTGTGGGTAGTATGTGCTGTGTTCGCGTTTGGAATGGTCTTTTGCCGTTTGAAACATTCTGAAAGAAGTTTTAAGTGCAATTTTCCCTACTTCAAGAAGGTAAGATTTTTTTTACTTATAATACAAAATTTTAATTTTCTACTAGTTATATGCAATAAGCAATAAGACTACGGAAAAAGATATACAGAAAGATAGAATGTTGAACGACATTACGACAATCTTTTTTCTACAATAAACGCCATAGATACTTGACTATTACCTGAATAAATAGGTGCATTTTGATTTTAAAATCTACAGGGAGTTATTTATAATAATACGGATGGATCAACTTCACTAGCTTATCCTACTAGTAAAAACAATTGGGGTATGTTTTCGACGCTCTGTTAGAAAATTACAGATCGTCAATAACCGGTAAAGCATTGCCGTCATTTTTATTTTAAAAATTGGTCAAATGCTCAAAAACACAGTGGCGCACCTAATGTTTTTACCTAAAAATGCTACCTTGTCCGGTCTATCGAAGACTGCTCGCTTACCAGAACACTCTGTGTTTAATTTTCGTGTTTATCCCCATCTCTTTTTCAATTATGTGTTAACGAATTTAAATATTAGACAAAGAAGATGTGTTGTGGCAAGTCTTCCATACAAAGCAGAGACAAATTTCAAGAAGCCCCCTTTTGCCTATTTTATTTTTGAACGAGTTGTTCCTTTCTTTGTAGTCGCAGAGAAATAATTAATTAATTTAATTAATTAAAAATTTATTGAATATTTCAATTTTAGTGGTAATAGTACGTTGGGTACACAGCTAAAAAGACCCAAACGCTCCACTGTTTGATTGGGATGTGCCACTTTCTTATTAATTGTGCTCAATATCTCTTTTTACCCCATAACAAAAGGTTTATGTCTGCAACTTTATCATATTTTGTCATTTTTAGCGATACCGCGATACCTTCTATAAAATGGGGTAGTTATGATTTTTTTATTTGTAGTATAACATGATAAAAGTCTAATGATAAATCCAAGGCCCCTCGGTGGGCCTCCAGATTTTTATTAACGATCCTAAAATACGTACGATTTAATTTTACTGTACTTTTGGATTTTTGACAAAGATCCGGAGATCCACCGAAAACTAAAACTTGGATTTTGCAGGGTGTAGAGATAAATGTACAAGAGCAAAGAAGTTTCCCCTTCACAAGAGCTTTCAAACAAAAAAAATAAAATTGAATTCGAAGTTTTAGTAGCTGAGATACAAAAAGTTATTCTTCAATATCTTATATCTTCAATGCTAGTCATGATGGTGTTCTATACAGATTTCCAAGTGGCTCCCTATCTAGAAAGTTACCTTTTGGCATCAAGTAGCACCACAGAAAGTGGCACATCTTAATCAAAAAGTGCAGAGTTTTTTGGTGTACCTAACGTACCAGGTAATTTTCTAATTTATAGGTAGTAATCAAAAAAAAATATTTCTTCTAAATTTTATTTCTCGGTGTTTCTGGCCCTTTGAATCTAAAATGTAAAAAGTATAACATTTTAGAAAAAGTCTGTCGGGTGTTTCTGTGTGTGATACACGATGATCATACACGCGCTCGCATCGGTTGTTAATAACTTCACTTATTTACCGGCAATTTCTTTTTGTTTTCCTTTTCGTGTATTAGATAGAATCCTCAAGTCATAAAAGTAAGTTTATTTTACAGGAAAAAACTTTCTCGGCTTGTAAATTCGTAGTTTCCAACAATTTAATATGTAGACTAACACTGTACTTGTCAACTATATGTTTGTTAAGAGAGCTGGAAATTTGAAACTGTGAACTTTATGTCATGTATGTCGCGCTCAAAGGTGAGACACTAATGAAAGTAACAAATTACTTTTTAAATTGCTGCAGGGTGTCTAAAGTCTAAACTGTATACAAATTGTAATTTATAAAATTATTAAAAGTGTGCACTTTTCCACGTTAGTTCGAGAGGATAAAAGGAATGATATATGCAGGAGTTTTGTTTTTCTGACAGCAATTATTTACTCTTTCCTGGTGAATCTGGAATAAATCTGACTGAAGTATAATAAATATTAAACTGTTTAATTCTTCACTTATTTTAGAAATGAAGCATAAAATAATTAAATCAAGGTTCTTTGTTTATTCTAAATTTCCTTTTTTAATAATTTTTTTAGAAGGGGTGTACAATGTACAATTAAAAACATTAATGTAGGCTTCGCTAAAAGTTGACCCACTTGACCGGGAATACCTAGAAGCGGATTTTGCTTCCAGGAGCGGGTCTTTTTAAGGGAATTGATATATTCTGTGACCATGAAAAGTAGAGACGCGCACAGGAAACCTTTCCGGGCCTTTGATATGTTGTTCAGAGGTCCTATTAAGATGACTGAGCTATAATTACAAATTACATAATATTCTATTAATTCAGGAGTCTATATAGAGACTAGAGATATAGAGAATAGTTGACAAAATTACGTATTTAATTATATTCTTGATTGTTTAGACAAATAAAAATTCCCGTCATGTCTTTCACCTTTCACCACAAGCGTTTTAATCTGAATTTGTATTTCAAAGATATTAGGAAGCTTTCCCAAAAACACTCTTTTATTCCTTATCGAAGAAAATCTAAAAATTCTATCTATTTGTAGTTTTCAACTCGCAACTTGCAAATAAGGTGTCATGGAAGTTTTATCGACCTGCTTAACTTTTTATATTTTTACATTCTATGGGGATATACACGCTTCTTCATCTTAAAAAAATCAAGCCTCGCATGCATATTTCGCTTTATTTGTTTTTATTTTTGATACGTCGTAGGAAAAGGCTTGCTCGGTTGGTTATTAATAAAAAAACTTTTAATTCCGAGAAAGTGAGCTCTTCGGCTTTATTAAGTATGAAAAAAGGAAGACATTGTAATTTCGAAAGTATAATTTCGAGTGGACTGCCATAAAGCACAAAAGGAAATAATTTATTAATAACGTGCTTTGTATATTGTAAATAATTTTACAGTTGAAATAATTTAGTGCAGTAGTGCACTCGTAGTGACCTAAATTGTAATATGTTTGGTACTTAATAATTACTAAAGTCAAGTATAAAAGCTAGGTTTAATCTACTGCACTTGGGCAAATATTAAAATTCTATTCTATCCACCGCAAATTAATTATATGCAAGCCAAAATCCATTAAATAAACGTACACAAGAATTAAATAGCGCACACTTTACAACCGCCAGGAAAAATTTAAGTTTCTTTGCCAAACTTGATTTGAAAATTTTATGTAAATAACGTTTAAAATTATTATACAGAATTATTTTTCTCCGCATTTAATGGAGCAAGAATTCTTCAATTTAAGACGCTTAATAAAGTTTAAGTTTGGTTGTGTTTATAACTGCTCGTAATTGGTTTTTATTGCAACAGAAACTAAAAGAAAATTTGATTTACGGTAAACATTGTATTGATTTAACTTGTTTCCACTTTTACGTACGTACTTAAATTGGTTAAATTTTTTGAAAAAAACTGTATAAAAAGCAATGTGACGTTAACTTCTTAAAAATACACTTCCGTTCTCATCGTTCAGTCTACTTTTACCAACTTTAACACTGGTGGGCACAGGTAGGGGTGCTCCCGCGTGGGGTATCTCGGGAATCTTTATCAGTCCCACATCTCGTCCTTTCCTGTTACCTTCAATCGCCTCGAATGAATCTTTCTCAGAATCTTTAGTCTCCCAAGCGTTTTTAGACCAGAGCATCATATGATCGGCGCTGGTAAGAGTTTTTGTATACTACCTACGTGGTCCTACTATTTTTTAACTTCATATCATCTGTCGTTGCCTACAACCTTGGTAATTTTGAAAGTTCTCATGTATTTCGGTAATAGCTTTGAACTGGCGGCATATTGAGTTTTTTTAGTTGCTACTACATTGTCTGTACACCGTAAACTCGTGGTTTCTTCAGCTTCCTCATGCAAGTACTCTCCTCTACCATTTCTTGTAGTTTAATGTCTTTAGATCATCTCATCTTCGTTCCAAATAACATTTCTAAGGGGTCGTACCAATACTTCGCTGGTAGGTGCTGTTTATAGATTCTTGCACTCGTCTTATGTGCTTGAACCATCCTGTGCGCTCCTTATGATTTCGTCCTGAGTTCTCGTTGGTATCGCTAACAGTTTCTCTTCTTTTGTTTCTTTAAGTAATAAGTCTCACTTTAAACTATAATCTCCGTGGGGACGAATTTTCAAGATTTCAATTATAGCTTTTATGTGTTCGTTAAGCTGCTGGGCTACAGACTACAGACAGCTTTTCTAAAAATTAGTTTTGCATGGTGCATAACTACTATGGGACATCTACTTAATGCGTCGCAATGTTTCATCTTTATCCCAACTTCAACTTATACCAATATTAAACAGGGCGCAAATAATGTAGCGCAGTGATATCCTGATATCACAGGTAAGTCTTAATTATATTATGTGCCTAAATAGTCCAGTCAAATTAGACAAAAAAATCACCCTATTTTTTTAAATTTCTCCATAATAGGTGAAAACGACACCTAACATCATTTTTACTTTCATAAAACTTTAATTACATCTTTATCTTACCTCATGCAATGCCACATTATTCATCAGTCGATAAGTTTGGTGGCTGATTCCTTTTATGAGACTTACGCATCTTACTCCGCAAATTATACAGCATTATCCCGTAAACGAATTTATTGTCACTCTTATTCGCTCTACATCTCGAAAAGGGTTAAACTTATGAAAAAAATGTACATAACCAATCTAGTAGCTAATAATGTTCTCTATAACTTTTATAATAACCTTCATAAACATAAGATCTATAATAGACGGCGAGTTATAACAAAAAACAATTTTTGTGACCTTGGACCTTGAATATCTCAAATTCCTCCGCCGATTTTTTTAGGATTTTGTCGTATATGCACCTTATAGCACCATATAGCACCTTAACGCACGTGTATACCAAAATCCAGCTTTGTAGGAAGTATTCTGACCAAAAATCCTTATTTAACTGGACTACTTACAAACCTCTCGCAATAATGTAACAAAATTGGAAAAGCAGATACTACAAATTTTTGCAATGCAACAAGGGAAGGCATTGGTCTGACCCTTACAATATTTAAATTAGTTTTTCCTGTTGAAGCGACGATATTCGCGTCGCCCCTTTGGCAACTTTTCATTCTCTTAAAAATCTAGCATAGGTAGTCCTTTACAAATTTTTCCTCTATTCGCCAATTTTACGTTTATTATCATATTCTCAAACAGACCTAATAGACGAAACTCAGGTTAGTCGAGTCCTAACGATGTTTTAAAAACGTTTTTACCGTTCTCATCTTTAGTAAACTCAACCTGGTTTTGTTTCTCTTCTCTATAAACGATTTGCTTCTCCTTGCTTTTGCAGTGCGAGTAGATAAATTTGTATCCTTCACGATAGTATGTACAAATGAGGGAAATGCTTGTCCAAAAAGTTAATTTTTTGTACCTACTTACCGCTACACAAAGCGTGCACTTAGAAAATTAAAATATAATTAAACTTAACTTCCTGCAGCCAGTAATTTATTTATACTTCAATCAGAAGTGACGTGTTCCACAAATGTTCAAAAGAGTTATTTTACGATTCGAAATATATGGACTTTAAAGCCTTTTTATTATGCAAGAAAATAAGAATTTTGTTGCGTTAGTTTGTAGTTTATTAACGGTTTCGTGTTTGTCTTGAGCAGCGTCTCGTATTCTACAGGCGCTCTCCTCTCGCAACGAGAAAATTTAAATTTATTATTCATCACTAATTTGGGTATAAGTTTTATAGATTTTGTACTTTACTAGCAGAATGTGTACTACACTTTCCAGTATGATGGTACACAAAAATTTGTTTTTAAAAGTAGACTCGCATGCTCACATGTTTGGCATAGTTTTTATAAAAATTTGTCGGAAGTATTTAAATTTTTTTAATTAATCACCGAGAAATAGAGTTGTGGTTGAAGGGAGTTTTGTTAAAAGCTTTTCATACCATATAGTTTTAACTTAATCATCCGTAATTACAGTAATAACAAAGTGAACAATTTAATAGCACCTAGGGGTGGATTATATTATATTTGTTACAAACATATTGTTTGTCCCCATTATAATAAACGTGACTTGGTAAAATCTTTACATGTAAAGGCTCTTTAAAACAAGTATTCGTTCTTATAATTTTCCATTTCAAAAGCCAGTTTATTCTTTTTCAACTTATACTTAAGTTTAATAGTTTAGTTTTAACTGACTGTTTATATTCGCTATTCGCCTACATTTGGATTAACTCAATCAGATAAGATGTCTATTCGTGATGAAATGCCATTTTCATGTTTATGAGATGTTGAATAAATGATTTATAGTTCTCGAATTATTTAAACTCGGCCATTATGTCATTATGTATACTGTTTCTGGCAAGATATAAATAGATATAAACAATACTTAGTTCTAGTCTGCGTTGCTAAAACTATTATGTAATTTCTTTCTTTTTTTATTGGTTAAGTGCATTGGTTGCTTTATTTCAATTTGCATTAGTATGGGAGAGGGGGGTAGATAGGTGATTTAATGGAAGTACTAGCTTATGGGATTTTAAAGAACGGTCTGTGGTGGAGCTAAAAGCTAGAGATTAAGTTTGTAACTTATACTGGTAGTTTAGGGTTGGATATCGTATCTTATAGCCTAGTAACCGCATAATGCTTGATATGCATATTTGATGTATAACAGTATATTTAACCACCGAAAACACTCAGTGAAGAGAAACTATATTACACCGTTTTATACGGAAATGCCCAAAATAACAAGTCCATTTAAATGGGAAGAATTTTTATGCGAAAATCATTAAAAAAACTAGAAGTGTTTATTATATTATATCTTTCTAGTACTATGTGAGTCTTAAGTTTAATAACAGCGTTGGGTCCCTTTATTAGCTTTATATAAGATCGAGTTTCAACTAGTGAGTTTTTTACAGAGAGTTCTAAAAGCCTTGAATTTTACCTTCACAACTTCGAAACTATTTGATCGAACAATAAAATGAAATTTTAAGAGGGAACAATGTAATATTTTCGCTATGTTACGATGTTTTTAAGTTTTCAGTTATGACGTTGGGGTTTTCTTTTTACATACTATGGGCGAATTTTTCTATTAGTAGAATTAGTACGTTTTCTGATTGCAGACATGCATTAAACTTCCAATAATTTTCATTTTTCATTTGAAAACGCTATTATAGCACCCAGAAAGCTATTATAGCACTCGTATGGGTGTTGTAACAGCTTTATTACAGACGCAAAATATAAAAATAAAAACAATTTTAAACCTAAAGCAGAAACTATAATTTTTAGTTTTTACCAACACTGTAAGCTCGTAATACGCTTTGCGATTAAACGAATGGCAACTGAAAGGTCCAATTTTGCAGAGCTGGCGTATTTTTAATTATTTATTTTATTGGAACAATTAATAAAATATAAAAATAAATGCTTTTCTTTGTGTAGTACCTACCTACTACTTATTATTTATTAGTTTTAGTTGTACCAAAATAAGTGAATAATCAAGTTACCTGCACTTTTATACGTTCTACTATATATTTTATACTCATCATAAAAATTTTAATATTTCGTGGTATGCAGAATGAAAAAGTTGCCGTATAAAAAGAGCTTTTAGAGTGTAAAAGTTTTGTATAGGTATTATTAAACATTTTAATAATGAAATAAAATCGAAATCATCCTTTTTTAACCAATTTCGAAAGAAAATTAAGAAGCTTAAGTTGGAATTAGTTTTAGAAAACTTTCTAGTTTTAAAAGGAAAACTAATTTTTTTTCAAGCGTCAATTTATTTAGTTTCGTAATTATAAAATCTTTTCTCGCAATTTTCCACGTATTTAAAATGAAGTTTGAACTAATGCATAAAATCGTTACTCTAGTCAGCAATGGTTCGTTGGCAATGGTCAATGGGGATCAAAACTACTTGGTATTCTAACCGTAGCCGCAGCTAGTGCGACCAACCCTCTACTCTAATTGCCTACCACCCCTGTACTAAAGTGCTATTTCACGGCCTGCATGCGAAACCATTTAATTGAAGTTTAAATTAAGGTTTTATTTAAAAAAGACTTTGACTAATGTGTTGACCAAGTCCAGTTTCTTTGTTCTCGACTTGTAGAAGTTTTGCGCTTTTAAACTTTCTTTATAAGAGCTTTTGCTTTAAACTTTAATTAATAATGCCGTCTTGCTCGTTCAACTTTAATGAAAATTATATTAATGTGGAAAGGTATCGAGTAATAAAATTTTATTAGGAACGCAAATATTAAGGCTTTTAACAAATTGTGTAAACGATAATTGTTTGCCTAACCTCCGTAATAAAAATAATGACTAGGTATTTCGAACTATTCAAAACAAGTCATTTTTTATCCCTTATGTAGTAATAAATATGAACAATAAAATGCAATATAACGAAAAGTTAGGCTGACGGATAGAGGCACTTTGATATTCATAATAAAAAAAAGGAAATTTCGATAATGCTGCAATTAGTAAGTGTTTGTCACGTTTATTGAACGAAATCCAAAAGATTAAAAGTAGATACAATTTGGAATTATCTAAACAATTTTTGAAATTAAAATGGTCTAATGGAGAAGTTCCCAAAGCTTCGGCACTTCAAAAATACTTTCAGATTTTGTAATAAAAGATACTGCTTCGTGAGTTCGTAAATTAATTCGCAGACATTAAGTTTTATGCACTACCTACATATTACGTTCTGTATACACACCTGAAAAGGCATGTACTACTTGGAGACGATTCTTATTGATTTCGAATAAAAGCAATAAAGCATTTAGTGTGGTGACCCATTTGCGTTGTAGGTACGTAAATTGAACTTTAAAGTTGAGTTTATCGAAAATAAGCGATCAAATTTAACTGTAATCTATCGAATTGTTCTATTTTTTTTATTAAATCAACCAATTTCAATAACTGACCATGAGATGGGGTAACGTAATAACTTTTCCGGCATTAGTCATTAAACTGAATAAATTAATTGCAAACTTAAAAGTAAATGATACGATCTAAATGAGCAATTTGTAACCTTTACTTCTTAGATTTGACCGGACGTGTTATCAATTTTTTACTGAAACAATGTTATTTATTTTAGAGGAGAAATTTTCAGTCAAATTTTGCAAAAACTTCCGTTTTTTTAATCATCAAAAAACATGTAGGTTCTACAACAAATTACATTAACATTGACATTATACCAGTACTGTGCTTACCTGGCTTTTTCAAAAAAGTTTGTTTCACCTGCAAAAAATTACAATTTTTACAAAATAAGGACAGCAAAAACACAACTTCGATAGGACTTACAATTTGTTTTATTTATTTATTTAGTGGTATTTTTCTCTTTTCTCTTGTTTTTATATATTTTTTACATTTTTTGTTTATTTAAGAATTTTATTAATTCCTTTCATCCATTTTCTCTTGATAAACGTGCCAATATGATTTATTCCCAATTTTTGAAGGTGTTTATGTGTATTTAAAATTTCTGTTTGTGTCATATCCAATTATTATTTAAACCAAATACCAACTTATTTTTTTAAATATATTTTATCATAATAAGCTGAAGTATAAAGAGTTCAATTTAGTATATTATGTCACTTTTAAAATTTATAGCATGAGGCTGTTTTTATTACTTACATTTCATCAAATCGAAAAACACTCCAAGATTCCAAAAACAGACTTTGGGAGGCATTGATTTTGGTTCTGGACTCGACATATTTCTCCTACAAACAACCAATGTTAACCCTAAATTCTTCCGCGTCGCAATGGAATCCCCCCTTTGCTGAATTAGTCCGAATTAGTCATTGGAAAAACATAGTAACAAACAAATCTTTCATTATATTCTGCAAAAGATCCGTTGATGCCATTACTTTCAATTAATTTTTTAATATTCTCTTGGGGGATAATGACCTATTCTCCTCGAGGAGTTGTCAAACGCTGTTAAAGGGTTTCTGAAGCCACAGGTCTGTTTATGGGCTTCCAATCAAACTCATCCTAAAGTGCTCGATTGGATTAAGATCTTGGCTAAGAGCTGACCAGTCTTGGAATTTGATATTTTTTTAGGAATTGTCTGATTTTACCTGCTACTTGTGATCTTCTATCTTGCTGTAATAAAAATCCAGCGCCTATGAGGGCTCCAGGAGCTGTCAGATGGCTTTTGTGAGTATGTCATCGATGTATCTAGCAGCATTAATTCGTGCAAATACAGCAACGAGGTATATATGAGTATTGAATGAAATACCTACCCACACCATGTCAGATCTTCTTTTAAACTGGTCTACCCTCTAAATTCTAAACTAATCACTCACGATGCGTGCTCAAACTCGACCATCACAACCTGAAAGCCCACTGCTGTACACTCCAATTTACATCGTGTTCTTGCTCAAATTGCAGTCTGTTGCTTTTGTGATTTAAAGTCGGTCGTGGCTTGCGAACCGGCCTCCTTGGCCTCAAATAACTTTTTCGCAACCTTTTTCTTTGATTTTTTGATTTGAACTCCAGTGCCTAAGATCACTTTGCAGGCCTCAAGCAGTTGTTGTGCGACGTCTAAGCTGCGAGGTTGTGCTTTAAGACCGGCTGTCCTTTGGATGCGTGGACGAATTAATTTCGTCAGTGATGGTATTGTTGACTGGAAAAGCTGTCACTATCACGAATTGCCGAATTTTTGTGAAATTCTTTCATTAATAAATTAGGATTCTTAGTTTCTCAACATCTATTTTTTCTACTTGTCAAAATGTGTCCAACGTTAGAACAGCTGCGAATAATCCCATTTATTTCGGATAGATTGCACATCGCATGGAATATTCGTAGGTAGTTGACGCACTTTACTACGTTTCAGTGAAGTGCAGTCATTCGCACTTTTTCGTCCAATTTTTGACGAAAACGGATCCAAAGAACTGCCGGTCTTAATCTACATTTCGTACGTAGATAGGTAAAAGACCGCTTCTATCTAATCTCGTATATTTATTTAAGTGGAGAGAATTGATCTCAACTCCCATATTCACTCACTTATGCATTCGAAGCTTGACAAGCTCGTTGCAATGTACAGATAAAGGTACATTACTAATGCCAGGACATTGACGAGCATTTGTGGTGCTACCTTGTATCTCATACGAAAACAACCTATTTATTTATTGATGCACGAATTCTTGAATCGATATAACAGTATATCACAAATTAAATTGATACGACATAGATATCTGATAAACGTATTAAGCGACGAAACAAAGTTACAGGCAGCATTGGTTTGTCCGCGTAGAAATAGACCGTGAAAAATTGTTTTTGTTGCTAAAATAAAAATTTAAATTCACACGTTAAACATCGTAAACTAAACTATGAGGTGTGAGTGTTTATTTATTCTTACCAATAGAAAAGAATTACGACTAGTTGATATTTTTTAACAATTCCAACTTCAAGTTTTTGCCGCTCTGTGAAAACTCCTGATGTTATGAGCAATAAAAAGCTTTTCCTTCTCGTAATACGCGAGGAAAAATAATTATTTTGTCATTTATCAAAGTTTTCTTTCAATTAAGGCGAAAATTCTCGATAGAGAGTAATATTTATGTTAATTACAGGTATTACTAGTTCAGCTATAAACGGTCGATAATAATCCGACAACAAACGTTAACATATTGGTAGACATCTAAGTTTTTAATAACCGTTGTTTCCGTAAGCAGACTTTCTAATAAATCACTTTTCATGTCAACTCTAGTTAACGACGAAAATAAAGCAACAGGTAACGAACGCAATGGGCTACGCAGTAATTCTGCTTTGAATGGTTTATGATTAACCCTAACGCAGACAAATTGTTTGATTAAATCAGTTTAAATTAATTTGTTAATTAAAATGTGGAAGTAAACTAATTTACTTATTTACAAATTGGCGGATTGTAGGGACTCGTAGAAAATATTTTTTCCGTTTAAATTAATGCAAATTTCTTAACGTAAAAATTAAGTTACCGATGCAATTGTAAGGGTTTGTAATTACAAGACATGCAATTAAACAATTACGGCAACTTGAATAGTTACAAAATTGTGTTCAAGACAAAGCATTGTAGAGATGTGGAGGTACGTTGTAATTTATGTTTTTCATTGTCTCTGTTTGTACGTAGTATTGTCTTGTTGTATACCGAGCAATCGAAATGAAAATATATCGAGCAGACTCCGAAATGATTATCACGTAATCGTGTTATAACGTCAGATAAATTATAAAGCGATAGTATCATTACACTACTACACTGATGATGATATTTCATATCTTCTCGATGCGTTTTTTATCCATGTGAGCCATTACAATCTTCACATATCAAGTGCGAGTCACTGCTGAGCGATACCGAATTTCAATTCAACTTTAATTGACTTACGTTTGTGATTTGTTGCCCTGCACGGGTCAGGGTGGCCCAGTGGCTAAGATTTTCCATGTGTCAAATACCTTGGGCCAGGTGGTTTGGGACCCACCTAAAGCTCCAGGCCCCCTCTGTAAATAACCTACGCTGTTGTAGTAGACGTAAAAACCCTCTTATTATATTTTTTGCCTCCTGTAACATTATCTGTGTTTGAGATGTGCCACTGTATCTCAGTTGAAAGCCCTTTACAAGAGGAATATTTCAGAGCATTATTTTTGTTTTTCTGCAGTGTACATTAACGAGAAATTATTTGTCGTAGATAAATCGATACATAAAATTAAAAGACAAAAAAGTTATTAACTGCTGCAACCCCCTCGTGACTAATGGTGCACCCCATAGTATGCAGTAGTAAACAAGAAAAACATTAAACTAGTTGCAAACTGCGCAGTTTACATAAATTCTAAATTTTCTAAAACGAACGCTATAACTATTATAGAAACGGTTGGAGCAATAAAGTAAGAGATCCCAACAGCTTGGATAAACTAAAGGAAAACTAAACAAACCAAACTGGCGTTCTTAACAACGTTGATGAGGTTAATATTGGCGTGAAACTTTGTCGAAAGCAGCTACCTTATGTTTAAATAGAAAAGTTGAAAATGCGCTAGGAAGACCCACTGCAATAACTTAAGTGTTAATTTGGTAGTTTAGAGTGGGGGTGGCTTAATTTAAATGTAATTCGTAACGCGCCATTTTCAAAATTAAAGTGTGTAATAAATTCGTATATTTTAATCTTTTAATATTGTTTAATTAGTGGGTAGTACTTTTAGCTAATATTTAGGTATGTGAGTATAAACATTTAACGCCTAAATAAATATTTAACTCGCATTAAGTTATCATCCAATTATTCTTCATAAGGCAAACAGAGGATATTTCGTAATAATGTAGAACGGACACGTTAATCAAGCTTTACAAAAGATTTTTCTTTTGTCCTTTTTAAATTGCAACGTTATACGTTTTTGAATGAAAATCTACTATTAAAATATTTTGAGTACATGGCACTTTTTTAAATTAGCTACAACATTTTACTACTTCTAGCTTAACTAGTCTTCTGCTGAAATCATCCCTACAACTTACTGGCAGTGGTTTTCACAACTACTTTTCACCCTCTACTACTACTAATTTAGAGTTTTCACTAAATATTTGAATTTTAATTAGTTGGTACCTAACACTTTATCGCCCCTATGCTACGGAATTCTGGAGGGGACAATAATACTGGTGCCGAAAGAGAAAGCTTCTTGATTTCTGGGTAACATCAATTTGACTGCAATTATACAGACCACATAAGTGTTACATGTGTTACAAGTGTTACACAAAAGTTAAAGAGTTAATCTTTAGGTCGGTACAATAATGGGACCATCAATAATTAAGCGAAAGGACCAGGGCGGTCGAGCGGCTTTGGATGCAAATCTAAAGGTTCTTGATTCGAGCCCGGCTGACACTACTAGATTTTTTTGCTTCAAATACCTTGGTCCGGGTGGTTCGGAACCCACCTAAAGCTGTAGGACTGTAGGCCCCGTCTGCTAATAACCATAGTATTAGTTGATGAGGACGTAAAATACCACGTATTTCACCATAATCATTGCAGCAATACGAAAATTAAAAAGAAAACACTAATCTTGATCTAAACTAAATATTTTCACGTATAACCAAACTGGCTAGACACCACATACGAGGTTTGCTATTTAATTCCCGGATTAGCCCACTAAAAAGAAACAATTAAAGTAACACAAAAAATGTTGGATATCTATTCACAGCCATCTTCATTTACATTAAAACCCTTATTACAATATACAAGGGGTTTACGGTCTTCTGTAGTATGAACTAAATTAGAATCGCCATTTGCACTAATTTTGTCAGTTTGGTTGCTGACAGCTGTTTCGATACACTGTATCATCTTTGGAGCGAGTTTTGAACTGTCTGCGTAAGGGTTGCGTCCGGTATTTATATGTTCGAAGTAACGGTATTTTTCCTTATCTCGTGTTCCTTTAAGACTTTTATTGGAGAATTGTTGAGATCAATCTGGTCGTTTAATATTGTGTAGTTACTATTGTTGTGTCTCATGATTTCTATGGTTTCTAGGTAATTTAGTTTGATTTCTTTAGTGGATATATGTAGAATATCGGGTTTGTGAGTGAATGTGTGGTTGTAGTTAAAGATGTGTTCGGCATAGTTGGAGTCAGGTTTTCTGTGTCTGTAGCTTCTTGAGTGTTTTTTGAACCTTTGTTTAAAGGTTCTGCCGGTTTGTGCTATGTATACTGCATTGCAGTCGGGGCAGGAGAGTTTGTAGACTCCTGATTTTTTGATAGGGTCTATTTTGGTTTTGGTGTTGGTTATAATAATAGAGCTGAGGGTGTTGTCAGTTTTGAATGCTACTTTTTTGTTGCTGTTTTTGGTGATTAATTTGTTGAGTTTTTCGAATGGAAGTCCGATGTAAGTGAAAGCGGTGTATTCTTTTTTGGTATCTAGTGTGTCTGTTGCGCGTAGACCATAGCCAAAGTCTTTTTGTGGAGTTTTTTCTTGAGGATGTTGGTGATTATGTTAGGACTGTATGCATTATTTTTAGCAATTATGTATATTCGGTTTAGCTCTTTTTTGTAGTTTTTGTCCGTCATTGGAACAGAAAGTAGTCTGTGAATCATAGAGTGGAAAGCGACTAGTTTATGTGAGATGGGGTGTGTGGAGGTGCTGTGTATAGTCGTGTCTGTGTGGGTCGGTTTGTGGAAAATAACAAAAGAGTGTTTATTGAGCTCTCTGGATATGGAGAAGTCTAGAAAGTTTAGGTTTTGTTTTCCTCTTTTTCTATCGTGAAAGTGATGTTTTTGTGGAGTGTGTTGAGGTATTGAAGGAAAGTATTTAATTGTCTGTTCGTGCCGTTCCATCAGACTATTATGTCGTCGACGTATCTGTACCAGTAGCTAAAGTTTGATGTATGTTTGGAGTTGTGTATTTGTTTTTCTAAGTGATTCATAAAGATTTCGGCCAAGAGAGGAGAAAGAGGAGAGCCCATGGGTAGTGCTTCTTTCTGTAAGCAGAATTTGGTATCGAAGGTGAAGTAGTTTTGTTTAAGGCATGTAGTTGTAAGTTCTAAGGTTTCTTCGATAACTCCTGGTAGGGCTTTATTGTGGTTTAGTAGCGTTATAGTTAAGCGTTATATAGCGATGATAGTTCAGGTCAAAAAAATCGAAAAATCCTAAAACACCTTGGTAAAAGTTTCCTCCTCAGCGAGACAACAATTCTTTTAGTTTTTACAATAAACGATTAATTTGTTTCATAATCAAGTGCCCTTTTAAGGGGCTATCATCCCTTGAAATATTACAGAGAAGTCTGTAAACACCCTGTATTTAACCAAATTAACACATACATACCTATATTTAAACTAAACGATTTTTAATGCGGTTTAAAACTGGCCATAGACGATACGGTTTACCGAAAGCAAACTAGATTGTTAGTTAATTCATCGACCGGAAGGCGAGCCCTGAAATATAACCCTCGGCCTCCTGAAAAACTGTTAACGCTTGAAATTTTGCCTTCAGGCCTCGCGTACAAACCGGAACGTGTATGTTTAGTGTGAGTTGTAAGTGCATGCCGAGAGTATGTAAAACGCTGATGGCAGTGTAATTTTAATCAGTACCATATGATATTTTACCGTGGTTTATTCTAATTATTATAATTAGACTCGCCAATGCGGACTCGCACTTAGCCTTCCGGTAAGCCGTAAGTATCGGCTATGGCCAACTTTAGAAACAATTAAGGCGGAAATTAAGATTCGTTTTAACTTTGTCTAGAAAATTGCATATCATGGTTATAGAAAAATTTTGAATTTTTTATTTATTTCTGGGGGAAAATGAAAAATATATTGACAGTATAAATTTAATAATATTGCTTTAGTTTTCGAGGAACAATAAAATTTAATACAAGATCAAAATCATTTTCAAATTATTGCCTAACGTTGTTCTTTATACACCATCATTGATTTTCTTTCTAATACGACAATACGTTTTAAATTGTCCACACTAATAATTCACAGTATTTTTCGATGAAACTTTTCGCAACAACAAAATTTATTTATGTAATTAAGAAAATAGCGATTTAATAAATACAAATAGAAGAGTTTTTTAATAGTAGAAAAGGGAAATAAATTTATATAATTAAGTCAGTTAAGAAAATTTGTAATTGTACTTTTAGTACTAGAGATTGAATTTTATTGTTTATTTTACATCTTAAGATTGCTCCCTAAGTGATGTCTCGGGTTTAAATTAAAATGGCGATTTGAATAATTCCTTTTACCGACTGAATATTGTTCAGCATAGCGAACGAATTTATTCATGTGTAGCACTAGTAACTCGTTTGTACAAAATCAAAAGTCGCAACCTATTTGTAAAATTCAAGTCTTTTGTGTACTTATATTTTCATGACAACATATAAATTTAACATATTTTTTTTAATTTAACGATTTTTAGAAACATCTAAAGTCTAAAAGATAAAAACTCGTTGTTCCTATAGGGTTGCTATTTTCTATTTAAATTTTATAAAATACAAACAACCTTTAGAATTTAATTTATTTCGATTTTCTTTTAATTTCTACAAAAATAGGAACAAAATCAATTAGTTTAACTTAAGTGGTGCCATTAGTTTTTTTAAATCAACAAACAATGACATAACGTTAGGTACCTAGACTATTTAGTCGTATACATACTAATCAAATATAAATTATTATTAATAAGTAGTGGTGCTTAAAAATACAATAGTTATTTCTTTATAACAAAAAACTACTTATTGTTCAATAATAATAATAAATTATAGGTGAGGTACTTAGTTGACACTATAGCATACCTAACAATCACAATTTAAACGAATCAAAGTTCACACAAAAAACACTTACTGTCATTTACCGGCACATTTTTGGCAATTATTATTTTGATGGTGGTGATGATGATGGTGGTAATCATTGTGTGACCCAGTATTTCCGCAAAGTCCATTTCCGCAACCTCCATTGCCGCAACCTCCATTTCCGCAACCTCCATTTCCGCAACCTCCATTTCTACAACCTCCATTTCCCCCAGGACTTTGACCTCCTACTCCAATTCCCCCACCACCACCTTGTCCACCACCCCAACCCGAACCACCTCCTAAACCATTTCCAACTCCTAAGCCGCCCCCACTACCACCACCGCCACCCCAACCTCCTCCACCACCGGATCCACCGCCTACTCCTTGCCCACCGCCAACTCCTTGTCCACCTCCAACTCCTAGTCCGCCTCCTTGTCCGCCACCCCATCCTGAACCACCTCCGCCACCTTGTCCACCTCCTCCTCCTTGTCCACCGCCCCACCCTTGACCACCTCCCCAACCTTGTCCTCCTCCAACACCAACTCCACCATTTCCTCCAAATGCGCTTCTCGAAGCAACTGCTACTTCTACAGGTTTCTCAGACTCGGTTTCTGTTTCTTCAACTGGGCGCGCTTCAATCCAAAATAAATTTGTACAAATGGTGAAGACGACAATTCCAACAACCTGTATAAATATAATTTTAACCTTAAAACCAATATAAATTAGTAAAAATGAGGCCATTTTGTGCCCGTTTCGGACATTTCTAACCTTTTTGTATGAACTAAATTGGAATAGCCATTTGCACTAATTTTGTCAGTTTGGTTGCTAACAAAACAAAATTAGTGCAAATGGCTATTCCAATTTAGTTCATACAAAAATCAATCTCGATTTGCACATAGTAAAAGCCGATTCAATTAAATTTCTAAGCTTAATTTGGTTATTATCCCTAAATTACTCGATAGGTAATATTAATAATGTGCAGTTTTCAATTTCTACTTTCTTTACCTTCATAATAAAATCCTGGTAAACAAATTTATTAGAAAAAATAAATCAATAAGCACAGTTACACAAAAGTGACAAATTCACAATGATTTGTTAGTATGATCATCATCTTTTATATACATGGGCTCTATTTGACGTATTCAAATGACGTTGGTCGTTGGGTGTCCCCCAAAAACGCGATTTTCCAATAATTTACGGTTTTACCGCCATTTAAGAGACATTGCTATTGTTACGTGACTCAATAATTTAAGAGATAAAAATTTTTCATCGCTAATGACTTTATTTACGAAAACGTTGAAAACTATTGTTGAAATGATGAGTGGTTAACATCTAGTAAAACGGAAGTGTAATTTCCCATTAATTGTTACGAATCGACACTATTTGTTTACTAACACACCATGTACAAATTTAGTTGTTGATTTTAAATTAATCTTTAATTGAAAAAATTGTGTATTGTTATTGTTAACCGAAGGTTAATCGAAGGTATTTTTCTATTTTTACGAAAAACGCGAGATGAAGCGGTTGAAGGTCGCCAACTTTACTTGCAATTTTAAGCCCTCTTTGATCTTGCTAGCAATCGTCCTTAATGAATTTTTGAGAATAGCGCTTTCAGGAGCTCAGGAATACTAAGATAGTTGTTGAAAAGTTACAAGTTGATTTCTAAGTGCGTTTTCAACTGGTTTCTTGGTTCACCTCTAACGCTATAATCAATCATACTTAATTATTTCAATTTGAAAATTATTTTTATGCACGATGATATTTTATGTCGCTCTTTTTTGATAACCGGTGGCGAGAGTAATCTTTTCTGTCTTCTCCTCATTTTGTTTTTTTGTGGCTGCCAAATTCTAATTTAAATGTAAATTTGAATAATGTACAATTTATACCTACATGTACCAAAGTCTTCTGAATTTTTAGCGTATATTATATTAACATACTTTGTTTTTTCAGGACACCACAACTATTGGAAAGTGCGGATATGAAATAACAGAGGGTAAGTCTTCACAAATGAGATTTTGTTCTGCCTATCCAACTATTGAGGTGTAGGAAATTATGCAATAATAAAAATTAATTAAGCTAAAGAGTACGACTGAATAATTATTGTACTATCAGCAATCGCAATCGATCTATAGTGCGCCATGGATGATAGAATTGTGGATGCAAGTATTGCGCGAGCGGCAAGACTAACTTGTTTGGTAGATTTTAGTTTCAAATTTCGATATTAACACTTCTTGGGCCGGTCGTCCATTTATACGACATGTCGTAACCTGTGTTTATTAATTGAGATTCGTACACTTGACAGACAAGTTATTTCTTGTTTTCTTAGGCCGGTCGTCCATTTATACGACATGTCGTATACGACATGTCTGCGACATGTCGTATCATTTTTAAACCAAGAAGACAAAAAATAACTTGTCTGTCAAGTGTACGAATCTCAATTAATAAACACAGGTTTAAAAATGATACGACATGTCGTATAAATGGACGACCGGCCTTGGTTTAAAAATGATACGACATGTCGTATAAATGGACGACCGGCCATACGCGCACAAGGCTCAATTTTGCTTTATTGTGGTAATCATAGCATTGGTCACCTACCTTGTACTCCTTTACCTGATTAATCCTGGAAATTTTGAATTTTGATGACCTTGACGAGCTCTTACAGTACATACAGTATATCTTTTTAAAACCTTGTTGTCCGCTCAAAGCTAAGTGTAGCTCAAAAATGTAAATTTTACAAACAAAGTATTGCGATATAGGCGGATCTAGATACTTTGAGAGACAGCTATTTTATTTGACTCCGACCTGTCAACATTTCTGCAATGCATGATGTGTAGTTTAACGGGTATTTTTTACTGGAAATCTAGCTTATTGTACGAGTTTTTTAAACTCTACGTTAGCTGCGGCCTTTTATTGACTATTATAGTAAAGAACGGAAATATGCGTTTCGAAACTTTGTATGTTCAAACAAATCTTGCGGTAAACCTGCGAACGGTCTGCGTAAAATATTTGCGACTCAAAAACGGAACCATAAAGTTGTGGAACGTAATATAATATTAAAAATAATTGAAACTTTTTAAAGATCTTTGGCTAACGAACTAATTTTTAGTAGAGGTACGTTTGGTTTAATCGACCTATTTTGGTCTCAGGAATATGTGGTAGAGCGTTGTACAGACCTTTCGGGGACACCCTGTAGAACTAAAAGGAGGAGGTGAGGAACCTAGCTCCCTGCACTTAGACCACTTAATCGAGCGCATTCCACTTTCTCTAAGCGGTCTCCCCGTGCCCATCAGGTCTCGAGCTATCCTACTTGTAGGATCAACTCCAGGATTCCTCCAAACACGGATCTCCTTATCGACGTTAGGGCTGAACAGTTAGAAAGCACATGTTCAACCGTTTCGTCTTCTAACTTGCATTTGCCACATAGGGGATTATCTACCAACCCCAGTGTGTAAAGATGTTTACGTAGTCGACAGTGTCCCTTGGGCGTCTCTCCAATTATTCGTAGATTAGTTCGGGACAGCTGTAGACAGTATTTTGCCAGCTTTTTAAAAGAAGCCGGTGAAGCTCTTTTACTTTTGGGACAGTTTAAGTTTCCTGTTCATTTTTCAGTCTCTAATTGATGGGTATTATTTTTAAGAAGGGTACAGTAGCTACGTCTGGTTTGATGATTGGCTCAGGGCCACAGGGACTGTTTAAATCTTTCTTGGCCAGCTCGTCTGCTTTATCGTTACGTTGACCTCGTTACCTCATTTCCTTGATGTTCATTGACCGAACAGAGTGTATGAACATGATTTTTGGATATTTCCGACTCAGAAGCTCTATGCACTCCAACAGATAACCAGAGGTTAGCTTGCAGATGTTGCAGGCTTGTTCTCAGTTGAAGCCATTAGAGCTTGAAAGTCTATTTTGAATGTATATTTGAAGAGATAAGATGCATCTATCTCCAGAAGAGGTGGCTTCTTGGAGCACTCCTCGAGGATTTTGTGTCCGTAAATTCCATATTTAACAGACCATAGTCCCCATCTCCCCAGTCGTGGGCTGTTTTTGTTAACATCTCCTACGCATATAAATCTAGTGGATGAGGGCATAACAGCACCTTAAAATCTGCTGAAGGTAAAACCTAGACTTGTGCTGCACATGATTTTCAAATTACCTACTAAAGCGTTGAATAAAATTAATAATAAACAAATATAGTATATATTTTGAGTTTAGACAGTTTAAGTATCAAAAAAGTTCTGTGCAACCGACGCTAACTCTTAAATTTTTAATATTGTACCATAATTCTTGCTAAAATAAAGAGTAGAATAAATTGTTTATACAAACATAGGACATAGGTTTATTTTCTTTTATATCATATAGCAATAAAGTCTTTAAATTGCTTTTAGCCTTTGTTATATTCAGATGGTGTATACTAACAAAACAACAGAATTGATTTTATGGAATGCAATATCTCCGACGTATCGGACGTGACCGCGTATTTATTTTATCAGAGGCGTTCTAGCACAAGAGTTGAGTTGACAGGGTTAACTACCGCTATCCATTTAGTAAGACGAACTCGATAACAACGTTTGCTTTTCTACAAATTGGTTATAATGTGAAAAACGCAATTGGAATAATTTCTAAAGCCTCCAATGAACCCTAGAAATAAAATAATGACATTTAATTTAGAAGATACTCGCAACAAAGGCAAAATCGATCGAATACATTTATCAACTCGGGGGGTTCTATCTGTTTTTCCATTTACCCATATGATATAAAAAGAGTTTAGTCTTCATGCACTGCTACTCTTTCAGTATTTGAATACCTAGTGAAAAACTGCCGACCCTTCGATGGAAGAGCCACGTCACCGCTCTCTAGTAAAGAAGAAAAAATTTAAAGAAAAGGGATAGTATACGCACGTGAATTGAGTGACCATGCGGATGATCGCATCAGAAAGGAAAGTTCACTTACAATTTGTTGAAATAAAACATCTCATTCAAAATAAAAATAAAACCTCTCGATTTGTACAAGAATTCTACTTTATACGTCTCGCTTTATTAATTGTTGGTGAATTTAGGTAAAATCGATAAGGTCAGTATCCGAGTTCGTTAATTTATTTCCGATGACCATTTATCTGTTATAGACGACAGCTCATTAGATTTATGTCTTCGTTTATTTCCCTTAACTCAGTTAAGTTTTGTTGTATAAAGGCCAATGTCAAATTAAGTCGATTTCAAACAATCCAAGAATCAGCTTTAAATTTTCTCAACATTGCCAACGGAATAAGGGAAAAACTAATAAAAAGAAAATTGCTCTTGCGTGTCCTTTCTTGCAAAACCTATTTTCGTCCATTTTTAAATCCCAAAGATAATGCTATTATAAGAGTTGCCTTTTTATCTTACGTATATTGATAAATTTTGTCGAATAACAAAATTAATGATTAGTGCTAAGACGAGCACAATAATTGTCAATCTCTAGTTGTATCGGTATTTCTGCAATTGTCGTTATGTCTTGTTTATATCTTTTTTGGGGGCGCGTTCACATGTAGCATGCAACAGACTACAAAAAGTAGCAAAGTATGTTACTTTGTTTTTAAGGGGCAGAAAAAATCTTATGAACGTTTTCGAGATACATCGTGTATAAGTTCAGAAGAAGTATTTAGTACATGACATTAGGGGTGTACGTCATCCATTTCAAACGATGGCTAAACTATAATATGTCACGGCCATTTTCAGTATCTCATCATATTTTCTTTTTAGTCAATATTTCAATATTCTTCATTTAACTTGAAAGAGGCTAATCGTTAGAAGAGCCACAAAGGCCTGTTTTTTGTCTGTATTTTGACAACGATGCAGTTTAAAATTTCTTCTACCAAAAAAATCACCAGGAACATGTTCCTTCAATTTTTTATAAGTACTTGAAAATCTGCCAGCATTTACTATTTACACTATTTAAGAAAAGGAATTCAAAATTTCACTGTTAAAAATTTATAAAATTTTAAAACGTAAATTAGGAGCTTTAAATATTTATTACAATTAATTGTTAATTGAGAAAATTTGCAATAGATAGGGTATCGATAATATTAGACTTGTTGGCCAGTCGTCGGCAACCAACATTGTTCGATCTGTTCATTACTCACTAGAGATGAACGTGTCGGGTGTTCGTTTTGTTGTCTCTTAATTCCGTTTGACAGATCTGATAGGATTTCTTTTGTCAAAATGTAGCAAGAATAATGACCTAATACATTTTCACTCAATTTATTTTTCTTTGTTTTCCAAAATAAACTCACGAAGTTTTTGAAAAGAAAAATATAAAAAATGGGAAATTTTAAAGTTACTTGAATTGATAACATTTATTGAAGGAGGGTGCGTTTCGTAAATTGATTAGAGATTAGAGGGTTAATAGCCTCGCTTGTTCTCAAATTTTCACTCTTCGGTGGGAAGTTGCAAAAATAAGGCTTGTCGTGAAAAGGTGGACGTAAGTTGTGCGATTTATTGGAAATCCGGATTTAAGCCTACAACCTGCGAAATGAATGGCCTGCTGCAACTTTCAATGTTCTGTTACACAGAAACACAGATATAAATTCTAGTATAATTTTACAGTCCTTTGAACGCACTAAAAAAGATTTTTTATATTTTGCGTCTGTAAGATCGCTATTATAGCATCCATTTGCGTGTCGTAATGAGATTTAGCGTTCTGTAATAATTTTAGTAAAATTTGATGTTCGAAGTTGGTAGTAATATTTAATTTGACATGTTTTGTCAAATCGAGGAAAGAGAAAACGACAATTTTTGTAATTAACATGTTCTATTTTTTAACATAATAATTAAAATTAATTAATTAACGACCAATTCAAACTACAAAACAATTTATTTGAATTTTAAATTACGAAATGGCACTTTACAATTAGTACTGCCAACCAGCCAACCATCACAAAAATCCCTAAATTTTTATATTTTTATTTTTTTCTTTGAAAATGGACTTTAAAAGGCGCAAAATAGAAAAAATTGTATAAAGAACTCATTTCATAAGTCATTATAGCGATTATAGCACTCCTCCATTAAAACGCTCCTGGCTAAGCCAGTCGTATTTTAAACTTGGAGTCGTGCTATAATACGTGACTTATGAAATTCGTTCTTAAAAATAATATTTTAATTCTAAAATTACTTTAATTCGTTCAAAAGATCAAAAAACCTTATTCCAAACATATATTTTCAGAAAATTAATAATGGTTGTGTTACCAAAAGAATATGAAGAATTTTCTTGAAAGAAAACGACAATATACTTCATTCAATAATATCGACAATGTCAGCATTGACAATACAGCCGCCAATCCTCGTACTAATCAGTCTCCCACTAAGCCTCCTTATTGGCAGTACTTTGACAGTAAATTTGCTCAGTACCCCCTGTTTCTGCATAATAAATTTGTGTGGTTTTATGGTTTTATTCTGTCATTTTTGGGGTTTGTCTTTCCAAAACATGGATAATCGTAGGTTAGATAGCTCATATTTTGACGATTGGAACTACTCGTCGAGTGAAACGCAAACGCTGGATGAAGGAATGGTTGAAGAAGAGAGAATAATATTTTCATCTAGTACTACTGTTCACAGAAATCAGCCTCAATGATGTTGAAGACTTCAAGAACTAATTTTAAATGAAGGAAAGTACCTTTATAAAACTGTCACAGATGGATGAGCCGTGTTTGAAAAAGGAAGACACAAATATGAGGGCAAGTATAAATGTTATGGAAAGATTAGCCCTATTCCTGAGATATTTCGCCACTCGAAGAAAGTTTGAATGTAAAAAAAAATTCCGTCTGCTTGTGCTGAACTGGCTTCTCGATTCTATCAAAAAACGACAAGAGAAAATATGCTTATGAGAAAGGTGTGTAAACTTTATTTGCACTTCGCCCCGGCCTCTTCAATGTTGCAATCTTCTTCAATTATTTTCTATAGTAATTTGTTCGTATACCTACTGTTTGTTTTCTTTTGTAATCTTCCGTCGCGTTGGCCTCCGGCTTTATTCTCACTACCAAGTGTGTGAAGAGGTTAAAAGCCGAATTTATTACTATTTTCGTTCAATACATTGAGTTGATTAGATTTCACGGTTCTGGGGATAACTCGTAATGGCGAAGGGCATCTTGGGAACCGGATAAAGCAATAGGATTTTTATCGTTGATCATTGCCACCTTCATAAGAAAGCGACGTAAACCGAATTGACGAAAATATTGACGATCGCCTCTATACACGGTCAATAATATTGACAATATCTCTTCCCCTTTCTAGTTTTGATGTCCGAAAAACAGAAAATCCAGATTTCCTGAAATATTCGATCAATATCGACCGCCAATCCACTTTTTCACTTTTCACCTTACACGATTAATATTATTCTCAATATGATAATGTATTGTCAACGGAATGTCCGCTTTATGATAAAAGACGGTCCCAGACACCGATCGAGGTTGAAAGACGAGACTACTCGATGTGAATTTTGTAACCATTAAACTCTGCTCTAGAGGATCCACACTGGTAGATTTCTGGCTCAATACTTCCTGAAAAAGTCTTTCAAAGCATAAGTGATAGGTATGATCCAAGAATCTACGATGAAAAAATGCATACAATAATAACTTGCTGGTTTTTCTTAAATAGAGCTCTGAAACTCTGAAACGAGGAAATAATTTTACCATATATTTTATAAATATTGATCAATTCTAAAATTATTATGAACGTTAAAATTTTTAAACAGAAAGTAGCGTTTGCCTTTCAATATGAGAAGATTGCACAATTGCACACACCAGATGGAATTTGATAGGATTTTTCAATACAAAATATTAAATTGAGTTGATAATTTAAACTTAAAGACTGTCATTTATACAGCTTCGACCTCGGTGTGTTAAATTTCATTTTGTTTCTTGGTTGTGTGCCTTGTTGATTTTTAAAAAACAGTCTTGACTTAACCCTCACTTTGATCCTTTACTTAAAGTTAGTTTATGAGTTTTTAATACCTGTTCGAACATCAATTTATATACATTTATTATACCTACTAACGTTCTTTACAGAAAGTATTTTTACGGAACTTTTTATTTGTTTCCAAACCGCTCTTTCTCAAAATGAAATCTTTGCAGTTTTCAATCGTGCACGTTGTATCATCGCCAATTTTTAACGCAGATGGTATAAATAGTACTACGCCAAATTAAATTTTGAAAACTGAAAAATCTGATGACTCATATCATTTGTCAATAGAACTATTACCTTTTGGAATGGTAGAAAACGTATATTTTGACCTAGCTACTTCACCTTCAACGCTTAAAGGTAATAAGGGTGTCGGACTTCTACGGTTTTTCAAGCAGAAACTCGCCCTAACACACTTTCACTTTCTCGTTACAAAACAATTTCGTGCGCGCACAAGTTCGCTGGAACTTTTTTTCTCTTAAAATGCGTGCGCGTTATGAGAGAACGACCTGTACATCTTTTCATTATTACTTTTGCACTGACGCTTAGGTGTTTAGAAATATATTCCTACAAGGCCATTGTAAATTTGATGTTGAATTATTTTACAAAATAAATCCCGTATTGAAGCTCTCACAAAGTGCCCACATTGCACTCTTTAAGAAAGAATAGCTAATCTTAAAAACAATAAATTAGAGAAGAGAAAGGGTGAAGCTTTAATTTGTCCCTATGGCAAAAACAATTCAGTTGTACTAAAGAAGCTTGTAAAAGTTACTAAACGTTATGGTCCCAAAGAGACTTAAATTCGCCAAATAAAATATCATAACTTAATCCAAATTCAACCTCCTTGTGAAAGTTTAACGTTTTGAACTACAATCGTAATGTACTTAAAATTAACTTATTCTGTATTAGGCAGAGAAAACATGGAAGTAAAACATTGATAGGTGCATCAATAATTAATATGAGCTCGAGCTCGTATTTGATTGTAAAACGTAAATATACCTACATCATGTTAATTCTGGCAAGCGAAAAGCTTAGTGCAAAATTTGGTTCTATTCATTTATAGGTTTTGTTTCAGTTTACATTTTATTTAGGAATCGATTGTTAATTCTATTTTTAGTTCACAATATAAATTTTGTATTAGTGTCGATTGTCATTCTCTAAAAGGGGCAGTAGTGAAAATTTTAAGTTATTCAAAAAATCTATTGGTAAATGCATTGCATTGCGGTTTGCAGTTTGCACACGAATACTTACATCTATATTATATAATATATGTTCGGAAAGCCTTACTTTCTTTGTAAAATGTAAAGTACAGAAGTTTGTACAATAGCAGAAGGAATGTTCACTTTTCAGAGTAGTTTTAAACATAATAGACCGGGAGCTAGGAAACATTACACTACTTGAGTTAATCCAGAGGTTCATTATTTTTATTTAAAAGTACTTTACATAGTCAACATAAAATCATTCGTCTGCCGGTCTAGATTGGCCGCTTAACAGTAGGACATACAGTAAAATTACCACAGAATTTTTGCTTATTAGTTTGAAAACTATACGCTTTTTGGAAAAAGTGTTTTTGTATAAATAAAATAAACTACATCAAATTTTCTACAAATTATATCTGTTAGGTTTTTTCTTCAGACAAACGAGGGGCAATAGATTTGGAAAACATGTTAAAATGGGTTAGAAAAATTGATTTTTTTTAGTTTATCGCTTTTAACTTGAACACTAAGCACTTTTTGAGAAAAGTCTCTCAATATAAAACTAAACTACATCAAATTCCCTACAAATTATACCTGTTAGGTTTCTTCTTCAAAAAAATGTTTTAGGTGTCAGAGCGCGTTCAATTTGGGGAAAATTTCAAAATGGGTTAGAAAAATTGATTTTTTTAGTTTATCGCTTATAACTTGAGAACTAAGCACTTTTTGAGAAAAGTTTTTCAAAATAAAACTAAACTACATCAAATTCCCTACAAATTATACCTGTTAGGTTTCTTCTTCAAACAAATGTCTTAGGTGTCAGAGCGCGTTCAATTTGGGGAAAATTTCAAAATGGGTTAGAAAAATTGATTTTTTTAGTTTATCGCTTATAACTTGAGAACTAAGCACTTTTTGAGAAAAGTCTTTCTATATAAAACTAATCTACATCAAGATCCCTACAAATTATATCTATTAGGTTTTTTCTTCAGACAATCGTCTTAGGCGCCAGAGCGCGTTCAAAGTGGAAAAAATGTAAAAGTTGGCCAGAACAATTGATTTTTTTAATTTATCGCTTGTAACTTGAAAACTAAGCACTTTTTGAAAAAAGTGGTTTCTATAAAAATAAACTACATCAAATTTCCTACAAATTAGATTGTTTAGGTTTTTTTCTTCAGAGAAACGTCTTAGGCGCTAGAGCGCGTTCAATTTGGAAAAAACTTCAAAATGGGTCAAAAAATGTGATGTTTTTTAGTTTATCGCTTATCACTCGAAAACTAATCGCTTTATGAGAAACGTGTTCTTATCCAAAAATAGAGATCAATCAGTTTTTTACTACTAATTATGTTGAGTCCAAATTGAACGCGCTCTAGCGCCTAAGCCGTTTATCTAAAGAAAAAACTTACCAGATATAATTTGTAGGAAATTTGATGTAGTTGAGTTTTATATCAAAACACTTTTCTCAAAAAGCGATTAGTTTTCAGGATATAAACAAAAATTGTGTCAATTTGAGTGTGTGCCCACTGTTACGCAGTCAATATAAACCGACAGAAGAGTGATTTTATATTGTCTTTGTAAAGTATTTTAAAATCTCAAGTCTGTAATTTTTGTTTCGTTCTTCAACAAATAATTAATAAATCTGGCTCGTGCCTACCTTGGTATTTTTTGTGCTACATAACAGCTTTAGATGCTTCGAAAGTTCTGCGATTATTACAATCCAATTTTTTAATTTGACTTTAAATGCAACAATGCAACATCAAAGAAAATCTCTTTTAAGAATCATCGAAAATTGTTCACGTTTCTTTTGAATTTGTTGATTGGTTTTATCGAAATCCAAACGCTTTGCTTATGAAAACACGTACCTACTTACTTGAAATGTTGTAAATTCGAAACTTATACTGCGATGCTCGGTTTGCCTTCATTGAACTATTTCTTTTGTGCTCTACAATTTCTAGTGCTACTACGGTTACGGTATGGTTTCTGTTCAAGATATACGATACCATCTTTGAAAGTTTTTTATATGTTTCTGGTTTGCAGTTTCTCAAATAACTTTAGTTTAATAAGTTCTTCGTTTTAATTTATTTTGTGATAAAAAATTTCTTACTCGAGTTGTTCGACCTTGAGGTGCACTCGAGCCTTGAAATCGAGTACACTTAGCGAACGTGCCCCTTAAAATGTTCTAGAAACGCTGTAAAGAGAGAATAATACATATACATGGATAAAGTAATTTATACAAGAGATCGCGTTAAATGAATAAGTACCTACAATAGGATACAGTCACACACGGACTTGAAACAACTCAGAAGAATACTTGAGGCTACTCCATGTTTCTCCACTTATCGTGTACTATTATACTTAATTGCGGATAATTTTTTTCTTAAGTCGAATTCAACATTCAACAGATGCCTTTTACTGTTTAGGAATACTTTTGTTGTAATTGTTAAGTTGTAATTTTTGCTTTCCTGCTCAAAGTTTTCAAAAAAACATGTAGGGGATGAGAACGAAATCACTAGTATTAAAATACTTGGAACTACAAAAAACTACTTTGTAGAAAATTAATCGACCTTATAAAAATCGATTTCTTTGTCGGATTACCTACTAATTACGACGTGTCCCTATAAAAGAATGCGATTTTGGGGAAAAAAGCGGCTTATTTCTGCCCTTGCCTGAAAACTTAATAATATACCTACAATGTTCTTACTAGTTTTAACGTAGAATTACCTTTTACAATGTGCACATTGTGCTTTAGAATTTTAAAGTAAGCCACATATAAAATATGTATACCTATAGTAAAAATAGTATGCACAAGAAAGGGGATGAAAACAAAGAAAAATCTAGGGGGAAAATCCCACAGAAATATATTCTACTTTCGATATACATATTGGTGATGCCGTATCATGCTTTGTTGACATTGGCATTTATTTTCAGGGAAAAGGCATTAGTATGCATGACATAAGCGCACTACCTTTTGTACCCTCAACAAAAATAACAATCATTTAGGTGGTAACCGGAAAGGTAATACAATGTTATTTTCGTGAGTGCTTTTAACAGTAACACGGTCATTTACAGCTAACATTATGAAATATTAACTATGCCTACATATGACAGAAATGTCAAAATTATCCATCATGTTTATAAAGTATTAACTTTTATGTAATTCATTTCAACTTTTGTTATGATATATGAAACGAAAGTATAATCAGCAAATGTTCAATTACTGGAGAAAGTATTATTAAAATTCGTGGCTATCAAAAGTATACAAAGTTCACGTAAGTTATGTTTTGGCTTTCTTTATTATCAATTTAAAACTGAGTTATAACTTTTTATCCACGACTGATGAGAAATATATTCATTAGGTATGTCATATTCTATTTTCATAATTTATTTATGTTCACCACATCTATCGGCCATACCCATCAAATTATAATATCCTACTTGCATGTAAAGAGTGTTTTATTTTGGCTCAAATGAACGGAATTTTGGCTATATTTAATAGAAAAATATTATGCCATTTAGCGTTTGAATATTATTTTGAGCATAATCACCCCCGCTTTAATATGGTGTATCTTGGAGGTCCAATTTTAGATAATTTTTCTAGCTTTATTCGTCTGATGTTGGTTGAAATGGCATTTGAAAATTCGCTTGTGGGTTTTTCACTGGGAATGCAACAATTTCGTTTATTGACACAGCCATTGAGCTAAAAATAGGACCCATCACTGTACTAAAATTTTGCGATGAATCAATGGGGCAACTTGATTTTCAGTTCATTTGCCAAACGACGCCGAAAACGATGGTCTCGCGGCTTCAATTCTTATACGAGCTGGATTAGTCCTTAAGCCAAGATCTTTACTTTAAAATTAAAAAAAAAAGTGGTCGCACAGAGATCCAATTGTTGCGCACGGTGCCGAATCGAGGTGTTTAGATCTTCTTCGATGCTTTTCTTGAGAGCGGTTATATTTTCTTTGGTACGCACTCTTTTTTGTTCCACAGAGTAAGCTAACATCAAGTAGCGTAAACGAAGTGCGAAGTCGATCCATGGTTTGCCGAATTATTGGTCTGCATGGACGATTAAGTCGATCGTAAAATGATATAATAATAAGGAAAACCTTCAAGTAGTTCGAACGCCAGATTACAAATTGACTTTATAACCCGAAAAATCAACCCACTTTTTATCAATTTTTCGAATCTTTTTATCACAATTTCAATTTTATCGCTATTGGTGCAAAGTAGACACAAATATGATCGTTACGCCGTGTATTGAGAGGGGCAAGACGCTGTCCTCGCCTCAAGACTATTTCTAGCTAGGACGAGTTCTAATCGCCGATTCGACTTACCTGGGCTAATATGTCATTAATGTGATTATCGGCATCTATTATAAGTTGCTGAACACCAAAAGCACAACGTTAGGCAACTGTTTAATCCAAATAAAAATTTTCAACTTGCAGAGCGTCCGAAAACCTTATAAAACCAATCATTCATCAGCCAAATGATGGTCATAAAAACTTTTTAAAGTGTAGCAATATTTTTTGTCTTTTTTAAGTTTAAAAATGACAAAGTGGGTAATTAATTTTGTCGAGTATCAGATGCTTAACAAAAATTCAAGTAATCCAGTCAAGATAATTAAACTGTTGGGCCTCTTTATTATTAAAGAAAATTTTTATTGAGTTTAAAAAATATGACTAAACAGAGGAAAAACTCATAAAGTAATAATAATAAATCCTGTCAACTTGAAGAAAAACTTTTTTCATTTATTCGAGAAAAACTTGTTTCGGCTTAAGTAACATAAAACACTCGAATATACACCTATAATTAATTTTTCAAAATTATTTTCTTTCAATTCACTTACATCTTACTTAACAAACACTCCAGTGTTTTTGGTTTTTACCACAAATATTACGACTTCTTTTATCTTTTATAATAAATTGTTAGGGTAGTTCTTGTTCGGCACAGCCAACGAACGTTTTTCGTTGTTTTTTTGTAAAAACGGTGTTGAACTTACCTTATCTTGCCAAACGTGAGAGTTAAAAATGAGATTTTTTGATTTAGTGGTATAAAATTTTTGGGCGTTGCGTTTGTCTTTTACACCTTGTTACGGTTTATAAATTATAAATCATACTAATCTTTTAATTTTGCTGAAAATACAACAAAAGCTATTTGTCTTGATTTGCAGTAATTAAAAGTAACGATTATAATGTAAATGCTATTAAACTAAGTAATGGTACTTTTTTATCTCACTTTCATAATGTTAATGGCCAGTTGCTATGATTAATGATTGTGCTAATGTGAAATCAGAGCTTCGTTGCCAATTAAACTTGCAACTTGAACGTAATTAAGAATTTGAAAATTACACACTATTCTTCTATGTGTGGCTAGTACTTTTTTTTTAAATCATATAGAATCTTTAGATAAAACCGTTTTTGGCACGAGCTTCGAAGGTGGGGACGGTAGACGTCCGTGCTGTGCTATTTATCCACGGGAAAATCTTGAACCGTGATTAAGAAAACCCGAGTTTTGTGATGCCGTGTCGAGTTATCTCCCAGCTGAGCTACCTCGGTTCTTGCGTTTCCCCTGTATGCATGGCATGCCCTGTTCTGTAGGCATCATAATCGCGTACACACGTTAGTCTTGAGTCGCTAGTGAATTGTAGACCTAACAGCGGCGGGGTTAGAATTAAAAGGAAAATTTTTGAAAAGTTAAGTTTTCGTGGGTCGACTACTCGGGCATTCTTTAATCTTCCATGATCCTTTCACTTCGTTGTTTGTCGTTCCTTGTTAGTATCAAGAAACAATCTTATCGATTTTGACCTTAACCGCACATTTGACTTGCTAATAGGTATACAAGGTGTTCTTAGAGGAGTTTGCCAAACTTCAGAGGCATATATTTATATCAAGGTAAGTCCGACTTGGAAAGGTTAGCGAGTTATGCTGTATGCTGCCCATGTCGAGCTAGAAGTCCTCCAACACGTGGCTTCTTATCCACGTTAGGACTGGACAGGTAGACAGTGGCAAAGGACATGCTCAACCGTTCCGTCTTCTAGTTTGTATCCATGCCAAATGGAATTATATACCAAGCCCAGTGTGTGGAGATGTATGTGTAGTCGACAGCTCTATGCACTCCAACAGTGACCAAAGATGACCAGAGTTTACCTTGCAGAGGTTTAAAGCTTGCAAGGCAGCTTCATGTCTGTCGATATCAGTATTTTCTTGTTTAGGATTTTTCTGTTTATGATTTCGGTGGCACTGTGTAATAACTCCATCAGTTCAGTTTGAAAAACTGAGACATATTTCCCCGGCAGTAAGCTGCTGTCGAAGACAATCTCAGTTGAGTGCACACTTTCTGCAGGTCCTTTTTGATTTTTAGATCAATCGGTAAAGACAGTTCTGTCCGCTGTTCTCAGTTGAATCCATTAGAGTTTGAAAGCCTCTGTTGAATGTATATTTTGGAGAGATACAGTCTGCATCCATGTCCAGAGAAGTAGCTTCTTAGAGCACTATTCAAGGATTCGAGGATCTGACAGACCATAGTCTTCATCCCCGTAGTCGTAAAGCTGCTTTTGTTGCCATCTGCTCCACATATGGATCTCGTGGAGGAAGGCATCTACTTTGCCATCGCTCACGGGGCTTTAAGAGGGTTACAAAACTACCTCAATTTCAAAAACTTGAACTTTTAGTCGTGCAGCCATTTTGCTTTGGCTCTACTGATTGTACTATAATTTGGTGAACGTATTCAACTCGAAAAGCAATTTAAAACAAACCGCTACTACCTACTAGTGACAGACTAGGTCCTTCTGAAAATTGAAAATCGTTTGCCTCCCGTTCTATACACAGGAGTTCAAATTGACACTCTTTCAAAGGTGGCCTTATAAAATTTCTTCCAAATTTTATTGGAATATCTGCACGCAAAGTTAACCATTTGGGACTCGCTGTATACAAAAAACACGATCGAGTTATTATAGCTTTGCAAGCGGTAACTAGAAGTTACCCCGACTGAGATATTTGTAACTAGACGGTGCGGAATTAGAATATCTCATTAGAAGTCAATCAAGTTAAATGTACAATTTTTTTGGCCCAAATTACTTCTATTGGGTTCAAATCAGAATAATAGGGTTATAACTTCAATTAAAAATGTCTACTATTTAAGATTACTTCCACTTTTACTAGCTTTAACTGCAATTAATTTCTAGAAGAATTTCCAAAACTAACAAAGTTCATTAAAAGTAATTTCAATAGCAAAAAAGTTCAAGTTTTATTTTTTTGTGTACTTTAAAACGCGAAAAGGGAAAAAATCCCCTTTTCCATTTAATTTTTAAGTTGGAAAACTTCATTCAGCTCGCTTCATACTGGGGAACCGTGCGTTTGTATTTGAAGCAGAAAAACTGCGTGCTCAACTCAATCGCTTTGTACGGAACTTTGAACATGTGATTCAATACCATTTGTTGGATTGAGTTGACAGGTCTGAAAAACACGTATATTTGAAAATTCGCTTCCATCACGTATAAAATACTATCGGCGCACAGGACAATAGGAAGAGATTATTGCGATACAAAATTAAAAACGATTGCGACTTCGCACTCGCAAAAAAAGTTTCACATTAAAATAAAATCGAAAAAATAATTAATTCAGTTGTTAAGTGCCGAAAATATAATTTGGGAGATATCTAAATTTTAAGTAAGGTATGGTTCATTTTTTAGATTTTAAAGTAAAGTCGTTCCATTAATTACGAACAAACTGTGTAATGAGCAAATTGCGTGTAAATCTGTTCTGAGTACTCTAACTTTAAAATTATGTCGCAACTGAAATTAATTAAAGAACTTCCTTCGGTTCAACTTCTAACTTGGTGTGTATAAATTTTCTCTAAGTGCGCACTCAAAAAATAAATAATGTAATACGCCTTCGTATACACTAATTTTATTTAAGGCTCCAGATTTAATGAAAAAATACTAAATTAGACAAATTTACGTTTATCCAAAATATTTTATAATGTACCTACCTATAAAAGTTTTAAACCTTTCGAGATCTCTTAATATTTGCACGCGGAAATACATTTAGCAATTATATGTTTAGTTAATTCTATTTAGAGTAGGATGTTTAGGAAAATGTTAAACGTTAATTAATTAAGTTTAACTTCTTCGTTACTTCTGATTAAAACTAGAAAACAAATTGGGTCTGTTGTGGTTAGTCCCAGTAGAAGGTGGAAGCATGATATTCCTAACTGATCATAACTTTAATTTCGATTTTATTTTTTTTATAATAGTTTTTTAGCTTTCTTGTTAATGATAATAATATTTTGAAGATAATAAAGCCAATATAAAAATAAAAATATAAATAATGTTAGTAAAAATAAGTATGTAGGTAATATTTTCCGGCAAATTGCAACTCCCAGTTCAGAAATTTTTGTTCGCCTAAGCTACAAAGCGTCGTTTAATCTGCCTAGTGTAGCGTATGTAGAAGTTTAGATACTGAATTCATATTTTTTGTTAAATACAAGAGGTAACGTTACTGAAACAGGGTTCTCTGTAACCAAAGGATAGTTGTCCTAGAAGACGTCGTCGTACAAGATATTGCATGTATTAGATCGGCAGCATTCCAAATTTTGTTTGAGAAAAATTTTTTCTGGCTTCTAAAGTTTCTTATGAAAATGATTATGGTGTCTCTGGTCTAAATGGATTTTGAATGGAGTATACTAACTGGTAATAAAAATAAAATCTAGATTAATTTACAAATGGGCGAGAGTATATTGTGCCATTAGGATTAAATGTGAAACTTTGTTTGATAGTCAATTTTTGTATTTTCCGAGACAAAGCGTAGTGCAGCCGGGCGTTCTGTGTGTCCTAGTCGAAGTCTGATTGTTATAACCTCTTCTCGTCTGTTTTACTTCTAAATTTCCTATTTTCAAATGTCTGGCTTGATGAATTTAAATTTTCTATTGCAATTTGGCCACAGTTGTTGCCATCTGCAAAGTATTTTGACCTTCTATGTGTTTTTTAAGCGCTCGCATAGACCTTACTTACCCATCGTTTTACTTCTACAGATTTGAGTTGTAATGCAAGATTGAGCGTGTGTGTGAACAATATAAATAACAACAACAACTGACAAAAGTAGTCCAATTTAACATCACCCATCATCTAAGTACTCCCCAACCGCCGCTATAAGTATAGTCGTTGCTTACATAATATTCTATTATAGGCATCATAAACCCATAAATTCTATCATATTTCAGTACTAAATTCTCACTATTTCGTGTGCAGTAGTTAGTAGCTATGAGACTGGCCCTTCCTATTATATCGTCATAATTCGACTGTCACATAAGTGCAGAAAAGTCTGTAGCCTAAACCACTAAGCACTAATACCAAGCCCTTCTTTAGAGAGAAAAAATTCTGGCAAGATGCTTAGTAACGCCCCACGCCAAGATCATAGAATGGAAGGCAACCGCAACAGTTGCTAACGACGTCTTCGAGTCCAGAGTCACACCCAGAAAACTCACAACCTCTCTGCCGCTAACCGTACACGTTCAAACTTAGTCAATTCTGTAGAAACCACCTCTCGGCACCTCTCGGCGGTTGATCATCTATTGCGATAACGAAGCTCGGTCTTTCGATGCGAAGACGAGAGTGGCGTCATCCGCGCACTACCTCAAATGTAAAGATGTTTTTCGGGAGATCATTGACCAACACTAAAAATAGAACAGGCCCCATTACTGAGCCCTGCGGGACTGTGTGCTTAACCTCGACTCTATCAGGTGGACGACCATGATAACTAACGGTTTGTATCCTATTTTTTAAATATGAAGATAATATAAGGTTTATACTACTTACGTCAACGTTATAAGCTTCAAGTTTCTTCAATAAAAGGTCATGGAATACAACGTCGTAGGCCTTACTCAAGTCACAGAAGGCAGTCGCAATAATGACGCTCCCCGTCGTACATTAACCAACGCAGCTTACCAACGGCACCAACCGTAGATCTATTTTTCCTGAAACCCCAATGTTGTTCACAACAGAGATTATTTGACTCGAAGTTATTCACCAGTTGCCCAGTAAACTGACAGAGAAGAGGGTTTGAGTAGTGGGCTACACTTGAGGTCCATCTTGGTCAGTACACACATGTAAAGCGAGAGGTAAATAAAAGCGTCTGTATCATCCATAAGTCTCCGTTGATGGATAAATGTTTTTGTTGCTTGTTGTAGCGACATTTTTCCTAGTTGGTCAGCAGTTTCGTTTACTATAACTTCCATATTTGCTAGAGTTTCTTGTATTGTCGTGGTAGGTAACCTGGTAACTGTTCTTTTTTAGTCCTCTCATTAGCCTTGGTGTCTTGAACAATAACGTCTTGCGAGTATAATGCTTGGATTGCTTGTATAAAAGACTTCGAGTAATGCTGACCAATTTGACTAATTTAACAGACTACCCTATTACCCCCATCTTTCTCTCTCTTGTTTTATTACTCTAGTAATTGTACATGACCACCTTGCGTCTTCCCAGTAACTTCTCATTTTTTACTACTTTTAAGCTCTCACTACTTTGAATTTTTTGCTCCGTTCTATTCACTCTCCTCTGTGAAGATCTCAGCGTACTGTATTTCTTCAAGTGTTCTACTCTGTACTGTTTTACTGTTGATAATAATACAGTATGTTAACAATCGTTTAGTTGATTGATTTGAAATATTACACTGGTGCCGCCGTGCGCGCTTAGAGCGACATCAGTTCACCATTGCTTTGGTAAAAAAATGAATAATTTCTAACAAAAAGAGAATTTTAAATAAAATAAATAAAGTAATTAACGCATCCTAAACAATCAAAAATTAATTTTAATACTAAACAAGTAAAAGCGTGGAGACTAACGTTGTGTTCCTGCATTGATATCAACTCGATGCTAAATAATTGCAATTGAGGATAGGAAATCGTAATGAGATAGAAAAAGAAAGAAAATACTATTGAGTTTAATAAGATAAAAAGATAAACAAAGCCTATCGCTGTCCGCCAAACCAAGTTGTGATCTAACTATTCGTCTCTTTTTAACTCGTTTTAATGTAATTGTTATTCTGTTCGCTCTTAAAGATATTCCTATCCGCAGGTCGTTTCTTAACGGACTGTATATTGATAATTAATAATAATATTATTGGTTCTGCTTTTAAATAGTACATCATTACTAACAATACGTTTTGTATTTTAGAAATAATGACTTCCTGTATTCTGCACTCTTTGCTTTTTCTAAAACATTTATAGCATTACAAATGGCAATCAGCGAAGAACGTTGAAACTGAATAAACCAAAAGAAATTAAATTTTTTCTCAACTGCGCTCGAAATATTATCAAGAGGTTGTACTTTCTAGATAATGTATTCTCTTGTATCGCTTTTGTCAAAATAAATTGTACATCACAATCCGCTTTCATTTTCTGCGACTTGACATTAGTACAAAAATACAAATCGTAATAAAGAAATTGTTGGCATCACTATAGAAAAAGGGGCGTCAAAAAATGATTTTTTAAATTGTTTGTTAGTGCACAAAAAGGTCAAATGGACATTGGAGCAAGTTCAAACTGTAAATTGTCAATAGGGTCAACGAAAATAAAGTCCCTTACATTTCATTCACCGCGTTTCCTGAATTGTGATTTGTTTCTTTAGTTTTCTCTTGAGGGTATTATGTACTTCTTGCTTGCTATGTGATCTTTCATTTGTCTTTTTATTTTAAAGACTTTTATAAGTTTGTTTTTATCGTCTTTTTACGATTTTACTTAAAACGAAATTGAATCGATAGAGGTATTTATAAAAAATTGTTTTTCATCCACGTAAAGCGTCCATGCATTCGCCAGTAAATCCTTTACTTATGACCAAAATTTAAATTTTCCTTGGTATTACAGGACATAAAGTCCCTTTTCCGTTAACCGTTACCGCAATAGTAACACGCTCTTGCGGTTAAATCGGCGCTTGATAACGAAGAGAGATTTAATTAAAACTGTTGGATATCTCCTCTCCGTTGTTCGCGTTAAGCGGTTTATACCAGACTACATCTGCTTGTCTACTTTTCGTTACTGTTTACCTTTGCTACCTCGCGCCACAAGTCATCTTGATTCTTGATTTAATCCTAAAATTGCATTTGTAGTCATGGTTTCTTATTTAAAGCCGAAATAAGAAAAGATAAAAGGATTTTAGAAAATATTACGCTTATCGACGATCTCAAAACTGTGTGATATGGTAATCCAAAATTCAACAACGTTAAGTCTAACGTAATTAATTTTTCCCTAACTAATGGAAGTTTCCCTAACCCTATCCATAAATTATGAATAAAGTAAATAAGTTTTAACTTTATTGATTAACCGCCGACTAAAGTGATAAAAAGCTCCCGTTTAGCAATAAACTCCCGAGCGGGCTTTTGGCCCAACGACTTGCATTTTTCAATACTCGATGTTACCTACAACTTCATCTGCGGATTTACATAAACATCTACAAAATGTATATCCATTTTGATGTTAATCTCGTGCGTATACCTCAAAAAGACATTTCTACATTAATCAACATAACTAAGGTTTTAAACACTTAATCGTTTTGAAAAGGAGCCTGTCACGGTATTAACGCTAAAATTTGTTATCTCCGAAATTCTAGAAACAAATATAAATCATTTTGTGCCTTGCGCCTGGTCAGTAATATGAGGAATAATCCATTACTTCTCAGTCCATTAGCAATTAACCTTAAACCTTAGAAACTCTCGTATTTTACGAAAGCTTTGTTCTGATAGTTAACGACTAACTTTAGAAAATGTGAAATTAATTGTAGAAGTGGTCGGTCACTTTAGTAGCGTACAATTTTTCTTTCTCTTAAGTGTGCAATTTAGCTGATGGGACTTTTTAGGCGATTAAAAACAATTTCCTAATTATTTGTTTAAATGTCTAATTTTACACACAAACTTTCTAAATTAGGTATCTAGGTACTTTAATTATTTTAAACAATCTGCGAGTTCTTTCCCCAACTAATTTAATTTCCTTCGCCATTAATATCGAACCCTATTAAGTAATTGATTGATTTATTTGGTTGTTTAAACTAGAACTAGCGGGTCGGTCTTCGATGAACATGACAGTATTGCCTCTCTTAATGAATTTGGACTTAACTACTCACCAATAAACGTCTCTCTACCCCTAAATATCTCATTTATAAAATATTCACTTTCTTTTTAAAAAATATTTAAACATCGGCAGCTACTTTCATGATGTTTACCTTTCATACGGGGCTACACCTATGTCGCGATATTCAATCGATTTCAGAGTGAAAAAATGATTAAACGATTGACTTATTTCTACCTCCCGAACTCAATTCCATTTCAAAATAATACATTTGAACTCTTCAACTCTTCTGTTAAATCGTTAAATACTTAAAATGGAGTATGACATATCATCTCATTGTGTATTTATGTAACATTTATATTTTATTAGATATGCAAAGATTGATTTAACAAATAAACGTAAACAATGTAGAGTCTAGATTGCAAACAGTTTGCCACTAATGGCGAATGACAAATGACAACCATAAACCATCCTGAGAGGTGTGAACCTAATTATTCCTAATTAAGTTTAAAACTACAAGGCGACAATAATCTACCATGACACTATGAGGAACTCTGTTAATGTGCGAGCTAGAGAATTATATGAATAAAATTGGGCCCAATTACAGGACAGTTTATTGTTGCTCCTGTTCTCTATTAGTGCTACGACGACTAAATAATTACTTTAAAAACCGAAAATTAGCTGGATTTTAAATAATATAACAAAAGCGACTTCTGCAAGACTTTCTAGAGTTTTCTTGCCCTTACAGTCAAGTTTACATTAAGCTAGTTTTTGTCTCTGTCTAAGTTTTCTCGCATGTAAAGAAGAGGCCTCTATCTCTATAGGCCTCGTTTTACTGTAAGCAAGAGTGTGAGTATTGCAGGCACTTCTACAAGACTTTCTCGAGTTTTCTCGCACTTCTCGCAAGAGAGAGAGAGAGAGAGAGAGAGAGAGAGAGACAGACAGAAACTAGCTTAGTATAAATTGGACTGTAAGTGCAAGAAATCTCTAGGAAGTCTAGCAGAAGTCGCTTCCAATGCACATTTGCAGTATTTTAAAAGGCCAATTGTACCACCACAACTTACGCCGCACCTGGAGCTTAAGCTCGTCGTAAGTTCTAGTCCCAATTTATTTCGTTGCACCAACATAAAACTGGTCGTAAGACATGTCAAGGCGAACCCACATTTAAGTTGTAGATTTTCTTGTCTTAACTCGTGTACGTCGGCGATTATAACCTAACTTGTGTCGAACATCAAACGTGTATTTGTTAATTTTATTATGATGGAATTACTAGGGGATATTGTAGACGAAGTAGATCAGGTGGACGCGGTAAATTTTAGATTACCGCGACATATTTACGAACGGCAACAATATTTTCAAAGTTTATCGGAAGAACAACGGAAAAGGCGTTTGTGGCTTTACTTTCCACTACTCTCTTATACTTCTCCACAAGATCAATTAAAAGCTTTTTCTCAGTTGAAGAATAATTTACTCTTTTTTTATTTGAAGCCATTATTTTAGCCAATTTTAGCACTGCACACTGCACGTTGTCAACAACAAAAATAACAAACAATAAAGTTAGGTTAGGGTAACGACAAATATGAACCAATAGAACAGGTTCGCATGTTGAAAAAGCGATGTTGCCAATTGTAGTAGAGAATACGCTCGGCATACGTAAGCAACGAAATATTTCTACTGGTGCAACGCATCGGCGTCTTAATCCCAACTTAAATTTGGGTCGAACCTGGCTATTTTAGAGCTTATTCTCTGGTGGTACAATTGGCCTTAAGCGACTAGAGTTTTCTTGCACTCACTGTCCAGTTCACATTAAGCTATTTTTTAACTGACAGTCTCTCTGACATTTATCGCGGAACATTTCTCGCATGTGTAAATGACGCCTAGGTTGTGGAAAGGAATTCAAAACAGAGAATGTCTCAAAATTTTGCTCTTGCACTTTAGTCGGCTTTTAAGCTGTACACAACTTTCTAATATTGCTAGAGTGGCTTCACAAGTTTTTCTTCTTATAAAATTGTTTCAGCTCCGCTGTTGATAATTAGTATATTAAAGAACGAATTTCATAAGTCATGTATTATAGCACGACTTCAAGTTTAAAATGCGACTGGCGTAGCCAGGAGCGTTTTAATGGAGGAGTGGTATAATCGCTATAATGACTTATGAAATGAGTTCTTTATACAATTTTTTCTATTTTACGCCTTTTAAAGTCCATTTTCAAAGATAAAAAATCAAAATATAAAAATTTAGGGATTTTTGTGATGGTTGGCTGGTTGGCAGTACTAATTGTAAAGTGACATTTCGTAATTTAAAATTCAAATAAATTGTTTTCTAGTTTGAATTGGTCGTTAATTAATTAATTTTAATTATTATGTTAAAAAATAGAACATGTTAACTACAAAAATTGAAGTTTTCTCTTTCCTCAATTTGACAAAATATGTCAAATTAAATATTACTACATCAAATTTTACCAAAATTATTACAGCACGCTAAATCTCATTACGATACGCAAATGGATGCTATAATAGCAATCTTACAGACGCAAAATATAAAAAAGCAATTACTTTTATGCATCAACAATATTTTGTGGGTCTTCCCTGATTAAAAGTCAGTAACGCTTTTAGTTCTCCTATAAGCTGAAAAAACGGAAAAGAGCCACTTATGTATATTAAGTCCTATTAATTAAATACGTAATATTGAAATTTCCTCTCAGAACCAACCGTATGGCAATTATAAATCAAGAAGTTTTATTTTTACAACGCTTATTTATTGAGAAAAAGTACGAAACTCCATCCATTTTAGGAACTTTAAACTATAATATATGTAACAAGTTTGTTCTTTAAGCTTTTAGTGTTTTAGTTTTTTCCCACCTAATTTGTACTAGTATTACTAGACCAAATTTTATTAAACATACTCGAAAGTCATATAAATTTATTTCATAAATGTAATGCGTGTGTGCGTATTCGTTAATTTAACACATGACAAATTAAAAATGACATTTGTACCGAATTCTAGTTAACGATGTCACATTTCAAGTTGCTTTTCGTTTAACGTTTAAACGTTTTAACGACAACAATCGCCCTGAAATTTATAGTTGTGGAGTAAACTGACATTTGAAAATATAATTTTTGTAAAACGTGTTTAATTTCTTGATTAACACAAAATTGAAGTTTCAGTTTTACGAATGAAATTGTTTTCTGCCAATCAAACGTGTGGAAGCGCATTAAAAAATTAATCAAATAATAATTGAATATGTCAATACAGAGAAGCACCGAACAATTTTTATAAACAGTTAACGCAGAAAAGGCTTAACTCCTGAATTTAATTAGGTCCTTGCTACACTTATTAGTAGAAAATCAAACAAAATACAAAATCGGCAACATCACACAGGGTTCTCGGTGGGTCAATTAATTTTAGCAAGAAAGTCCTGCGCTAGTGAAGTGTAGAATGGGATTAGCGATACTTTTGGAAATTGGTAATTTATCAAAATTTTTACCTCAGCCACGAAGATCTGTAAGTTTCTAAGGAGTATCTTTTTAGATAGTAAAAACTAGGTCCAAACAAGCTAAAGTGCTACAGATAATATAGGCAACCTGTATATCAGCCGGGTTGTTTTAAAAACTGACCAGCGCTTCTAATAGTCAATTATAGTCAATGCAAACCAAATATGGGCTTCACTTTCCTAAAAATCTAATAGTTTTAGACCGGGAGGTAGTGACAGATTTTGGGCCACGATTTTATTCAGTATGCCTTTCAGAGGACTAAATTATACGTATATTCTCATGAATAATAATGCAGAAATCAAATAATCATCCTGGGTTCTTTATGTTAAAAAAATGATTATTCTTTTGCTACAAAATGATGTGTTTTGGTACGACTTTAATAAGGCTGCCATGTGTTTGGTAATGAAATTTAAAACAAAAATTCCTCAGAAAACCTTCGGTATACCGTTAGGGTGGGCCCAGGGGCTGGCATAGTCACGTGAATTTCTATTTGAATAAAACGGATTTCTGCGTTTTTAAACAGGCTGCCACTGATAAGTATTATATCACAGTTCTGGTTGTAAAAGTGCCTACGCTTCGATGGCATACCGATTGCACATGCCCAAGTATTGTTTAACTTTTGGAGCAAAAGAATAATCATTTTTTAACATGAAGAACCCAAGATGATTATTTCATTTATGCATTATTATCATGAGGATATACGTATAATATTCTCCTCTGGAAAGCATACTGAATAAAATCGTGGCCCAAAATTTGTCACTATCTCCCGGTCTATTTTGAAATCTCACATTCTCATGTGTAAACGTCTAGTGATGAATAAAGTGAAATCTTTAGTTGACTGGACTATAACCTCGTTTTACATGATTCTATTACGTGCAAGCTTTATCCATGCAATATTATTTCAAACGTGCTTCATTCGTTCAAAATCTTATTTTGACGGTATGGTATGGTTATAACAACCAACATATTATAGTCATAAAGTACAATAATTTTTTTATTATTAAAGTCAATAAATAAGGAGTAAATCAGAATTCATGATTCTTTGTTCTGATTTTGAGGACAACTACAATCAAAACGTTCAATTATACAACGGAATGGATGCTTTTTATTTCCAACAGATCCCTCCAGGCAGAATTTTTCAACCATTTTCACGTAACGCTCTTCTTCTTTTAATCCTTCGGCTAGCATTCTTTCCAAATCTTCCTTTTCTTTTTGCTGCAAATCAAATTATAGTAGTGGAAAGGTCTCGTTTAAAAACATTAATTTTTACTTGTAAATGCTTTTTGTATTCAATTTGTTTCAACAACTCGTGTTGATAGGTCTTTTTGGCTATTACTTCTTGTCTCCTCATTTCTGCAGCAAGGCGCTCGTTCGTCTCAACGGCCATTCTCGTGAATTCGTTCTCTGCTTGTTTAATTTTTAATCGTTCTTCGGCCAAAAGTTGGTTATTTTTAACTTGTTCTGCTCTTCCTTCAAGCGTATCCTGCAGATAAGATTATATGAGTATTAAATATTACCTAATAAATTTTTTTGATGCATATTTTACAAAAATAAACACAAAATAGATGAACACATGCAAAAATGTCGCTCTTTTAATAATAGTAGCAATTTATAGCTCGCCCTTAATAGTTTCCGTTTAGCCAATTCGACCCTACACACGGCATCATCTTGTCTTTTTTGCGCTTCTTTCATAAACTTTTGCAACAACTCGTTAAGTCGAGCATCTTCTTCTCGGCGATCGTTTTCGATTTCAACCAATGCCGCTCTATATTGAGCCATCTCTTGTTTAGCAATAGCTTGTTGACTTTTTGATTGAGATTTCTCTAATTCGAGTTGGCCTAATGTAGCAAAAGCTTGAACCAATGCATCTTCTCCCTTTTTACGTTCGGCTAGAGATTTTGCTTTTATCTGAAGCAGTTCTTCTAATTCTCTAGACATTTGTTCGCGTCTGCGTTCTTTAGCTAGCAGAGCTTCGTATTCTTCTTTTTCCATTTGCGCTTTCAATTTGTCTAGCTCGACTTTTTCTTCTTCGCGAATTCTTCTCATTTCGGCTTTTAGTTCCTCCTAAAATAACTCATTGCTTTAAAAGATTAAGTTTTACATCTGAAGCTTACGTTTCCTTTCACTTGAAGGTCCCACGTTTCGGAGAGATCCCTTTGTTCTTGTTTCTTCATAAGTGCGTGGTATTCGCATCGCTCTGTCTAAAAAATAGTGACAACATCACTTTAAATTTAGTAATGGAAACTCGCCAACCTTTGCGTTTATGTCTTTTACTGTAACATCGTACCACAATCGATCGATTTCTTTTTCGGCCTCCCTTCGAGCTTGATTTTCTCTCATTTGTTCTAGTTGAGAATTGCGACATTCGATACAATTTTTTTGTACTACTGCTGTACGCAAGTCTACACAGCGATTTCTAGAAAAAATTTAAAATCTATCATTTGCACGATGGGCTGTTAGAAGACTTTTAAATGCGTAACCAATAACTACCCTTCCCAATAATATAATAACCCTTGTAGCGAGCATCCGAGAGGAACCGTAAAACACTAATACGCATTTAGGTGCGGAGGTATCTTCTACACATGACGTAATGATAGAAATCGGAGTTACACTTTTACCAATCAACTCAACTAGAATAACATTTTACGGATCTTGGTCATGGAAAATCTTTAGAAATTTGAGTGGCTCCCGTATAGTATATGGAAAGAATACCTGTACTGCAGCAATCTTTTCTTCGTTAAAAGAGCCTGCCTTTCTTTTTCTCGTTCAGCTCGAATTACTTTTACTCTTTCTTTCATCTCCTGTAGTCGATTTTCCCCACCACGTTGGACTGCGTCTACCGTTTCCTTATAAAATTCGCGCTCCTCATTTGCATTCAAATTTTTCAACCTGAATTGTAAACAAATAAATTTCAGGGGACAAATAATCTTTGCGACTACTTTTCACGTCTTATATCGATCGAGTCTTCGTATTCTTGCATACGAACACTGACTCGTTGTTTTAGTTGGCCTTGAAATCTTCTCTTTTGGCTATGCTTATCAAATTTTCCTGCTATTTGATCTTTTAGGTAGTTCTTTTTTTGTAATTCTAAAAATTTTGTGTACTCTCCTTCCTTTTTTCGTTGATAATCTAGCATTCTTATACGCTGATTGCTATCAGGCTCGACACCGGGCTAAAATTAATTTTTCGTAAAATAAATAAATCACTAGTTATTACCTATTTTACATGGGCGTAACAGTCGGGTTGTGGACATCGCAATTGTAAGTCTGTTAGTACGGGACATTCGCGTGGTTTTGGTTTTGGTATTGAAACTCGTTTCATCACTCCAAACATTTTGATTGAATTTATTTTAAGTTAATAAATTAAAAAAAAAAGTATACACTTGAGCAAGTGCACAAGTTATGTCAATGGTGACATTAATTATTAAAAGTTTCCATGCCAATGGTAGGTTCATTGTTGAAGTTAGCGACAATATGCCGAAATTTTGCAAGCAAAAGAATACATAGTATCAAGATAAAAATTGCCTTTCTTCTGTATTTGAATTAAGAAAGTTTTAGTTTGATATACAGGGTGGTAAAGTCTTGATTGAGTGTGTGCACTTTAAGGAATTGATATTTGATTGATTTTAAGACAAAAAGTTCATTTAAGCATGGGCATGCAACGACGGTGTTTCTAGATACAGGGTGCTAAAATGTGATGCAAGATAGGTTTTATAAAAATTAGTGTAAATTTTGAACATGTGTGTCGGAAAACGTTGGAAAATAAGCCGTTATATAAACTTTTTGTCTTAAAACCAGTACAAAGTTAATTCTTTATAGTTTGTGCACATACTTAATTAACACTCTGTATAAAAAGGGATGCATGAAAATTTTCTCAAAATCTCATACATTTTCCACCAAACATTATTTTCATTTGTCTAACATCTGAAATATTGAGATGGTATTTCGTGTGTGTGATGTTTACTGTAAACATTAATCTTTTCACGTCAAGATACTGATAAATAACCCTCCGGTAATATGTTTTCTGTTAGGTTTTATTATATTATTTTAAAAAGACATTTTCGTATTTATCATTTCGAAAAAACGCCAAGTATTTCGATCCAAGCCACTCGCCTGAGTGTAACAATTGTAACAACCCATTTTTAACCTAAATTAGTCTTCAATTAAAGCCTCAACCACAAAAAATTATTGGTTATTTTTCGAAAATTTGTTTTGTAAAGTTGTAAAATGTATTTCCACCCATATGCTATAACAATTTCCCATCTTATGTAAACTCACACGATTTTATAGTGGTTATGAAAGTACGTTTCAATAGATATATTATGTACATATTACGTTTTCTATGGTAATTCTATATACGGTGAAGTAGTAGTGCCTTAAGATCTTATTCTATTGAGCTCGGAGTTTGACATCCTAGTTATAATGAGCCTCAAGGAACTCAAAGTTAAATACATAATAATATGTAAAGAAAAACCGAACAAATTCCTAGATAATGTTTATTTTTACTTCAGATAGTAAGAAAGTATCGGCCGTTTATAATTTAAAAATACCGTAGAGATGAGTACATAATTATTGGAATAGTGTATCGCGTTTTCATTTGAAGCGTTTATTAGAAAATAATTAAAAGCTTTTCAGTGTATGTCCGGATAGACTGGATAAATTTACTTAAAACAACTTTTTCGGAAAAACTGATGAGTTTTCTACAAGTTCGCAAATGATAAAATTTCGAGATAACTTGATTAATTGAAAATTGTGAGCTTTTCGTTGAGAATTTTGATATTTTTCTTATTACTATTGAAATCTCTTTCTGAGAGATAGTTCGATCAAAACTTTTATAAAAGATTATGTTTTTTGTGAAGTAGAAAATAAAAATGTTTTACGTTGTACCTAATGAGTCGCACGTTAACTGTTCATGACCATTGTGTGTGGGTGATTTTACTCCAGTTGTTTGATTTATACCCCATTTTGTGTAGCAAACACTTTAAAAAATTTTCTTGTAATGCCTATTATTCCATATCGTTCTGAGTGCAACAACCACTTCCTTGGGTATCAATGAAATGGATTATTAACTGATTTTCCTATTCCTCGGAATTTTCTTTTACAAAGTCGATGCAGGGATACATTGCAGGGATTCAATATGAGAAGTGTTATTCTTGGCAAATATAATCATTGTTTTAAAAGGCTTTTGCTATTTTTTTAATTTTTACATTCATACTGTTAAATAAATAAACCTGTGCATATGTTACGACAATATTTAATAACACTTAAATTAAAAGCAACGTTTTTTCAATTTTTAACTTTTTGATTTTTTACAGGACATTGAACTTATTAAATAGAGAAGACTAAAAGCTTAATGGAATTGGAAAGCAAATTGGAAATGTCGGGTAAGCTAAAGATTTCAGTACATGTCTATAAAATATAACATGAGAGAATTCTCGAACTTCTAAAAGAATTTAGGCATGCAACTTTTGTTATAAATTTCTATTTTAAGATCAAATCTTCATTTTCACGTCGATGAATGAAAGATGTTTACTGTGACATTAATAAAGTTACAAACTAAAAATTAAGTATTGGAATAGAAGTCAAATTTATCGTAAAACTAATGTAGTTTCACTTTATAGACTAATCCAGTTTGTTTTGAACTTGAAATTACGAAATTTTTAACACACCACAAGAACATTCGATTCAAAAACTTTTTCTTTTAACTTTTTTTTTAATTAATGCTTTAAGGGCGTTCCTTTACAAGAAAATAAAAAAAAGTGCTATCAATCAAACCACCAAAAATTAACAAGTATATCAAAATAGCTTCTAAATGTTTAATATTGAGCCACATAAACCTCGAGGATTGTGTGTGGCTTCAATTAAACTTATCAAATCAAACTACAAATTATCTCAAACTAATGGTTTTACCCAACCCTGAAATACAAACAAACGCAACCAATAACAAAATGACAGACTCTAGCGCCCAACACCGATCTCAACTGAGTCCCACACTCAGATATAAACAGCCTCATCGACCATCTCGCTTCTACCACTCAAAAATATATTAAATAAATTGGAAAGAGAAAGGCAGAGCCAGCCCGATCAAACTCTAACCAATAAACTTGAGTAACCCTGTACTATACAGCTGAGATACCCTCAGTATTGCGGACTCCCGATTCGAAAGGCACTTCAAAGGCCTTCCTAACGTGATTTTTATTATGACACGCTAAACCACTACAACTCAACCAACATATGTGTTCGCAGCAGCACCCCATTCTATGATTCGATACTTTAACACAGACTGCACCAATCCACAATAGATTGTGTACAGTAGTCTCAATGGGACCACCTTTTTTATTATTTTAATACACGATATATAACGTCTTTGGTGTTTTTTTACATATTACAGGGATGTGCCGTTCACATCTCATATGTTGGTCGATTAAAACTCCAAGATACTTCACACACTCACTACTATGAGTTTTCAACTCGCTGGCGGATTTCCCAAACTCTATAGTGTCGGTAGATAGTATACCTACTGATTTTCTGCATGCCAAACGTTACAAATACTGCCTTTTTACTATTTAAAGTAACAAAATTTAAATCCGACTACTCTTTGAATTGATCGAGTTAAAGCTGCGCCAGACGTCGCACGGAATCCCAACTCCCGGGCGCATATTCGTAAATCCCCGACACATTAGGTATTCGTTGCCTTCCGTAGAGAACAGTTTGGGAGTTCGTAAATCCCAGACGTATTAAACTAATACGTCAGGGATTTATGAGTAGGTTTGCAAAAGTTAATATCAAATCCTATTTTTTGACTTTGTTATTAGGTTATCACCTACCGCAAAAAATGTTTCGCATTTTTCCAATTTATAAGGTGTTTTTCTTTTTTCTTCTGATTTTTTTCTCTTTGAGTTTTCTACACTGCAGATTGCCATTCTGCCATTACATTGCCATTCTGCTGTCCATTGCAGCCTTCCTTACGTTTTCCTCTTTTGGTTGCCAAGTGATCTTTTCCTTTTAAACCTTATTCCTTTATATTAAAACGCGCTGTGTAATCTTGTCGAATAATCGAATACGCCAGAATCTTGATGTAAACAAAAATCACTTTTTCCGTTGCTTTAAAAAAATCGGTGCCTTCCTCAATTCAATTATCAATTATCGTGAGGATAAATCGCCGTGCGGATCAATCATCGTGCGGATCTATTATCCGCGGATCAAATGTCGCGGATCAAATATTGCGGATTAATTATCTGAGGATCACCGGTCGCGTCACCTTAAGTTTATAATGGTTGCGTAAATCGCCGACGTATTAGCTAATACGTCGGCAATGTACGAATTTTAGAACTGCATTTCCCGAACGGCTAATGTGTCGGAGATTTACGAATATGCCTCCCGGGCTTGACAATTAATCTTGTATATCATCTGCATATGGTATTAATTTGCAATTAAAATGACTGGATTTTAAATGATCGTTTATACACAGGAATAAAAGAATCGGCTCGAGAATCATACCCTGCGGAACACCGCTACTAATCGGCAGCTCCACCAACTGAATCCTACCGAAGAGATAGCTTTTGATAAGTTGCAAAGGCAAACCCCTGACTCCATAATACCTATCCAACTTTCTAAGTAAGGGGCTGTGATTTACCGTCTCGAGCGCTTTACACAAAAACGAAAACAACCACACCTTTTCTAAACTATCCAGCCCAGAGTATATGTTATTTGTCAGACACAATATGGACCCAGAAGCCCCCCTACCCTTGACAAACCCATACTGATTATCTACTATTTTCTTGTTAACTGCCAAAAATGTGTAGAATCTGACAAAAATAGTTTTCTCAAAGAAATATTTTATCGAACATATTGCTTGGAGTCTCACAGCCCCCCCCTCTCACCCGCTTGTATAGTATAATTATCGATTTTTTCGGTCGGCTCTCCGACATACTCCTATCGAAATAGAATAGAATTGAGCTCTCAATTTCATATAGCATTCGCCCAGTTTAAAGTTAAAGCTTTATTCAAATATGCCATAAGTACCTAACTATTTAAAAAAGCACAACTTTGTCTTATAAACCGGAGATTAACAAAGATATTGAAAATCCCTTCGGTTCATTTTATTGTCCTTAAAAAATACCTGAAGAATGTGCTAATAATTTATTCTGTAACTGTAACTTTACACGACATTATGGAAAAATTGAGAAATCCAACTTTTGCTTATAGCTTCAAAACAAAAGAAGATCGCGAATTCCGATTTTTGCTATTGAGTTCCTCTCCAAAAAAGAGAACGAGGATGCGCCATCTATTTTTCCACATCTCTTCTAGTTACCTATCAATTTCTCCATAAGAACCATTGAATTTTGTCCACCCTGTACGTTAACAGAACGTGGTTGCACAATAAAATTATAATAAAAGATACAAAACAGTTTTAGAGAGACTAAAACTTTCCTTTCGAACAAAATAATTAAGGGGTGCAATTATTGCGATAAACCAAAGATATGGAATATCAAACTTGTCCGTTTGTTAAACGGCAATTTCAATTCGTAAACACTTGATAGGATTATCTGGGACACGCTATTAAAATTGTGTCTATCAATTTTACAAATAGTCGCTAAACTAATTTCCTTTTAAATTAACTGACTATCCCGGAGAAAGGATAATAAATTACTGTACAGAAAAATTTATGCTTTCTAGCTTGTTATTGTAAATGTACCTATTCCAAAATTGTTCATTCTTCTACAGATAAAAGCGAAACATCGGAAAATGACCCAAGTTCACTCGTTTCAGACAACAAATTTATTATTTGTTTACGGAAATTTAAAGGCATATTTTTCTTATCTACTCTGCCCCTTTTTTATAAGAAAGATTTATCAACTATTATGGTCCTTGGAACTCGAAAGAAAACTTGAAGAGTAAAAACTGTGCAACAGCAAATAGTACGCTCATGTTTTGAATATTTAAAAAACGGGATTTTAAAAACAAATTAATAAGCTTTAAAAATTCACAAGAAGTTCCTTCAAAGTCGATATGATAAATTTATGTAAAGAATTGATTGCATGACTATACAAGTTTTTTTTTAAGTTTTTTTTTAGTTTTTTTAATCTTCCTCTCCCCATAAATCTACTATCATAAATTCAAGTTTCATTATGGAAAACTCTTTCGGCATACATAACGTTGAGTTTTATTATATTTATCTACTACCGCTTAAGAAAACTTTAAAACTTGTAATAAAGCAAGAAAGTTTGTGTATAATTAGTTTAGTTAGCTAAATAAGTCAAATTGTGAAAAGTGGGTAAGCACATAGTTAGCAACTTCGTTTCTTGTACACCAAACCTTTACATTATACATTCTAGTTACAGCTGTTTCAAATGTTCAACGATGAAATTTCTTTTTTAAACTTTACATTGTAGTATTTATTCATTTTAAGCTCGTCTACGTTTCTGTAACAACAAGTTACAGTTATGCTTAATACCTACATCAGTAGAGTGCAAAGAGTTTTTTCTCCCAGTGTCTTAAAAGTGGCTCGTTTTAATACCATAGACCATAGACCGTAGGATAGATACTATTCCTCATTAAAGCTGAAGGTTTCTTTTTGATAGGTGCACTTTTAATCCGAGCAGTGAAAATTAGTAAAAGTAGAACTTTTAATCCTAGGAGTACAAGCGTACCAAGTGTGGCCTAGAAACAAGAACATTTTATACTTGAAAAGTTTCTCAACTTAGTTTAACCATTGAGTAATAAGAGCTGGGCTTTTAACTTTACTATGTATACCGGGTGTAACTCAAATAGGATTACCTTTTTCCGGGAGATGGGGGGGGGGCTATTAATTTGATTTTGGCACCCCAGAAGGTAAGGAATCATTTGAAAAAGGTTTCAGCGTTCAATCTTAGAGTGAAAACATAAATTACAATTTAATACCCCGTGCACTCCACTATAAGGTTTTATTCAGCCATTTGAGCCTAGTTGCAGTCCGCATTATTAATTACTATTATAATACATAGTACACGAATTTTAAAAAAGGAACAACTTAAATTTCAAAATAAATCGCCGTCAGTTATTTCCTCTCGAATAAATTTTTTTACCATTTAAAAGAGCTTTTATGCGTAATAGCTTTTCCTGATATCAACAAACAATTTTACATTACATCTTACTTTACACTTGTTCTTATAGGGAATTATTTCTGTACGAGAAAGGATTGTATTCACAAAAATTTATGTTGATGTTGTTATATAAACAGCAAAGAATAAGAAAGAAGTATGCAAGAACGGTTTAAACTTTTCACACAAATCCTATAAAGACCGGAAGATGCTAAGAGGGCGTTAAGGGAGCTGCATTTATCAATGTCGGTTGCATCTGACAAGCCACGGCCTTTTCCTTGTGCTTACATTTCCTTCCTTCAACTTCTAACTAAGACTAAAAATAAAATTTCGAGATGAAACTTAAGAATTATTAACTGCCAATACCTAAGTACTTTACGTTTGACATATTTGATTTTTTTTTATTTAAATAAATGACCGGATTAAAATATTTTCTAATTTAAATTTTTGACGTCTTGTTATTAATTTTTCTTTTACGTTGGAATAAAACAGTAATAGTGGAGATGAAAAATTAAGCTCTCGTATACAAAATCGAGAGGGGCTCCTCGGGCTTTCTTTCTTTTTCGTAGGTTCTTTGTTTTGATGAAAACTATTTACGTTCGGATCTTTGCTGATAAATAAGTTCTTTATAGGATTGTTTTATGTCTTGAGGTTAATTTTATTACTTCCCGTTAGATTACGTTGCGCTAAGTTTCTAAATGGCACATGAGGGACGAAAATTGCTTAATGTGTCTTGCGTAAGAAATGGAAACCTTGTTAGGCTTTCATATTTTTAGTCGTATGTACACATTACTGCGCGCTCTTTGGAAGTGGTTTTCTATTTTTCTAACGCCCCACTTTGCTACTGCCTCAGTTTCATATATCATAGGAGTTTTTAAATTACTTTGCACTACAAAAGTAATTTACTTCAGGCGAATAGACGAGATTCCCTTCAAATTAACCGTTGCTTGATTTATACATCTAGATCCAGCTGTCTCCCCTTAGTTTCTATATGTGTGCTCCAGATGGATTTTTCGTAAAGATGATTTTGAGATAATTAATTTTGGTCCTCGCTCATTTATGTTTAATTTTCAATTTTCCATTCTTGTAGTAAATCAATAAGATGGTGTGCTGTTGTAGGTGTTCTGCTACTACTTCTGCTAATAAATGTTATTTTTGTTTACACACATCAGAGTTTACACGCGTTGAACGTGCACATTTCAAAATAGGTACAAAACCATCAATATAAAAAAACATGTCCAAACATAAGTCTATAGGTATATTATTATTATAAGACACCATGTGACAATTAATTAAAATTTGGCGTCAAGAAACTCCTAACACGAGTAACAAGCGCCCGCCAATACTAAGTCCTTAGTACATCCTTAAAACTGTCTCCAACCAATGACTTGATCTCATCCGGTATCTTATTGTACAATTTAGGAGCAAAATAATTTGAGCTGCTTCGAGCTCCATATATCCGACCATAACACAGTCCCAGATCAGAAAACGCCCTCGTTCTATATTGCGTAGCTGCTCGGGTTTTTCCTCGCATGGATCAAGCACTAGAATGTTGTTTGCAATGTAAGCTTTTCTACAATCGTTGCGGTAACCCATTTGAGAAACGACCCTCACCGCTCTTCTCTGTAGCGCAAAAATTTGTGGAGCATGCTTTGACAGTCCCCAAACCAAACTGGCATAATTAATTTTAGCATGAATGAGGGCTGCATCCCTATCAACTTCACGTGTAAGATTTCTCAAAGCGTATATTATTACTTGTTAAAGATTGAGATAGGTCTTCCCAGGTAAGTCCAGGTAAGTCCAGGTAAGTACCTCCCAGAAATCTCACACTATGAGTACCGTCTCTATAGTTAAAAAGCAAAGTCTCCGTTTTCGAGTTGTTTAAATAGAGTTCATGCGAGGCAAACCACCTTTTCGCCGACTGTCTCAAACTCGACAACTCGTCCAACAATCTTTCTCGATCTCTCGAAGCCGTAGCGAGTGTAGTGTCGTCGGCATACAAAATAACTTTCGGGCAGTCAATATTTGCCGGTAGACTGTTAATATAAATTTAAAAACTGAGTAGGCCTAGAATAGATCCTTGCGGGACTCCCCTGACGATTTGAACAGAATCCGATCACTCATTGTTATAAAACACTATTTGGGACCGATGTTTCAAATACGAAGTTATAAAGTTGCAACTGTTTTGCTTAAAGTTGTACGCACGGAATAAATGCGATACACAGTCAAACGCTTTTGACAGGTCACAGAAAGTGACGCCGGTGGTTTTATTTTTGTCGAAATTTTTATAAATGTAACCTGTTAAACTTACCAATGCATCGACAGTCGACCTCCCCCTTCGGAATCCGTACTGATCATGGCGGAACAGCTCATTTGCCTCAAAATAATCAATGATCTGGTTCGCCATGATTTTCTCAAGAGTTGAGATTTGATAGTAATCGGATACTGCGTTATTGATCGAGACTGGCAAGAACCGCTTTGCTAGCTCCGCTTTTAGCGCTATACGCAGTGCCGGATTTACCTATAGGCCAACTAGGCACTGGCCTACAGCCCTAAGACGTCAGGTCTCAAAACTCCAGCGGTTTTTTTAACTTTAAACGACAAGGTCAACGTCAGAGGCGGATTCTGCTAGCCGGCGATAGCAGATTGATTGCTTAATTTTACAGTAAATACAAAAATATGCTAAAAAATGTTAGAAAACAGCAAAATATTTTTAAGTAAATTAACAATTAATTGGGGGCCGCTACTATTTAATTCGTCCGGGCCGTTTCTCCTCCATGATCCGTCCCTGGGTCGGATCGCCTTTTTAAGAGGCTCATTCTGTTCTTTTAGCCTAGGGTCTGTGAAAACCGTAATCCGGCACTGGCTATACGTTAAATTTAAAACTTTTTTTTCCCTAAAAATTAAAAATAATTTGTAAATTGGTCTAGGAGTCGCTTGTTTTAAGCTCAAAAATTGAGCTCTGACTAACATTTAAATAAATACTTAGCCAAATTACTTTTAGAGAATGTAAGCCCTTGAGTGGAGTCTGTGGCGGAGTCTTTTTGATTGACCTGATATAAACTGATGTATTTATTTTTTGTTCCACAAAGGGCCATTTCATAGCCCCATATTATAGGCTTGTTAAGTCGCTGTGTACGTCATCACTAATAAGGACTTGGTGAACATTTGATGTATGGTTCAGAGGGATCTTTAACTCTTATAATATCATAACTTTTTACCTACACCCACATACCAGTGGGGTTATTGAAGATCCCAGGTAAAATTTTGTTTATTTTACAGGGTGTCCAGGAATATCACCGACAAATTTCTACAGTGAATTCCCAGGATAAAATCATATCATTTTAGCCTTCTTGAAATAATTATATTCCCAAATGCATCCATAAAAAGGCATTGGCTCTCAAAGTTGAAGTAATTAGGATCTCTGTACCTAATGCAATTTTTTTTACATTTTAACTTCAACTTTGAGAAGGTATAATGTTTTAACAGTGCATTGGGGATATATAATAATATGTAGTTTCAAGAGGAGCAAATATCTAAATTTGGTCCTGGAAATTTACTGTAAAAGTTATTTGATGATTTTCCGGGACATCTCCTCCATAGAGAATTTAATATCCCCACATCATCGTGTGACTTTTTAATTTTTTTAATAATGGCAGATGCTACAAAATTTTTACTTTACTAAGAGAAGTAATAAAAAATATATGCTGTTGTATAAATTCATTTTTTTTTAATTCATCACTAACGACAGTTTCAATGATATAGAGCTTTAAAATGCGTAAGGCGTCTCTAATAACCCCAAGGTATTATGAGGGCTAAAGTCGTTTTACACATTTTTTATTCGACCATAAACTTATTTCTAGTTTTGCTGAAAATAAACTAAAAGGCTTGGGTTATTATTGTTTATTGGTGCGTATGTACAGTTTCAAATTGGCGAGTCTTGAAAAACCTCTCTGGGATTGAAACTCTCTCTTAATTAATTAGTTAATCAAGTATAATCCTAAATTTTCAACTTGTTATAAGCAATGTTAACTTGATACAATACTCTTGAATTAAAAATGTACAACTATTTATATAAATTATACTAGTAAATAGGAAAGTTGGTGTACAACTTGGTGTTTGTTGTCGCAACTGCGAGAAACTTAATCAAAATACACACCGCAACGTAGACATAATTATTTCTTCCTCATTTAGCAAACAACTATGACAATAAAAATGCAGGGTGAGATTAAAATAGAGAATAGTAGTATTAAGATAATGTGAGTTATCTTCAACTATTCAATCAAAACTCCAATTACAACAGTCGAGATTAATTTTCGTGAGACGTACTCAATTAAAATCATTAAATTAATGCTACGAAGTTAAATTACTATGAAGTGTATTTTGTTCTTTTTTAGTCTCTCTAATCTCAAAAGCTAATTTGTTAAGAATTTGATGTATAAACCTTAAAATTAATTAATCGTCTTGATTGGGTTTGAGTACGAGTTGTACTAATGCTATTAGGATCCGCTGCTAATACATTTAAATATTACCGTGTACTACTCCAGTTTTTAGAAAATTTACTGCGGTTTCGAAACGATGTCTAGCTGTCTGTCAGTCTTCCTACCTGTACGTTCGTATATTAGTCGAAGTTCTAATTTCTAATTGCAGATACTTTTTCTGATCCACTTTTATCGACTGAAGATTGATATGGAGTACTAGAAAGAATCCATGTATGTTAAGTACACAAATCAGTGAACTGAATAAACAGCCTTGTTAGTAGCGTGCCTCTTTAGTGCAATTTTCGGATTTTTACCAAAACGAGCTTTCAAATGAGCTTTATTTAACCGCGCATACCAACATCGTATAGCCATAATAGCATTTTGTACTATTTTTTATACTTCACCGCGATCCCTGAATTGTGGAATTAAGTTAATTCGGTATGATTTACGCCCTTTTAAGATATTTAACAATGGTCCGATTTAATAATGAACTTTTACTCAACCTAAAGTACTTTATCAACTACTTTGGTATGTATTTTACACACAACTAGAGGTTTAACGCTACCGAAGCCAGAATGCAGCAGGAAGATATTCGATTAAGTGGAATAATAGCAGGGTGAATGTTTGGTCGAGATAGCTCAAACCGCAGACGGGTAGCGAATGCTGAATTAAACGCACATGCAAGGCAAAAGTTGCATTTATCATTTTGATGAATTTTTATTTATCTTTTGCACATTTACCAGAGCATACTCGTTTGCTATAAAGTTATTATTTTTCTCGAGTTTTCATTAAAAGCATTTTTGTGTTCCAAAATAAAAATTTGTTTGGAAACGTTCTCAACAAGATTCCCTTCAACTAAAAATAATAAAGAAAATTGTAATACACCGCACACTTCGAAATCTAAACACAAACACGACAACTTAGCAAATTGGCTTTATTAGTAGATTTCTTAAGCTACTCGTAAATATGAGTAAAGTCTTAACTCTGTAATGAGCAAAGTAAGGAACTTGCATTTACATCGTCCATAATAAACTGTTTCACATTTCTTGTTTATATGTCTTTATTTACCCTAGTTACAAACAGTTATTTTGTGTACTTCGAGTTTTCAGTAAATGCAAATTTGAATAGCTTTACTGCAATCGGGCAAACCTTAAACATTTAACTTTAGTAAATACAGTATTTGTAAACTGAGAACTTTTATAAAATACTTTTTGCCTTAGTATAGTAGCACAGTCGGCCCAGTCCCAGTCAACAGAAACAAAGAATGAGCTTCGCCTTTAAAAAATCCAATAGCTTTGAAACTTCACACCTTTATAGGTGGTTACTGATGAATCTCCTAAAAGGCACCATGACTCAGAGTTGAGATTCGCGGTAGTAATGTCACTTTTTCCGGTTTCTCATTAATATCTCGAAAACTATGGGTTGGAGCTAAAATCTGATTATATACAAAATTAAAGCTGATAAAATTTTCAACAAAACTGTATATGTGCATGTTTTTTGTATTCCCAAAATTTACCGAGTTAGAGGCCATTGAAAATTGTTTTTTTTACAAAAAAAATCACGTTAGCTCTGTATAGTAAGAGTTTGCATCCAAAGTATCAATCATGCACAAATTTTCTTCAAAATTATTCAATATGACCACAGTTAATTTTGGAGGAAATGAACAACCTTGGTCGCATCGCAGCAATAGTATTGAGGGGGGGGGGGCGAATTCCAATTTCGGTTTTCAACGTTTGTTTTCCTCGTAATCAAAGTTTCTAAAAAAACCTAAAGGGTTGTGGCCATACAAGCATCAGCCGTTTCTTTGAAGAAGTTATTTCGTTAAGGGTAGGTAAATATAATATCGTAAAATTTGTTTTGGATATCCTGTGACACTATTTCTGCAGCTGCTTGCTATACCACGAGCTCAAGATTGATAATCTAACGTCATTGAAGCAGACAGTTGCATTGGTAGCTTTGGTATAAAGAGCACTAATTTTCGACGCCCTAATAACTCGCTAAACTTTAAGAATACCAAAAACATGTATACATTAAATTTTGTAGAATATTTTATCAACTTTAACTTTTTATATAGTTATGTTTCAGCTCCAGCCTGTAGTTTTTGAGATATTAACGAAAAACGAAGAAAAGTGACATGTCCTCGGTTACTGTTATGGAAGCTCAACTCTGATTATACATCTACAAATGAATATGAGAAATTTCAAAACTTTTGGATTTTTTTGAAGGTGCAATCCTTAGTAGACTGGACTATATAGATTTACGCAAATTGTAATAATAGTATATTGTTTTATTAGGAGTAAAAGTATAACTTTTTGTGGCGAGTCTGAATGTTTGATGGCCGAACGTTAGTGAGGCCGACAGTTTCAGACGAGCCACAAAAAGTGCTTTTGCTCCGAATGAAACATGCTATTTTTTCCGCAAACGGCATCCAGACTATAGAACTAATTAATATTTAAATAAAAATTCAAAACGATTGCAACGAAGTTGATAAATTCAGAGAATAATAATTATAAAACTGCGCACTACATTTCCGTGGTTACTGGTTTTGTGATTGCCAAGTCAAAAACAAATTTGACAGTTCAATAATATTTTATAATGTCAGAAATATTGTAAGTGATTTAAAGCAACAATTGGACTGTGTCAGCGTACAAAAAAGTACTTTTTTGTCCGCTCACGGCCGTACAAAAAAGTGGCGTCTGTGAAATCATACTTCAACATCATGAATTGACGTTAATAATGTCTGCTTTTTTTGACGTTTGCGGAAAATAGTATATTGTTTTATTAGGAGTAAAAGTGCTTTTGCTCCGAATGAAACATGCTATTTTTTCCGCAAACGGCATCCAGACTATAGAACTAATTAATATTTAAATAAAAATTCAAAACGATTGCAACGAAGTTGATAAATTCAGAGAATAATAATTATAAAACTGCGCACTACATTTCCGTGGTTACTGGTTTTGTGATTGCCAAGTCAAAAACAAATTTGACAGTTCAATAATATTTTATAATGTCAGAAATATTGTAAGTGATTTAAAGCAACAATTGGACTGTGTCAGCGTACAAAAAAGTACTTTTTTGTCCGCTCACGGCCGTACAAAAAAGTGGCGTCTGTGAAATCATACTTCAACATCATGAATTGACGTTAATAATGTCTGCTTTTTTTGACGTTTGCGGAAAATAGTATATTGTTTTATTAGGAGTAAAAGTGCTTTTGCTCCGAATGAAACATGCTATTTTTTCCGCAAACGGCATCCAGACTATAGAACTAATTAATATTTAAATAAAAATTCAAAACGATTGCAACGAAGTTGATAAATTCAGAGAATAATAATTATAAAACTGCGCACTACATTTCCGTGGTTACTGGTTTTGTGATTGCCAAGTCAAAAACAAATTTGACAGTTCAATAATATTTTATAATGTCAGAAATATTGTAAGTGATTTAAAGCAACAATTGGACTGTGCAGCGTACAAAAAAGTACTTTTTTGTCCGCTCACGGCCGTACAAAAAAGTGGCGTCTGTGAAATCATACTTCAACATCATGAATTGACGTTAATAATGTCTACTTTTTTTGACGTTTGCGGAAAAACCATATTATTGCTATTACTCCTTATTCCAGATGTATGTAATTCATTGGGAGTCCAGACCTATGTTAGAAAATTTATGGTACAAAGCAGATACATTTTCTAGGCCTTCTTGGTACAGTTTTATTTTCTTTACTAACCAGAAGAACGTAAGTCAAGTAGCAGTTATATTTTTAAATGATACCCTGGGTAGGTACCCACACAATAATAATAAATTAATAACTTTTCAATTCGTCTGTACGATTTTGAATTGTTTCGAGTTATTCTTTATCACAATTTTTCCACCTTTGTATTGGATAAATATGAGATTTACGAGGTGGGATTTGAATGGATTTGTTATAGTTAAAAATTTATGGGCGATACGCCTTTGTGCCTTCCTACTATCCTTGTTTGCTTTCTAGAAAATACAATTTCTTTTACAACGCGAAAGAGTTAAAAGATATTGATAGTTGCAATCACATTACATTAACTGTTTTGTATTAAAATTTTTAAATCATTCTTAGTTCTGATGTTTTTCTATTTATATTCATTGTTCATATGAACTTACCTACATACTTTCATTTTGCGGTTGAAGCTGCCACTTTTCCAAAGTGTAACAAATAAAACGCTATTTAGAGTCGCACAAGGAACTAAATGTAATTTGTTTTGAAGTTTTTGCACTTTGTGTGGGCTACTTAAGATATGACCTTAATCTATAAAAGGGCATTTAAAATTTGAAGTGCACTTAAAACCGTTTGTGAGTTGTTTTATACCTACTACTTCCATCAGATAGATATCCGATCGAAATCTTTTAAAGTTGAAATTATTTGAAATAAAATGCTTAAAAATAGAAGAAGAAATAAACTATCAGAAAATAATGTCAAGTCTGCTATTATTAATTGAAAAGTTTTCACAAACTTTTAACTTTTTGTACGTCGGGTTTAAATAAATAAGTAGGTAGGTACTTACTATGTACTTGGTAAAAAAAAATTATTGTAATTATTTACATTGTATTATGTTTTAAAGTGCAACTGTTTTGAAGATGTTTGGTAAATTTCGATCCTTGAAATAGTGTTGACACTCACACATTTAATAAAGTTTCTGTCTGTCATAAAAGGTTAAGGTGTTTTGTCTGGAAAACCTTATTAAACCTCTTCAGGATACTAAATCCACCTGTCACGAAAACATTTTCATATCTACCCACAAGGACGATTTTCTGAAACTATATTTTACATAATATTATTATCAAGATTCGAGTACGGATCTATTCTTGCCACAAATTACACAATTTGAAACGTTTTATGAATCCATTTGTAAAGCCGTAATGTAATTGCATTTTTGTCATTCAATCGCTTTTGTTATAATGGAACTCTAGTACTCGATGCGGTAAGCCGACGCTATTCGGCTAGTCCTGTGTCAAATCGAAGTATTTTAAACGCTCATTGTGGGGTCGCACATACCCCATACGTTTGCTTATACGTACCGGGTTATAAAAGGGAAGCGCGAATGCATTGATTGTTTTATTGTTAGCGTTTGTAATAGAGTTCGCACTTGACTATTCAAAAGTAGCATTCAAATTTTTTCAATCCAACATTTATCCGATTTTTAACTATTTTTACACAATCGTAGTTTATCTGCATATCTGTAAATCTAAAATTATTTTTGCAGGAGTCTATTTCAACAAAAGTTTGTTATTTGTATGTGTGAGACGATTTATAATTTAATTAATTAGTCGTAGAACGCAAACAAGGTTTCGAAATGCTTTTAATACCAAAAATTAGCAGTAGGAAAAGACTAGAAAGAAGATAAAAGCAAGGGTGTATAATCGTGAATTTAAATGGAAAATTATAATTAGATGTATTACTAATTTCTTGTGTTATAAGATAAAATTTTTCGGAGTAGGTTGTGATGATATTTAGAATTGTTTTCTGGTACAAAAGTAAAACTATACAATTTTCTTTTAATATTGCGGAAATATGGATTTCCAGCCCAACAAATTATTACTTGCATGAATGTCGCTAAACACTACAACTGTAGACGCTTTCAACGAGTACCTACTACTAGAAATTTGTGGTTTGTGCGAGGTATCACAAGAAGAGTGTTACCGTTTGAAAATTTTTAGTCGGGGTTGCTCGTCGAGCCTAAAGAGTCAGATCGTTGGATAAAGAAGGCCGTTTTATTCATTTTCCGCGATCACCGTAAGGTGATACCTTAAGGGACACATTTAAGGTGTTCCGCGGCCCCGCACACCTTTTTTTAGTCTGTTTGTGACCATTTTCTTGGTGATACCTTTTACCTTTAACCTTCTGAAAAGAGCCACATTAAGCCGGGCACCCACCTCGTTAAATGTAGCATAAACTCCTAAGAGCAGCATTTTTCGCACAGTTGGTATGACAAACACAACTTGCAAAAGAAGGGCAGATCTCAAAATTCTCCGGAACGTGCAGTCAAATTTTTCCAAGCAGGTCAGGTTTTCATTACAATTATTGAGGCGCCGAGTGAACAATCTCGGCAGACTATGTCTCCGACGAAAAGTGCAATAGTCAGAATGAGTCGAGATGATCTCCCCTCCACGTTGTGCACGCAACTTCTATGGATTTTCAATGCATCTCTTACTTATAGAAATACACCGCATTATAATTTTTCCAATTGACACCTTTCCTATTACCGAAATCCTGCGGTCATTTCATAAGTGGATTTTCTTTCTTACTTATTAGTTTTAAAGTATCTCTTCTCAGTTAAATATCAAAACTTTTTGACACACAAATATATCGTGTGTAACGTGACCTATTGATTGAATTTCTTTTATAAGAAATTTCCACTTTCTAACTGTAATACAAAATGTAAAGTTGATAACGTATTGCTCCCTTTACGCAAAAGCAATTTTACGGAACAGGTAACAGAACAACAATATCAGCAAGTTGTTTCATGAGAGTTATATTTCACAATGTTGTGTTTCAGTCATTTTTCATGATTTGTTCTGATTTTATTGTTTTGGAAAATATAATAACAAGTATTGTATCGGTCATAGAACATATACATGTTGTACAAATAACCATTAAAAAATTATTATTGTTGTTATTTGGCCGTCGTTTTAGCAATTGTAAAATAATTATTTACCACGTACGTATTTAATTTACGATAACTAGCCTTTAACTAACGCACATATTACGGCATAATATTATAGGGAATGGGCCCATCACTTCCATCTGTATCCGACATACCATTCAATACTGTATACAGGATACTACAGTAATAATAACAAGCTAAATAGTTTTTAATTATTATTTATAGTATTATATTAATGATTTACGAACTTAAAAAGCAACAAATAACAATAACAATTTAAATTTGATTACATTTAATTAAAACCAAACGTACATCAACTAATTCATTTTATTCTCGTGCATTTAACAACGGAATAAATAATATTTGTCGGTGTGACAATTTAATTTTAAATAATATTTGCACAGCGGCTTAATATAATTTATTAGAGAGGGCGAATTTAGAGGGATTTAATTGATTTTTTTAGTTGGTATGTAATAGACTAAGTCCGAGTTGCAAAAAGTTTTAAAAATGTGACCATTGGCCAAATTCTATCGTTCTATCGTGTACTACGACCTCATCGGATATATAACCTTTATATTTGACACTTTGTGTCCTATTCAATAGATGCGACTCAAACCATTTGTAAACAATTCCACCTATGCCCATTTGTTTAATTTTTCGCAATTAAAAATTTTTATTCGCGGTCTCAAATGCACGACGAAAGTCAAGAAACACAGAAATCACAACATTATCATCATACATCGCTCTAAGCCAACCATCACATACATATTACTATCGTTTCGCATGAATGTCAACTTCGAAAGCCCGACTGATGTTGACTATTATTCTATTTTTATCACAGTATTCCATAAGTTCGTCTTTTACTACGAGTTCTAATAGTTCTTCCAAAGTTGGAAGCGTGTATATTGATCTAAACTCCTCCAATCTTACGGTACCACTTATCTTCGGTATCTGCGACACAGTTGAATTCTATCCGGAAAGACGCCGTAGGTAAGCGAACTATTCACCAAATCTAGTAAGCGGCCACCAATAACTTCGAACGCATCTCCCATAATAGGCGGCGTTAGGCCATATCCATCGATAGAAGATTTTTTAAGTTTTTTAGAAATTTTTTTATCTCGGTAAAGCCGACCCTCCTAAACCCGGTAAATTTACCGAAATAGCTCACACCGTCCAAAACATGGCTCTCATCGTGATATTTAGGAATACCAGCCACAATGTCTTGAATACTTTCAACAGAATACCTACATGTTAAACTCTCGTGATATATCACTATAACGTTAGAACATTTACGATTATTAAACAACGCACATTCTGGGACAGCTTCCTTTTGACGAGGGAACATACCTTTTAAATTTTTCCATAGCTCTCTGGCGTTACGCCTGTTATTGTCCAATATCTGATTGTAATATTCCTCTTTTCTTGCTTTAACTAATTCCGTTACTTCATTTCTGATCTTTTATATTCGGTCTACTTATCGTCCTCGTCTGTAAAGCTAGTTGTTCTGTACATTATATCACGTTTCTTCATTTTATCTATTATTTCAGAAGTTATCCATTTATTATTTACATATTTATTACTTTTATTTAACGTATTAATAGGACACACAAGATCGACAGCACCAGTCAAATCATCAATCAGGACGTTAGTAAACACATTTGTATCTGTGATCCTACTGTTCCACTCATTATTAATCAAGATTTCCTGGAAACTCTCCTTGTTATAATCTCTATACGAGCGAAACTCGACCTTTTCTTCCTTGAAATCAACAAAATTATTTATCTGCACTGTCTACTTCCAGTTATCCTTGCAGAAGCTTGTCGGAGCATATCTTTATTTTTGGACCATCAAAGTGTCCCTAACTGTTTCATTTATACGGGTGAATTCAGAATGGCAATGATCGTCCTTTTGCATCTTTGGAATCATTGCAGATATTATCGTCTTGCGGTGCAAATATATTACTAGAGTAGGTTCAAAGACTGCGTATTTCAATTTTTTTCCTAGCAGTTTGGGCTACTCAAAATTTTTCGATATGGAAAAATGAAGCGATGTATCATTTAAAAGGTACACAAAAGTCATGTTGATGCTCAAATAATATTAAAAAGTATTTAGGGGTTTGTAAGTTGTTTCCTTTATTCGATTTTTCCCATTTTCCTCAACTGACTGTGATTGAGGCCCTAGTCGTAAAAAACGATCCCCACTGAATATTAATTGATGACGAATCTTTTAGGAGTGTTTGCAGGCAAAGATTGGTGCTGCAGTCTCGCCAAGACAAGACCGAGAGTTTGTTATCGTCGAGACCAAGACACTCTCGGCATCGATCTTGCCCAAGCCAAATTTTGCGACTTTGTAAATAAAATGAGATTTAAACTTGGATGAAGTTGGTAGGAAAACTTTCAAATGGGTAATTTTAAAATTAATTGCTCAGCTCAATAACTAGTAACAGGCAGCTTTAATAAGCCACCGCTACATACAAATTTATTACGTTGTACACATTTATGGAGTAATGAGTAATAAGAGTAGCTTCCTCAACGAGAATCGAACTAACCTTTGTCCCATAACTCTAGAACAAAGCAAATCATAAAAATTTATCAGGAGAACTATAGTTGGGTGTTTTAAACTGAAAACTTGCGTTGACCATAGACTCAAATTTTTCTGAGGGGTTAAAGAAGGTACGGACTTTTCTAAAATGCATAACACTCTATATTTAGAAATCATTTAAAAGCTTATTTTTGACAGAGTAGAACTTTGAACCACCACGTATAAACGAATAACAAGTTATTTTTTACTTTCTGTTTGCTACAGTAAGTACAAATTAACAATATTTCCAAACGATTAAGCAATGTTTAAAAAAATTGTGTCAGTTAATACTTACATCATTCCGATGTATAATTAAAATTTAACGCCCTGGAAAATATTTTCTTTTATAGTGTCATTTTTGTTATTAAAAATACATTAAAATCAGTCATCCAAATAACGCATCGTCCTTTTCGTTCACAAAAATCCTTAAAAGTGGAACTTAGTTAAGGACCACAATCAATCACATTTGTTTTATCTCTTTTTGTATAGCTTTCCGGTAGAGTGCAAAATCACCAATTATGTCTAACCGACGAAGTTCGATAAAATAAATTTTTTTAAGAAGGAAGATTTAAAAGGTTTCGGCGAAATAAACTATCGTATAATTCTTCCAATTGATTAATTGCTTAGGTATTTAATTCTTGTTAATCTATGATCAATTTTATTTTTCGCTAATCTAAATTCGCTCCGATTCACTTTTAACAGAATTATTTGCTAATACTAGACACAAAACTTCATTCCATTTTATTTTCTTATTTAAGGATGTTTTTATGTAAATAGTGCACTGTTTTTGTTTGTAAACACAAAAATTCCAACATTAGTGGAAAATCGTTTGCATCTTAAAAATATAAAAGTTAATTTTGGTTTCTTACAGAAAGAAAATTCAGTCGGTGAGCAGAGAAATGCCAGCTATTCACCCCGCACATGCAAAACATGACGCCTGTTTTGATGGTGAGTACAGTAATAATTTATTTATTTGTGAGTTAATTTAAAAACAAAACTCAAAGGAAATTAAAAACCAGGTATATGAGAACTTACATTTTGAGCAGCTATATCAAATATTCTTCCAGTTGAGAGTAACACCGTACGATGTAAATGTAAATATTCATAACCCAAAAGTAATTAATGTTTGAAGATTTCTGTGAATGTGGAGTAATTCACTAAACCTGCGCGTAATGTTGGACGCTGAAAACTGTGCGTATGGTTGTTGCAAATAATTTTTTAATCGAGTAAGTGAAGTGAAGTAAGCAAAAAGAACAGCGTGTGCCTAAGACGCCTAGCCACCCGAGTCAGAACGCCCCTGGGTGTAGTAACTTACATGGCAAGCGTGAGCCATCTTAATCGACAGGATGAGCAAGAGCATTGTTTTATAAATGTGAAAATTCCGGAAATTATTTTAGACGAATTTATGATGTATAAAGACAATTAATCCCGAAATTTCCTACGAGTTATTTCATAAAGAAACTTGCTAGAGTATATAATCCTTAAAAGCTTGTAATAGTAAAGCTATAATAGGAAATTCCAAAGTAAATCGAGTTTTCAACCTATAATACGACCAACCCCACGACATACACAGGTTGTTATTTCTAGACATTGTTAAAAATTTAAAAATAAGGAAAATGAAGTAAGTCAACCTCAAAAAAGAACTGAAAGAGTTTTTTATTAATAAAATAATTTAAGAGCTTTAATTTCTTAAAAGAAAGCTACTTATTTTTAACTTTCAGGTAAAATATTAATACCCAATTAAAGGGCGTTATAAAAATAATTAACTAACTAATGCTTTAGAAGTTTTTAAATAAAATTTCTTCATAATTTATTAAATTAAAGTAAATTACTTTTCTTTTACAGTTTTAGGTTTTATTTACTCTCATTAAAAACATTTAGCTTATAAAATATACACGTATAAAGTTTGCTTTTGATTCCCTTCCTGAAATTTAATAAGAAAAACTGTTTAAAATAAAATGTAATTCGAAAACGATTAAGTATTTATGTTCTTTAAATATACCCGAGGATTATAAAGATAACTTAGTAAATAAAAATCTTAACGGGGCGGTTTAAGAGTGTATAAAGTGTTTATAAAATATTAATACGAGTACGTCCTCTGTGCGCAGTAGGGTAACTAATTTGTGTAATATCAAAAAATGTTGACCCTCCTAAATTCCCTAAAATTAGATCAAACACAATGTGTTTACAATTTCAGCTATGCTCTATTTACACAGCTTTGTACCACCTCTCTCACCTGATACCTTCAGTTTTATGTTTAAAATACAGCGTGAGTCTGGGCGGACAAGATCTAAATTGAGTAACAGTTTTAAAAACTGTTCAGGCAAGCCACGATCTAGATGTAACCGTTGACTGAGTGTAATATCAATGGGGGTAGGTATAATTGTAAAAAATAGGGTATTACATGGTATTACATAATTATTAACAAATTAACTACTTAACATAAGAAAGTTAGGCTAAGTACTAATTTTTAAAGGAACACTGTTGAAGAGATATTAAAAAACTTCCGAATTTTAGGGCGATTTTCAACAAAGGATAACTCGGAGAAAAATGGTTGTACAGAAAATTAAAAAAAAAGAAAATTGTAGCCTCAAGTATCTAGTTTTCAGATCTAGACTGGATCCGACTTATCCCTTGTTGAAAATCACCCTAAAATTTGGAAATTTTTTAATATCCCTTAATTTTTTTGACTAGGTACCTATTATTCGCTTTGCGAGTAATAATAACCCCAACTTTTATGTCTAATTTGACCTAATGGGTCCTTCAACCAGGTTTACCCTGTATTATATGAGTTTTAGCAGATTTTGATATTTTATTTTTGGCTAAAATCAATTATTATAACAATACAACTTACTGAATCGATTTACAAAAAAAATTACAACTTTATTGAAGTTCATTGTCGACGCTTACGCTAACGCCAAAGACCGACGAAATTTAATCGAAATTTCAATACACCGTTAGCGAACTATCGCTGATAATCACAAAAAAACATTTTTAAGTATTAATTATTTGCGTTCGAGTGGTTTAGCTGTTGTTAGTAGTTTTTGGATTTTTCAAATACGAGTATAGCTACCCTATCCCATCGCTTTTATTTTAACTTCTGTTTGAAATGTAAATTTCGTAAGATTTGAGCTTTCATGAGTTGTACTTCCGTACTTCATTTCCAGTTCATTCGGAAACGTTTCAAATTAACGCAGGGTTGGCAAATACACAAAACACAAAAGTCTCTCTATAAAGAGGTCTAACTTGTAATTCACAATTGGCAATACCTACGGTGTCACTCAATTTGCATCAAAGGAATACATTAAAAAACAACTGTAAAGTATTGCTATCGGTACTTCCCCATCATTTGCTACCTCGAAAATATACGCTTTTTTCATTTTCGCCCTTCTGAGGAAGACTTGGAATAATTATCGCGATGTAGAAGAAGTAAAGTACTGTGTGATAAAACTGTATATTATGAATAATGTACTTTTTATCAATTTTACAAAATTATCTACATGTAGCTAACTTTAATTCTACTTTCAAGAATAAACAAGTAAATTATTTGACTCGATCACTCAATGTTACTTTTGAATCTTTGGATTGTAATCAAACGCGATTAAGTCTGACTCCAATTGACTAAAATCTAAGATTTGATGAAATTGAAGATTTATGAAGCGCTTAAAGCATTTGATTGTATTTTTAATATTGTACGTCAAGTTTTCCTCAACTTTACATTATACTCCCAAACCGCAGAAGAAGGGAAGAACGTATTTACTATTATTATATAATTAGAAAAAAAACTGCTAATCCAAAAATATCAAATGAGCATATCGTTGTAAAGGGGCTTGGAGGCGTTTTCAAAAAAGATGCCATTCAACCCCCCTTCTCATTTAAGATTTAAGGGGCTTAACCCTACCCCACTTTGGGAAAACGCAAATACTCGATAAAAGTGTATTTTTCGTATTTTTGGGGCATAGTTTCTTAAGATTTTTAAACCGACTAGACAAATCTAGTTTATAAACTTCTAGAAATTCAGTGAGGCAAACATGACAGCATCAGATTTAAAGTTCAAGTTATCTAAGAACTTGATTAATGAAGGGTGAGACCGCAAGTCTTAGAAAAACAAGAGTTGATTTTGGTCTTCACTTGTATGACGAATTTGTCAACGTTTTGTTCTTTTATAAAAGTGCTTTTAAAAATAAATAGATAAGTAATTGTCGATTTATTTTATGCTTTCATAGAGGGTGTAAAAGAACATAAGGTGTTTCGGCACATATAAGCAATGCCTACTACGATGATAAATGACTATATTGTACAGGGTATTTGTTACACGTTTAGATTTAAAAAAAATCCTATGAATAACAATTTTTTAAAACTGATAATGTTACACTGATCTATTAAGGTCTAATGGGCCCTTCAGCCAAACTCGCCTTGTATACTCTTACCGTTCTGTTTTTCAGCTCGTGACTTTATACCACCAGCAGATAGAAAATCAATAGAAGATTAGAACAGAAGGAGATTATTAATTATTTCCACTGGTGGTTAAGTCACGAGATTTTAAACAAAACGATAAGAGTATTAGTACAGTGCAATTAGCGCAAAAAATTTGGTTGCGATCGGAATTATTCCGGTGGTCCCAATTTTTTTAATTTGTTTTATAGAATGGTCTCCTAATGTTAAATCCAAAATCTCGACCTCCGAGACCCTGTTCTCGAGTCGCCATCTTGAAAAAAGCAACCGAAATCAATCCAATGACTAGTTTTTGTCAATTTTGACCCGGAAGGACTACATTTTTGGCAAAGGCCGTGTTGTACCTTTTAAAAGTAGGCTAAATTTTCTACAGTTGAAGACCAAAATGGTCTATGTAGACCGTTGGATCTTTGTCAAAAATTCAAAACTAAAACGGTTTAGTTTTGTAATTTTTGATTTTTGACAATGATCCGCTTTATTTACCTTACATCAAATGGGGTAGTTATGAATTTTTGGTATGTTATACATGATGAATGCCCAATAATAAATTCAAGTTTTCGACCTCGGTGGACCTCTGGACCTTTGTCAAAAATCCAAATCCAAATCGCTAGCGAATGTTCCAACAAAAGTGTTTTTTAACTTCCTCATAAAAGCCAAAGATAAAACCTGGCACCACTTTGGTTATCAAAAATCTTCAACTACGTCCTTATTCTATGTGATGTGATATAGCAAATGTTTTTTGTACCTCCAACTTGTAAATTAGAAGCTTCTTAAGTTCAATAGAGCGCTAACGAATGTTACAATTTCGAACTAAAGTATTTTTTAACTTCTTCATAAAAGCCAAAGTTGAAACTTGGCACCACTTTGGTTTTAAAAAATCTGCAACTACGTCCTTATTCTATGTGCCGTGGTATGAAAAATATTTATCGCGCCTCCAAGTTATGAGTAAGAAGCTTCTTAAGGTCAATAAATGTTACAATTTCGAACAAAAGTGTTTTTAACTTCTTCATAAAAGGTGAAGACGAAACCTAGCGCCACTTTTGTTTTTAGAAATCCTTACTTACATTTTTATTCTACCTTATGCAGTGCAGGATTATCCAAGACAGAAAACTATCGTGGTTGATTCCGTTTATAAAACTTACGCGTCTTATTGCTTAGTTATCCAGTACGAAAATTCATAGTTACCCTTTCCCCGTCCTATATCTCAAAAAGGGTTAACTTATGGGATAAATGAATATAACCAATCTTGTAGCTAATAAGGTTTTCTGTAACTTTTATTATTGCTTTTATTAACGTACGATGGATAGGAATCAAGTTATTCTCAAACAACTAATCTACCCGTGATTTTGATTAGTCTTTTCAAGATGGCGGCTCGAGCACAGAGTCTCGGAGGTCGAGAATTTGGATTTAACATTAGGAGACCTTTCTATAAAACAAATTAAAAAAATTGGGACTACCGGAATAATTCCGATCGCGGATTACTAATTGAACTGGACTATACAGGGTGTTTCCCATAAGTGCGTCATAACTTCAGGGGCTGTTACAAGAACTCAAAAGAAGTCGTTTGATCCCAATTTTCTCATACCGAAAGTTCCTCCATTCAGAGTTACAGGGTGTTTTAGCTGAAATTTTCAAATTTTTGAAAATTTATTGTGGCGAAACGAAAGCAGTTAAGAAAATAATTTTTGTGGAAATGCCTTATGTATTTTTAACTCTATGAGATAGATGTAGTACTTTTGTTTTTCAACTGCCAATATGGCGGATTCAAGATGGCGCTAATCGAAATATTAATGGGATTGCAATAAAATTTTAGATACGTGGGTTTCTTAAAAATTCGTTGACAAATCTGAAATTAGAATTTCAAAATTTAAAAAAAAATGACAAACGCGTAACTTGAGAAAAAAAATTCCAGGGTCTCGATTTAGAAAGAAGGCTTTTTATTATTTATTTATTTTATATCGAACAACTTAAACCTAATGTCAGGCCGACCTGCCTAACAAAACATGCTAAATTAATCTAAGAACAAACTTATAATTAACACAATAAACTCTATTCTAACCTTTTTTCACTACTGGTCTTTTCTTCTTGTTAAAATTTGCCTTCCAAATCCAATCCTTCTTGAATTTTCTTCCAATCGATCCTTCTTAAATCTTCTTTCTTTCCACTTTCGCTAATACTTTCTTTCACCTTCGAACCAATCTTTCCTTTCGTCTCAATCACTAATATTTATTATTTCTCTCCCTTAACAATTCCAACTCTCGTAATCACCTTCTCAATTCCAATACTTATTGAGTTTTCTTCCAATCGATCCTTCTTAAATATTCTTTCGTTTTTTCTTTCCACTTTCCCTAGTACTTTCTTTCTCCTTCGAACCACTTTTTCCCTTTCCTCTTAATTACTACTATTTATTATTTCTTTCCCTATTACTTCTACCTTCTTTCATTTATCAAAGAGAAGCAATTAAAAAATCTCCTTCCTTCATAATTTATCGATCAACCGTCACCTTTCAACTATTTTTATCTCCACGATCCCCTGATCCAAAAACATCGCCCAACCAATCACCCAGCTACCGCCAAACACAAACAAACATTCATACATTCACACATTCATACATTCACGCATTCATACATGCAGACAGTTCTGGGCTGTTACAGTTGTTAGTAGCTACACTAGTGCTTTTCAAAGTACAGCCTCGGTTCGCCCAGTTACTTAGTTGACAGTCCATTGTAAACCAAAATTTTAAAAATTCGAAAACCGTGTTAAAGCTTAAGCCAAGTTTTCTTTGTCGTATAGATACCTACTGCGCTGTATGAATGATTAAATGGGGCGTCGTTTTAATATTTGAATGACCTAATTTTGCTAAGTGTTATAATTGAGTTAACAACTAAAGTAATTTAATATAACAAATTTGAGAAATCGAAATAGCGGAAGATTAGGAAAGTTCAAAGCCATTTAGGGTGACAAACAAGTAGATCAAGATTACGTGTCCTTAATGCTATCCCCAGGCAGCGGTTGGACTCTTTGTGGCCATTTTACTACGATTGGAAGCTAAAGTCGATAGTTCTACAGTTAGATACTAAAATATTGCACATTAAAAAATGCAGTTCCCTTTAAAAAGAGGCATCATTAGAGGCAAAATTTAAATTTTGTGTGTATTTTTACTTCTTAAAACTAAGATATCTATTTTAGGAAGTTTTGTATATCCTGGGTCTCACGTTATTGCTAAAAATGTCCATTAAAGAAAATTAACGACTTGAATGGGTTGTGGGCTTTATACTTTTCTACCAAAACCACAAACTACTAAGGGAAATAAAAATAAGTATTATTTGTGATGCAAGAAAACTCTTGAAACTTGAAACCATTTGAAAATAATACTGCGACCATCTAGAAAACGTTACGACGTAATATTTCTAAAATTTCGTCTAAACTCTCATAAAACAAGCGTTAAAACTATTATAGTTCAATAAAAAGATTTAAGTCTTACTTACACAGTTTTTAAAGAAAATTTAAAGTTGAGAAAAGTAAAGATTTAAAAAGAGTTCCACAAGTTCGCGTAAAAATTGTAAACTAAGTTTCTAATTTTATTTAATCTTTACCACAAAAACGCAACAGGTACAGACTTCGATAAACTTTCCCAGCCTCTTAATTAAAAAACAGTGGAGATTAATTAGGACTTATTCTTAACAAGTCTCGAGCTAAATTTAATTCGTTTAAATTTTATAACAACTTGAAACAACTTATTTTACAACAGATTTGTAAAAAATCTGAAACGAAGCCAGATAGTGTAGGGACTTGCGATTTTTTAATCTCATCAAATGTAGAGCACTCGAGGACCCTTAAAAAGAGAATAGGTACCTTAAACTTCTAGAGCCTGCGGTAAATAAAAATTGTAAAGAAACAAAGTTGAAAAGTTGTCGTCTTAGGGTCACATAAAAGTTCTGTAAAAGTGAAACATATGTGAACTCTTTTATAAAGAGTTTAATGTAGTAGGTTTTAGGGGTTACCTTGACCGTTCGTATATACGATATTTCTATAAAGTAGTATAAAGTTTACCTATATGCAAAAAATTTTGGTAGGTTATTATAGTTGAGAAACAGAATTGGAAATTTTTCCGACAAACTTTAATGTAAATATGGGAATATTAAGCAACTTTATCGAGGTTTCGTTTAAAAAACTAGGAATCGCGTCTTTAAAAGTTACGGCATGATATGGCTGTGGGCTCTGTCCAATTGAAATTCTACATGAACGTTGGCCAGTTGAGCTAAGAAGTACAAGACGTTGTTGATTTTAACCCAAAGGGGTAAATTACTGTACCGAAAATCTTAACTAATGGTAATTTACATAACGACTGGATATATCACATCGTGAAGTTCGTCGTCGTAATACAAAGTTGGCAGAAAATTTATTATTAATTTAAAATTATTATACTGCACGATGCTCACGATGACGTGCATGCTAGTCACATATTCTTCATACTACAGTTGAGAAATGGAGTTACCGTTTAAAAAAAATTCAACTCTTAAGCCCAAAATAAATTACCTATCTTTAATTTATCGGCGAGCACAAATGTGAATTTTCAATATCTTATTAAAAAATTCGTACCACTGTAAGAAGAAATGTGCAGGTGCAAAATTAATTTATCTTCTAACTCCTCTTTTGAGAGCACTGCATCAATGAAACATTTTAAATTATTCGAAATTTTTCTTACCTCGTCTCACATTAATCAAAGCAAGCGTAAAAATTTCAATCGAAGATACATCAGCTCCATTCGTCAAAGAGAACTAAAACGGAAAACTGAATTAGGAACAGGGTATAGGTATACTACGCTATCGAATAAAATTGTTTCCTTTTTATTTCGTTAGATATTGAAATTCCTTTTTAGTTAAATAAGGTTAAAGGGAAAACATATTTTAAACTGGCGACAATTTCACATTTTCGTATTTAAAAATCTCATTACTCGAAGAAAGATGTCCTTATTGGCGCAGTTTAGACGTTGACTTATAAAAACGCTGATTTTGCGATAAGCTAAATTGGGTTGCTCTGACATTCGCTAAGGTTGACGGTTTGAGAATTCCTAAACGGGTTGCCACTTCAAAAATAGTGTTGCAGTTTAACAACGCGCGTGTAGATTAAATTTTTTCGTACCTACGGATGTCGAGATTTTTAAAAAAGGAATAAAAATGCATTCTCTTAGTTATTTCCTTCGCTATGAAACGTAACACCTCGTACTATTTTATGACTTTTATGCTCGTTTCAGAAACACTTTTATAATATAACGGAGTATCCAGTATCGTATGTAACTGCTGCGAATTTTCTTACATGCAAGTAGTTGTTTGCAGTATTCTCGAGCTAATTATGTAAATGGTCTTTTTAAGCTTTATTACTTAATCCACTCAAAACTGCAATTTCTACATTCTAACTCGTGTTTATTTCACCTACTGGATTATGAGTCTCAAATACAATTGTTGTCCGTTTGTTCCTCACAATTCTAATCGTTTAGTAACTCACACTTTGTTAGTGTAGAGAGATTAGTAGATGCCATTTTCGACGTTTAATACAATTAAGTGTTTTCGGTTCAGTTTTATGTTATAGTATGTCAGCTAAACTAGAAAACACATTTTTTTCAAAATCCACTCTCTTAAATTAGAAAATCCTACACGTGGCCGAAAAGAAAATTAAATGATCTTTGAAATAATGTCATTCAATGCCTATTTCTTTTCAAATTTTTTGAGTGGGTTGTTACGGGAGAGTCGGAATGAGTCTCGTAGGGAACGGTATTGGAATAACAATTTTTTGATGGAAATCATTAGTAGTCGCCGTAAGATACACTCTCAGCATAATATGTGAAATTTTTAATTTAAGCGTGTTTGTCAACAACTTCTTGTTTTTGCTCGAATTTTGTTTAATAAATTACTATATTGATCGTTGAGTAAAAACGTACAGATAGAATTTGTTTGTGACTAAATTTAGGAGATATTGAGATTGGTTAGAACTTATTTTGTTGACAGCAAACAAGTTTTTACACAATTTATGTAACTCAATTTAAAAATGCATAAAGATACTTAATGGAAATTCGTGAAACGCGAAACACCTTGCAAGCCAAATCGGTAGGTTTTCAAAAGTATTATGGAATGATAAAAATTAGAGAGAAAACTTAACTGGCAAATTAAATCCCACGTATTTATAGTACCTACAATAATTGTAATTCAACCATGAACAATGCACAGGTAATGCACTCTAGTAGGTATCAAATCCTTATTATAATAACAAGAAACGGCAAAAACCAACAAAACAAATTTCCACCAACCAACCACCTACGTATGAGTTCATCCACACATTTTAAATATTTTTTTGAAATATATACTTTTTTAAAGCGGATTAAAAAGGTAAAACAAAATCTACTTAAATACTTTTTACTCAACGAGTTATTAATTAAAATCCGAGCGCATAGCACTAACAAGAATTTTCCAACCCTTTTTCTCATTTAAAAGCTATAATGATTAGTTGTTTTTTTATACCCTAAATTAATTAAGGAGAGAAAAATTTGCCGACCATCTCGGGAATCGAACCCAAGGCAGCCATTTCCGGTGACTGTACAATTGTACAGTCTGGCTGCCTTGGGTTCGATTCCCGAGATTTGTGCAAATTTTTCTCTCCTTAATTAATTTAGGGTATAAAAAAGCAACTAATCATTGTTAATTAAAAATTAAAAATCCCTAGTAAAAAATTATAATATTAAAAGCTATCTTCGCTTTGCGAAAAATTTTCTGAATTTCAAAATCTTCGGAATTGAATCTACAGTACGGGCGGCACTGTAGATGTAAAAAGTAAAGAAGGAACCCAGTATCTATCTTATTTATTTCAAACTGTACCTAACTTCAAGTAAAAATTAGACAAAATGTAATCACGTAATTTTTACTCTTCGAAAATACCTATATTGTTTATTAAACACTGTCACGGTGTAAATGCATTGTGATATTGTTTTAATTCAACCTAATATTGCGGTAGTAATAGCTGAAGTAGACACTTTATAATAATATGCTAAAGAAACATCATCATTTAAATCCCATTACGCTTTAAAAATGTACATAATAAAGTCATAAAAATTCTTCAAGACTTCGATGCTTTAGTTTTAGTGTCTAGTAGGTACATAGTTGTTGTATTAGTTCCTATCGTCTGCTTTCTAAAGCAGTCTAGTCCAAATTTTCTTCCTTCGTAGGATTCTCGGCACATTTGTCTAAAACTATAATTTTGCCCATTCCTCGGGGATGGTATATTTGGACTTAGTCAAAAACTTGACTTTTGAAAAGAGAAAGTCTTACAAACAAATACTAAAATTGCCGATACGATACGCGAAATATGCCAACTCGTTTTTCAAATTCTTGCGACACTAAACTACTCTATACCTGACGGAATGCTGACGGACTTGTTCGCCTTGCTTAACAGTTGTATTTGTCGCTTTTCTATCACACTATCACCAATAATATTCTTCAAAATCTAGGAAACGCAGTCTAATGTATGATGTTTTTTACCCATATTTAGATTTTCTGGGCAAACCCTTAAAATTTTAAGAAGTGACTTATTATTTTCAAATTCTAGACTCAATTTCAGCACCAAAAGAGTGAGCATATTATATACTTCCTTTATGCAAAGGGCCAACACTTACTAGCAGATCTGCCCAGCATGCATAAAGCACAAGTTTATTTTATTTTTAATTCAAACTCGTAGTAGCTCATATTAGACTGATGGGAGCTATAGGAAACATTATACCACTTGACGTTATTCCACGGGATTATTATTTTATTTAAAAGTACTTTACATAGTCAATATAAAATCTTTAAGACACTAAGAAAAAAGTGTTTCTATTCAAAAATAAAGTGCAATAAAATTCTTACAAATTGTGTTGATTATGACTATGCCTTATGACGTATCACAGACGAATGGCTTAGGTTGGCGCTACAGCATTGAAGTTTAGGTGTGGTGAAGAACCGCCCGGCACGTGTTTTCTTCAGCTTAAAAACCGTTTGTCACCATGAATGCTACACTTAATGCCGTCTGCCATAGTATATTCGAAATCTACACAAAAAATGCAATTTTTGGTATATAAATTAATGTGGCGTGTACCGTATGGTTTATTTTGACCCCAAAAGCCCACTTTTCCCGAAAAAACCCTAATCCGTTTGTTTGTCAAAATCAACACAATTTGTAATAGTATATTAAAGAACGAATTTCATAAGTCACGTATTATAGCACGACTCCAAGTTTAAAATGCGACTGGCGTAGCCAGGAACGTTTTAATAGAGGAGTGCTATAATCGCTAAAATGACTTATGAAATGAGTTCTTTATACAATTTTTTCTATTTTGCGCCTTTTAAAGTCTATTTTCAAAGAAAAAAATCAAAATATAAAAATTTTGGGATTTTTGTGATGGTTGGCAGTACTAATTGGAAAGTGACATTTGGTAATTTAAAATTCAAATAAATTGTTTTGTAGTTTGAATTGGTCGTTAATTAATTAATTTTAATTATTATGTTAAAAAATAGAACATGTTAATTACAAAAATTGTCGTTTTCTCTTTCCTGGATTTGACAAAATATGTCAAATTAACTACCAACTACCAACTTCGAACATCAAATTTTACCAAAATTATTACAGCACGCTAAATCTCATTACGACACGCAAATGGATGCTAAAATAGCGATCTTACAGACGCAAAATATAAATAGTATTTTATGTAACAAGTCCGCAAAACAAAGCTTTAGCGGACGAATCGAGTTTTACGGACTAGGCGGGCGCTAGCCGATAACGCTAGCGCCGGCGCTAGCCGGTAAAATAGAGATAGTGACAGATTTTGGACCACGATTTAAGCAGTGCGCCTTTCAGAAGACAGTGTTCTACGTGTATCCTGATGATAATAATATTATAATCAAAAAGGCTGCCATGTGTTTGGTAATGAAATTTAAAATTAAAATTTCTCGGAAAACCATCGGTATACTGTTAAGGTGGACCTAGAGGGCAGGGCGCATACCGATTGTGCATGCCCAAGTATTGTTTATCTTTTGGAGCAAAAGAATAATCATTCACAGGATAATTTTTTGATTTATAATATTATAATCAGGATACATGTAGTATACTGTCCTCTGAAAGGCATACTGCATAAAATCGTGGCCCAAAATCTGTCACTATATTCCGGTCTATTATGTATCCTTGAACAAAAATCAAGTCCAGTCCTTTAAAGTGTTGCTAAGTTACCATTATGAGCTTCGGTCCGCTAAAGTGACATTTTGCGGACTCAAATTAGTTCGCAAAATAATCATTTTAGGGAGCATGTACTAAAAAAGAAATTTATTGTACTTTACTTTTGTTTACAAACACTTTTCTCAAAAAGTGTGTACTTTTGAGGTTACGAGTATAAGCGATAAACTGAAAAAATCAGTTTTTCTTATGATCTTGGAATTTTTGGAAAATTGGACGCCCTCTAGCGTTTAAGCCCTTTGTCTGAAGAAAAAACTTAACAGGTATAATTTGTAGGACATGTGATGTAGTTTAGTTTTATACAGAGACACTTTTCTCAAAAAGTGCCTAGTTTTCGAATTATAGGCGATAAAACAGTTTCTTGACCAATTTTGGAATTTTTCTCAAACTTTATCGCGCTCTAGTGCCTGAACCGTTCGTGTGAAGAACAACCCGCCAAGATATAAGTTGCAGGAAATTTAATGTAGTTTACTTTTGTATAGAAATGCTTTTCTCAAAAAGTGTGTACTTTTGAAGTTATAAGCGATAAATTGAAAAACTCAATTTTTCTTATGATTTTGGAATTTTAGGCAAATTGGACGCTTTCTAGCGTCCAAGCCCTTTGTCTCTGAAGCAAAAACTTGACAGATATAATTTATAGGACGTAGCTTAGTTTTACATAAAAGCACGTTTCTCAAAAAGTGCACAGTTTTCAAACTATAAACGAAAATTCTAGTGGTAATTTGAGTGCATGTCTTACTGTATCAATATAGAGCTGCAGACGAGTGATTTTATATTGACTATGTAAAGGACTTTTAAATAAAAATAATGATCCCGTGGAATAATGTCAAATGGTGTAATGTTTTCTAGCTCCCGGTCTATCAAATTTTACTCATGTTGTACTTATTTAAATTGGAACCTTACGCGACAGAGGAATTTAAAAATTTATTTCGCGAGACAAATTGTGCTAACTTGCTACGGGCGTCTTTCTCTTAACAAGCAAGATATTTATCGACAATAAACAAATAGAATCTTGTTGTATTTAGCAGCACACTTTCAGTAATTTTCCAAGTAAATCCTTCTCAGAGATTACTTAAATAGATTGAATATACTCAACTACGTAATTTCAGTAAGGACATCGAGGTTTAATAATTTTTTCTTACACCTCGTATCTACGTAGTATACCAGAACCCAATTATTGTATACTAAGAAACCAACCTGTTAGTTCAAGCTGAATAGACAAACTTCTGCTTATTAGGTAAAGCTTATTAATTAAACAACTTTTGTTTTGTTTACAATTTACATATATACACAGACTTTGAAATTAGTCCCGCTTCATGCTGTGGCAAAGTAAGATTGGTGATAGTATCAAGGAATATTACACTCTTATAGAAAAATATGTTTACTTCTGTTTGTTTCACTGTTACTTTTACAAAGTTTGGCGTTTTTAGCTTAAGTTTCAGCACCTGCCGAGCATACTGAAGTTAAAGGAGAGCTTCGCAATTTTCAATACGTACAGGATAAAAGGAATCTTGTTTATAACCTTCATATAGAAGGATATGGCAATTCAATATCGGTCTAACTTTTCTGTTTCGCTTTTCAAAAAGCTGATAAAGTAATATTTATACACTATTTATGATATTATTTTTAGTTTTAACCTGCCAAAAACGTGTCTAAACTTATTTACACGAAACCGATAAGGGAAACGATTTTGGTTTTTTATAGCGCATATTAGATTTTGAGGCGGGTTTATTATAGAATTTTTTAGGTGTATCTAAATCGATACGAAAACTTTTGTTTTAGATAAAAAGAGAGAAAGGAGGTCTTCGCTATAACACCTATTCCTATAAAAATTTAACAAAAATATTTTCCTACTAAAAATGCTTCTATTCAATCCGTTCCATCAAATATTTCGTGTTAATACGAAATCGGTCTATACCTATAATAGGACGAGACCGAACATGGCTATCATTTTTATTATTAGACATAGTAAGTTGATTGAACGGGTATATAGAGCTAAATCGTTGTGAGCGTTGAGATACTTCAGAAAGTTATAGTGCACATGGCAATCTTCCTATCCCTATCGCAAGATAGGGACTACTTCGAAAAGTTAAGATTTAACCCTGAAACTCTGTGGAGAAGAAATCGAAACTTTCTTCGCCGTGTTATATTTTGCTTGGTTGAGCCTCTCGAATATTTCCTTCTAATCACAAAAACTACGAACTTGTTTTTGACTACGTTTATTTTACTGTACGAAAATTGATGTTGCTTGTAGGACTAGAAGGATGAGACTGAATATTGGATAGGTACAAAATGTAAAGGAACCAAGGAACGAAAAGAAAGCAGGTATTTTGGGAAAATCCCAACGAAACATGTGCCGGATGCCTAACAATGGCACTAATACATAAAGAGTTGCCATCTTTGGCGCCAAGTAAATACAAACGAAAAATGTGGAACGAATACTTAAATACTAACGAACATTATGAAACAATAATTAAATATAAACGAAATCTGAACATACTCCCCGCCCTGGAAACACTGGGGGTTTCAAGAATTAATCTAAAGTTCAGAATTATACATGAACGAATAATTGTCTACGAACGAATTGTTTCTTACACATTAAAATAAAATATATACATGAAAAAAAATGAAAAAATGAACGTAAAACAAACTTATTGAAACACGAATTTAATTGGTGGGCAACGCACACACCTTTTGCACTGCGCGTTTAACAGCGCCACTGTTTGTTTTTACAGTCACCACTCGAACCAAACCGTCCTTTCCGGGGTGTACTTCCTGGATTCGCCCCAACACCCATCTGTGTGGTGTCAAGCTTTCTTCTATTAACAAGACGAGCTGCCCCTGGCAGACATTAGTGGTAGCTGTAGTCCATTTGAACCGCTGCTGGAGTTGAGTTAAGTACTCTTTCTTCCACCGTTTCCAAAAATCGAATTTTAATCGTTGGATGTATTGCCATCTTGACAGTCGATTCAATTTTGTATTGGCAATATCAGGATCATCCAGTTCATTAAGTGAGCCACAATGTAGGAAATGGGACGGAGTAAGTGCAGATAGGTCATTAGGATCATTGGAAAGCGGACAAATTGGGCGTGAATTTAAACACGATTCAATTTGTGTTAACAGAGTGTAATACTCTTCGAAAGTTAATAAGCTGTTACCTACAACGCGACGTAAATGGTATTTCACGGATTTGACAGCTGATTCGTATAAACCTCCATGATGAGGAGAACGCGGGGGAGAAAAATGCCACGTTATGCATTCTGAAGTTAAATACTCGTTAACCCTTTTTTGTATATCGGTTGATTTTAAAACCTTGTAAAGTTCCTTAATTTGATTATTAGCTGCTACGAAATTTGTGGCATTGTCGCTGTACATATGCTGAATTTTCCCTCGGCGAGAGACGAATCTACGAAAAGCACTTAAAAATGCTTCCGCAGTTAAATTTGAAACTAACTCTAAATGAATTGCTTTGGTCGCAAAACAAATGAAAATAGCGATGTAGCATTTAGTGCTACTCACCCTACCTCGCCTATTGCTATCTTTAATTATCATCGGCCCTGCGTAATCTACGCCAGTTACAGCAAATGGGCTCGACATATTCACGCGATTAAAAGGTAAATCTCCCATTTGTTGTACCATGGGTATAGGTTTTGCCTTAAAACAAGTCACGCATTTGCGTAGAACCTTGTTGGTTAAAGTTTTGCCTGAAAGTGGCCAAAACTGCAAACGAAGATGTGCAAGGGTCGCTTGCGGGCCTGCATGTAAGTATTTTTCATGCAGGTACCTAATTATTAGCTCTGTGAATTTATGATTTGCTGGTAGAAGCCATGGATGCTTTTGATCATTACAAATTGTTGCATTTTTTAATCTGCCGCCAACCCTAATTAAGCCATTTTCGTCTAAAAATGGGGTTAAAGTTTTTAAGTTACTTTTTCTATGAATTTGACCATTGTCTCTCAAATGTTTGATATCATCAACAAAGGATTGCTCTTGAACCAATTTGACTAATACCTGGGTGGCTTCGCGTATCTCTTTACTCTTTAAGGGACCGCTGTTTTTGCTAGCGGTTTTACGAGAATTGTTTATGAATCTTAACATCCACGCTAATGTTCTTTGTAAAGAACCGAAATTTGAATATTTATCGAAAATATCATAACTGTTACGTGTTGAAACACCACAAACCATTGGTTGTTTCACTCTTTCTAAAGTTGCTTCCTCAATTTTAGCATTGCCAAGGTTGCTAGAGTTTGGCCAGGATTCGCAATTTTCATGTAACCAGTTGGGACCATGAAACCACAAATTGCTGTTAATTAATTGACTAACCGTTTTGCCTCGTGAGATCAAATCGGCTGGGTTTTGATGAGTTGGTACATGGTTCCAACTGGTGACGTCAGTTAGTTGCTGAATTTCGCTGACCCGATTTGAAACAAACACCTTCCAAGAATTTGAAGGTTCATTGATCCAGGACAAGACTATCGTACTGTCAGTCCATAAATGAATAGAATCGAATTTAATGTTTAACGAATGAATTACCTTGTCGGACAAATTAGCTAAAACAACGGCTGCACAAAGTTCTAGACGAGGCAACGACACGGTTTTTAGCGGAGCTACTCTAGATTTTGAACACAATAAATATGACGAATGTGCGTTATTGAAAGTCGCACGAATATATATACAAGCCCCGTAGGCTGCTTGAGAGGCATCACAAAAACCGTGAAGTTCAATTCTATCATAACAATTTTGACTTCTGAATTTTCGCGGTATTTTTAATTTGTTTAAGTCTGATAGTTGATTTATATATTGAATCCAATGAGTGTGAACATTGATTGGAACCGATTCGTCCCATTGTAATTTCATTTGCCACAATTGTTGCATTAAAATTTTTGCGCTTGTTATTAAAGGGCCTATTAAACCTAACGGGTCGAATAACTGGGCAATTGTTGATAAAATCGAGCGTTTCGTAACACGACTCGATTTGTCGAAAGTATGAGCTGAAAATTGGAAAACGTCTTCGCGCGAATTCCAAAGGATACCTAATGTTTTTTCGGTAGTGCGTTTATCGATCGAAAAGACGTTATTACTATCTACAGTATCGCATGCTAAATTTTGATCGTTCGATCGCCACTTTCGTAAATGAAAACCACCTTTTGATAATAATCGAATAAGATCGTTTTTTAATTTGAGCGCATTTTCCGCGGTGTCACATCCCGAAATGAGGTCGTCGACATAGAAATCTTTCGATAAAACACTTGATGCCACGGGAAACTGAGGTTGCTCCTCATCGGCTAAATATTTCAGGCATCGAATTGCTTGAAACGGGGCAGATGTTGTGCCATAGGTGACTGTTTCCAGTCTAAAAGTCTGAATGGGTTGGGACTCATTTTCCCTCCACAATATTAGTTGGTAGTTAGCGTCGTCAGAATCGACACGAATCTGCCGATACATTTTTTCGATGTCGGCTGTAAAGACAACATTGTGACTTCGGAATCTTAATAAAATCGAAAATAGATCATCCTGAATTGTGGGACCTTTAAGTAACGTGTCATTTAGAGACAAGTTTGTACTCGACTTTGCAGAACCATCGAATACAACACGTAATTTAGTAGTCACACTGCTGTCCCTAATCACCGCATGATGGGGCAAATAAAAATGTTTGTTAGGCTGAAGCTCTGACTCCGATATCAGGGTCATGTGATTAAGAATTTGATACTCGCGAATAAACTTACTATATTGTTCTTTAAGAGCAGTATTTTTCATTAATTTTCTCTCTAATGAAAGAAACCGTTTTAGAGCGAGAGATTTAGTTTCTCCTAAATTGCTTATTTTAAGATTAAAAGGCAACTTGACCTTAAATCTGCCCCCTGGCATTCTTTGGATTGTTTCTAAGAACTGCTCTTCACATGCCCTTTCTTCATTATTGTACATTGGAGCCTTAAGAACTTCTTCAAGCTGCCAGAATTTTTGCAAGGTTTGATCTAAATTGTGACTAAGAAATGTATGTGAGTGTGGCGAATTCGAAAGGTTAGCTTGGACGTTTCCAGCTACCACGTAGCCTAATTTAGTCTTTTGAAAAGTTGGAGAATTTCTGGCTAATTTGAATTGTCCTACGCATAGGAGTTCGTAGAATACTCCTGAACCTAGCAACATATCGACAGGAGCTGGTTCATTAAATTTAGGATCGGCTAACTTGATGTTTGGTGGAATTTGAATATTTGATAATGAAATTTTGACTGCCGGTAAATTGTCAATTATTCTCGGAATAACTAAAAATTCTAAACTCTTATAATAAGAGTTTATTCTCGAATGAATGGTTAGTTTGACTTGTTTGGACGTATAGGTTATCGAACGGCCTATTCCAACTATTGGTTGATTAATTTTAATTGGTTTGAATCCCAAAAGCGCGAAAGCTCGTTCTGAGATGAAATTTGATTCTGACCCAGAATCGAGTAGGACCCTGAGTTCGTGACTATTGCCTTTGCAATCGTGTACTCGAATGAACGCGGTTGATAATAGGACTTTACTCGAGAGCGAACATCCGTGGTTATTTATTAATGCCACCGTGGGCTGAAGGTTTGTACTAGTCGTAGCTTCAACTCGGGGATTGCTTAGTACCGTGCTGTTTCCGACATGAAGTAATGAATTGTGTTTTGATGCACATTTGGTGCAAGGTCCGAATTTACAATTGTCTAGTGTGTGCGTTCCTAATAAGCAATTCACACACAATTTTAAACGATTTACTTCTTTGAGCTTATCGGGAACGCTCAATTTTAAAAATGTATTGCAACGATATATTGGATGTAACGCTTTACATAATACACACGAATAATTTTTAGTCGTTGCGACGTTAGCTGAAATATTGGGATTTCGATTGAATTTATTATGAATTCTTGGTCTTTGAGCAACCCTTTGTATTTTAGGAGGACCAAGTTTTAAGTTATTATTCGAAGATAGACTTTCTAAAAATTGACACCTTCTACGTAAAAAGGTCTCTAAATCTTCCATTGTCGGTAAAGCCTCCATGGACGATACGAAATTTTGCCATTCGCGGCGGGTAACGGAGTCGAATTTATCTCGAATAATGCGAATTAATAAGGTGTCCCAGTGCTTTACTGGCAAACCTAAAGTGGTTAAAGCCCTTGTATGCTTTATTACATTGTCTAACAACTGCTGCAAACCTATATGACCTTCTTTGGATATGGCAGGCAGATCGAAAATGGCGTCAACATGGTTGTTGACTATTACCTTTTCATTATGAAAGCGATCTTTCAATAATGAAATTGCAATTTCATAATTGTCGTTTGAAAGAGAAAGCGAACTTATGACCGACAAAGCGTCGCCCTTCAAAGATGATCTTAGGTACTGGAATTTTTGCACCGCGCTTAACGACCTATTGTCATGAATAACTGTACTAAAGGTGTCGAAAAATAACAACCATTCTTCGTATTTACCCGTAAAACTTGGTAAATCTATGGCCGGCAGGCGAATTTGAATATTTTGATTGTTAGACTGATGTGTTGAAATTGACGAGGAATTTAGCTGAGGCGCATATTTAATCAACAGCCGATCTGCGACTGTTTTTGAATTGAAATAATTATTTTCGAAAGCGTCTCTTTCGTCAGTTTGTAAACTGCCGTCTATTTCTTCAATTTTAAATTGAATTTTGGAAAATTCATCATACGTACACTCGAATTTAGCAAGCCTATTTTTTAATTGTAAAATATCAGGATCATCTTCAAAGGTACTTAAATATGTATTAAATCTCGTAGTAGCTGATTTAACTAAAGCTCTTTGCCGAATTAAATGAGCAAGCTCGTCTTGACTCATTTTAATTGTATAACGAAAATAATTACTGTAGTAAGGTTAACGAATATTTCTCTTTTCTGAACGAATAACGCAAAATACGAATAATGCAAAAATGCACGAATAAATTATGAATAATATGCGAATTAGCTATATGTAAACGCATGAAATATAATCAACGTAAAAACAATGTAGTACGAAAATAACGAATAATGAATAAAACGCAAATTGAATGGTACTCAAAAATACGAATAAAAAACGAAATGGAGGAATTTTAAGGAATATGTGACTCACTTACCAATATGGTCGAAATATGAGCTTCCTCGGAATCTTCCTTGTACGGTCGAAATATGATGAGCTTCCTCGAATTCTTCCGTGTAATAACGAATAGCGAATAAAACGCGAATTGAACAACTGTACAATCACGTCACCAAAAAATGGTGCGAAAATACCGAATGAAACGTGAATTTAACGTACAATCACGTCACCAAAAAATGGTGCGAAATAACGAATTACGAATAAAACGCGAATATAATCACGTCGGAGTCACCAAAAAATGGTGCGAAATAACGAATTACGAATAAAACGCGAATATAATCACGTCGGAGTCACCAAAAAATGGAGAAGAAATCGAAACTTTCTTCGCCGTGTTATATTTTGCTTGGTTGAGCCTCTCGAATATTTCCTTCTAATCACAAAAACTACGAACTTGTTTTTGACTACGTTTATTTTACTGTACGAAAATTGATGTTGCTTGTAGGACTAGAAGGATGAGACTGAATATTGGATAGGTACAAAATGTAAAGGAACCAAGGAACGAAAAGAAAGCAGGTATTTTGGGAAAATCCCAACGAAACATGTGCCGGATGCCTAACAATGGCACTAATACATAAAGAGTTGCCATCTTTGGCGCCAAGTAAATACAAACGAAAAATGTGGAACGAATACTTAAATACTAACGAACATTATGAAACAATAATTAAATATAAACGAAATCTGAACACTCTGTGCGAAAATGGGGGCCATGAGCTATCTAAACGTAAAAATTAAAAATATTAATATTAATTATTTAGCAGAAGAAATGTTACATTGTATGGGTAATTTTTGGGAAAATTAAGAAGAATTGAGTTCATTTTTTTGTATTTTTTGATAATTGTGAAAATGAGTGAACATTCCATGGAAAGTTGGGTCGTGCCCACCAGCCCACCACGATAATATGTTTCAAATTCTGTTCAAGTTTTAGTACTACGTGGTGTATTTTTACCGGTAAAACAAAATTTGCCAACGTGGAAGTAATATTAATGTTGATTCTCATTGTTATCCCTAAAGTACCCTATAATAAGCTTAGAAAAGTCCTATAAAAATCTAAAAATGTTACTTCTTAGTTTTTGTATTACATGGCATTTATGGCATATTTGAACACAAACACGAGGAATCGTGTTAGCTGAAAAACACACACTCACATCATTTTGAAATCTGAGCTTACGAAGATAAACATGTTAGGTTCCAAATTTAAATTTTAAATTATATAAAGTAATTACAACTTGTATGTAGACAAAGTTTCAAGTTATTTTTTTGTTATGAATTATTACCGTGACGTGAGCGGTGAACTTTTACTAGATCTCGGGCACATGTCCAATTTCTAAGTTTTTGCAATAAGAAACAAAACTACATGACGTAAATATAGTCACTTTTCTTAACATTAACTTTCTGTTTAATGTATTTCTTCCCTCAAATTTTAATTAGTTTCTCGCAGATAATAATAAATAGTAATAATTTATTCAAAATAATTATATTCAGTTTTGACTTCTCATCTTCAATTTGTTTTGAATCTACGAATATTCGCCTTGGAAGTCAATGTATTTCAGTAATTGCTAATTTACGACTAGCAATGATAACTATACCGTGGCTGATGGAGTACCACTTACCAGACTCGTATCTTCCCGTTACTGTTTAAAGTACAACTGCAGGTACTACAGTGAAGAGACCACAGCAGCCAAGTGACCAAAAGGTTGCATATGACTCCGCCGAGAGCACCAACGTATGGAAGAACGGGTATACTATTAGATAGCGACCATCAACCCAATACGTGGATACTCTCTACTTCCAGTGAATTACGTCAGTGCTCACATTCCATCAGATTAGGCAGAGCAATCGACGTTTTAAGGCAAGCCCCTGGAAGTATTAGGCTAGTCCGTAGCTCTGTTTTCAGTGAGATTTCTGCATTTCAGCAAATTTTGAAGTCTAGTGACAAGAAAATTAGCGGCTAAAAAATACTGAGTAAGTACCACTTCATCGATCTCGTGAACAAAGAGAACTCAATATTTGTGAATATAAAAGTTTACAGATTTATCCTCTGCTTTTTTCTGTGTTTTGGTCCGCGCTCTTATTGTCGGTGCTTCTTAAACCACGCCATTTAGTCCTAAGGTCGTATTTTGGATATATTATAAATGGTGAAGTCCTAAAAATCAATACAGATTCATGACACCACACAAAGCTTATGGAAAATGAAATTTTGTAAAGTATAATTTGAATGGGATTGCCTGGGCGGGGCCAATGCAATGTAATACGCTACAACCTGCTACAACGAAAATTTTAGCTGTCTGGCACGCGACCTCCACATATACTGCACAGGATTGCCTTGCGCTGCCTAGGCAATCTCATTCCAATTTTACTTTAGTTCTTATCATCCCGATCAAAAGTGTCTAGGGGCACAACTTGAGTTATTGTACACATTAAACAGTAAGAAAACATATATTATGCTTACGTAAAAGCATAATAATTCGAAAACTATTAACTTTTTACTTTTGGATCTGGATTATTAAGAAGGGGGAGCAAGCTCCCTGCACTTAGGCCACTTAATCGGGCCCATTGTACTACCTCCAGAATTCTGGCGGGAGGGGTGGTGCTTATTCTGGTCATGTCGAGCCAGAAGTCTCCCAACACGGATCTTCTTATCGACGTTAAAGCTGGACAGTGACAGAGCACATGTTCAGCGGTTTCGTCTTTTAGTTCGCATCCCCGACATATGGGATTGTCTATCAAGCCCAGAGTGTGAAGATGTTTGTGTAGTCGACAGTGTCCCGTGAGTGTCCCTGCAATTATTCGTAGATTAGTTCGGGACAGCTGTAGTCAGTATTTTGTTAGCTTTTTGGAAGGTACCAGTAAAACTCTTTTGCTTCCGTGGCACCCTTCTTTGCTTGTCCATCTTTCAGTCTGTAGTTGATGGGTATTATTTTTAAGGAGAGTATTAACAGTTGATACGGCTGGTTTAATGATTGGCTCAGGGCCACAGGGAAGGCTGCTTAAATCTTTCTTGGCCAGCTCGTCTGCTTTATCGTTACCCTAATTTCCTTGATGTCCTTGGACCCAACAGAGTGTAAGAACATTGTTTTTTGATATCTGGTTCAGCAGCTCTATACATTCCAGCAGGAGACCAGAGGCTATCTTGCAGGTGTTTAAGGCTTGCAAGGCAGCTTTACTGTCCGTCGATATCAGTATTTTCTTATTCAGGATTTTCCTATTAAGGATTTCGTTGACTTTTTACTTCACGCGAATAATTAACTCTTTTCGATCACGAGGATCAGAACTACATATACTTATGAGAATTTCCCCTAAGCCTAAAGCCTAATGAGGTTTTAAGGAGCCTATTGCTGGTGCCTTTTTAATTTTTTGTGATACGATAATCACTGTTGGAAATAGTTGGCTTCGTCGTCGTCCAATTAAAATGAATGCTTTTAAAAAATGTTCAATGTTGTCAAAACTGTCTCAAATGACTTTTATTTAAAAAAACGTTTCGGAAAATGCATAGTCGCTGCAATAAATTACCAAGTGATAAGTTGGACTTGACGCTTTACCCGTATTTACTACGTACTGTTTGTAGTTTTAATCTTTTATTTGACAACATTACATTCGTGTAATGTATTTGCCGTAAAGAGAGCATTGCTTAGTTCTAAAACACGAAACAATATGGTAGGTAATACATTTCATTCTTTCTCTTCTCTCGAATGCTAGATTATGTTCAAATGTTTGCCTTATCAAATTTTTAAAAATTCAAACAGTTTACTATTAAAAATCTAAGCCAAGACTTGTGTTGAGTTTTTAAACTGCAAGAAATATAACTTATTTGAATAGTTATTTTATGATCTTCTTTAGTTTGCTTATAGAGCTTAAGGTAACAAAAAAATAATAGCCGGCCGCATGGGTAGTAATGTTAACTTTGAAAAATTTGATTACGCGAGCAATTTGAGAGTTGGGACGTTTAGAAGAAGTGATAACTTTACTAATCTAAAAACTTGCAGTAAGAAGAAAGTTATTCAAAAGTATTAAGACGAAAAGATTTGTAAAACTTGTAAGATCGATCTTAGCTTTAGGAAACTGTTATTATCTCGCAAAGTTTAAGATCGCCCTTATACTCGAGACATCTATGATATCAACAAGCAAAAATCTTTTAGTCCTCCCCATTGTGAACAACGCGTAATTTAGAACGTCGTTTGCCAAGTTGTAAATGTTCTCAATTTTGATAACAGAATAAAATAAACAATTCCACAAATTGAACATCAAAAATAATTAATAATGTTTCGTTTTCCTTTTCAAATTTCGCCAAGTTGTATAAAAATCATTTATTGATAGTCCGTGTACGTTCACTTAATTCTCGTTGAAATTCAAAACGTTATTTTATTTTTGTGCTTCTAAAATAGTCTCTACATCTTTTTCTTTTTGAAGACATAAAGAAAATTTTTTGCTTTTACAATCAGATTGATTTCATAGCCGAACCGCATAATGCACATTGTTTACAAAGAAATTATTTCATATTTCTAAACTTCAATTTGTTGCTTTTTATGAAAAAAAACAGTTTCGAAAAAATTGATTATACAATAATAATTCAACTTGAAATTCTTGCTGAAAAGTTCTATTTTTTTGCAATTTGAATTCCTATCTTAGTCCGTTCTCAAATGTACATCCGTGGGATCCTAGAAGAAGCAAGTGTGGCATTGATCTCAATCTCTTTATTTGAACTTGGAGAAACATAATTTCGATGTTGGCACTCTCGAAAATTATGCGTTTGACTGCTGCGCGTGAAGAACAAAATGGCTAACATAGCAAACACTTTTTCTAATTTATCTGAGTAACCATTGGTGTTACGAAAAAAAATTATTTACCTTGCACAAAATGCAGCAATTATGATTTTTTGATATGTCTTATATGATGAAGATGTAAATATAAATCCACGTTTTGGTCTTCGGTGGATCTCCGGATCTTGGTCAAATATTCAAAAATATATACGGTTTAGTTTTGCTTTACTTTTGGGTATTCGACAAAGATCCCGAGATCCGCCAAAAACCAAAACTTGAATTTATCATTAGGCCTCCGTCACATAGAACATATCAAAAAATTATAACTACTCTATTTGCAGGTAGGTAATTAATACGAACCCGTCTCAAAAATCTAAAACTAAAACGTATATATCTAGATCCGGATTATTTACCTTACATTAAATAGGGTAGTTATCATTTTTTGGTATGTTGTACATGATGAAGGTCTAATGATAAATCCAAGTTTTTGTTCTCGATGGAACTCCGGATGTTTCTCAAAAATTCAAAACAACAGCAGATCTAGATCGTATATATTTTTGAAGATTTGACAAAGATTCGGAGATCCACCGAGGTCAAAAACTTAAATTTGTCATTAGACCTTCATCATGTACATATGTACAACATACCAGAAAATCTTAACTACCCTATTTGATACAAGGTACATAATCCGGATCTTTGTCAAAAGCTGTATCGCCAAAATGTGGCAAAATTGCAAACTTTTGTACACTTGTATCTGAGATACTATTAGGTTTGCAGAGACCATTCTAATCTCAAATGGTAGAACATTTTGTCTATTTAAAAAAGTATTCAACTATCTTTGCTACTAAATTAATCTTTCGCGGTCAAAATTGACAGCCACTGAAAAAAGGTGTAAAATTTAGCAGTTTCTTGGAGTTTTGACAAAGATCCGGAGGTCTGTCGAGGTGGAAAACTTGAATTTATCATTAGGCCTCCGTAATAGACAAGATACCAAAAATTGGAACTGCTAAGATAAATTGGAAAGTATTTGAGGTCTTAGCCATTTTGTTTCTCGCGTGCAGTACTCAAACGCATCACTTTCGAGAGTGCCAACATCGAAATTATGTTTCTCCAAGGTCAAACAAAGAGATTGAGCGTTGATTGAGACTAGTGCCACACTTGCTTCATCAAGGATCCCACGGAAACTTGTTTTTGTACACTTGAAAACGGACTATCACACATTATCACATTTTTAAAAAGTGAAAATTTTTATCTGACTGGCTATTACTTGTTGGAAATTATTTTCAATTATAAGTAAGTAATTAAACTTGAAAAAGGCTCTGTGTGTCCAAAACATGTGCTACAGTTTATAATTTTTATAATAATTATTATTAATTATGTAAAAATGTTTTTGTAAATTTTGAAAGTATTATTGTATTACTTTAATCGAATAGGAAGTATTTTGTTTTGAGGGAGTTCTGATTAATTTGAAATCAATCGTACAGTCGGGTCCGGCTATAACGAGCACGCTAGTGCCAACAAAATCTGCTCGCCATATCCGACCTCTCGTTGTAAAAGGTCTTGGTTATAACCGATTTATTAATTGAATGTATGATGTAAACCAACCCCAAACTAATCACCTAGTAGCGCGAAAAACGTTTTTAGGAGAAAAATGTTGAACGACGAAACGCCCCAGGAATTGAACCTAAGTCTGCAATATCCGCAATGTCTGCATTATATATATATATAATCTAACTTATAAAATAGTAGCTGCTTATCATCTAATTTAATTTGTAATTAAATATTTCGCGTTCTCGTTGTTCTAAAGTTTAGATCGAGTCGTTCATAATTTAGGAGATTAACAGTTGTCTGGCTTGGCGTACGTGGTTCGTTCATGCGACCGGATATTGCAGACTCAGGTTCAATTCCTGGGGCGTTTCGTCGTTCAACATTTTTCTCCTAAAAACGTTTTTCGCGCTACTAGGTGATTAGTTTGGGGTTGGTTTACATCATACATTCAATTAATTATTTCTGCCCTAGTGTATATATTTGAAAAAATATTAAAATTTCACGTATAACCGATTTATTAATTATTATCTACTGTATTTAGGCTTGATTAGGGTAGAGTAACACTAAGCAACAAGAAACAATGACCAATGACGAATGTATGTGATGCATACGTTTAAAATCGCTTACGACGAGTTACACGGTGAGCTACAATAAGTTTGTTATCATTATCATGCTTTATTTTAGAAGCTAACCGTCTAATAAATTATCAAATCTTCCACAAGGAAGGAAGTAGTTGCACCAGTTAAGAACGTTTTTCAAGTATTAGAAATTGCACGTTATAAGTGAAGTTATTCCGCAGTTTGGCCGCGTGTTTGGCAAGAAAAATATACTCGTTCTAACAGCTCTGCTTGTTATATCCGAACTCGTTGTATCAGAGCTCAATATGTATTAAGTTAAATGGTGCATCTTTCGTGCAATGAAAAATTACTCGCTAAAGCCGAGATCTCGCTATAAGCATAGCTCGTTATAACCGGACCCGACTATAATTATAAAATGTAGAGATACGTGTAGCAAAGAACTGAAACACACTGTGGAGTAATTTAAAATTTAATTTAATTCTATAAGCCGAATGTATCTACATCTAGATACGAGTAAAGCGAAGACAACTGACGTTACCGTTGGGAATTTAATACGAACGTCCGCTTTGCCCCAATAAAAGTCATTCCTTTCGGCACAAAAAATATTAAAAGTGAAAGGAATTAAAAAGGTCTTTTTTAATGTAGCCTAAATAATTGACTGTCGTAATGTCGGTATTTTAGGTCCGTAAATATCGATTAGATAGAAAATTGGATGTCGTGAAAAATTTCGGATCGGTTTTAATTTATTTTACTTTTGCACTTTGCCAAAGTGATTGAAATTTTGTAAACCTCCCCAAAAAATTATAATAGGAAATCTCCTAATTGTGAAAGATAGAGCATAACAATATACAAAATATGAAAATCCAAAATTTATTATCTAATTAAACAAATGAACCAAGACTATCAAACTAATTATTAAAAGTGAGTTTTTGCAGACAATGTTTATATCTGTATAAATAATAAAACGACTGATGTGGCCATAACAGGACTTTTTGGTCTTAAAGTTAATTCCAGAAGCTCTCAAAATATTTAAAAAATGCCGAAAATAGTATAGTGGAGCTTTTCTACCTCTATACCCATCTCTTTACATAGAGAAAAGTGTTAGACTGACATAAAACTGAAATGGGTGGAGGCACAACATAACGAAGCTATATACGACAGAAAAAACTAGTCCTAGTAAAAATTGCAACACGTAAGTTACTAAATGCATGGCTAAACTTTTGATACATAGGATGTGTAAAAAATGTATAATTCTTAAATTATTTATTTAATACCTATTAACAAACTGGCATTAAAAATTCTCTTCTATTTAATTGCGTCAGTGGGTCAATTCGGTGTGTATCTTGATTGTTGTGCGTAGTATCTCATTAAGAAGGAGATGGAACCTAACCCTTAATCACGTAGAACACTGCGCATAATTATGCATCGCTTCGTTAGCATTGTGGTCGAGTACTGTAAACAAAACAGAATATATCAATTAATTAATGTTTAATCAAAATACGAAACGAAATGAAAGAGGTAAAATTGTAAATTTCTATAAATATACACATTGTATTACACAACTAACGCGAATTTAAATTTTATTTTTGGTACAAAAATGTTTGTAATTCATGATGCTATAACTTATAGTTTAGGCTTCCAGAGAACTGCATTAAAGCTATTATTATTATTATTATTATGATACATTATACATCAAAGGTTTTCGGTATTCAAAGATCAAGTTGCACCTGAATTTGGAGAGCTTTGACTATGATGTACGTTGCACTTCGCATACATCTGTAACAATGCACTGGTAAACTATACATATCCAATTAAACTACCTTTAAAGTGTATCTGTTACCGTAAAAATCCAAAAAACTACTTTTAACTATCCTCCCCACTTAATTCTAGATTAAACTAGTTAAAATTTGAATCGTCTGATAATCTAATTGATAATTTCAAACTAAATTAGTTTTTACTACCAGTGTCGAAATTGGTTTCCGGGTAGCTATGTAAAGGGTGGTTTTATAGAGTGTAAGAAGATAGCTATTATTTGACAGATTATTAATGCCATTTGTTTAGACATTTTGTGTTTAGTTAGCATGCAAAGACTTACGTTTGCAAATGTGTAGAAATTTATTTCCAAAATCAATGTTCTGTTCGTCAAAGTTATAAAGCATCACTCGTGGATTTTATGGTCTACATAATCGTTCATCTGAACCACTTATTCGTCGGGTTATTGATAAATTTCGAACAACGTTGACTCTACTTGATACCAAAGCAACAGCAAAACAAAGAACTGTACGTAACAGAAGAAAATATCGGTGCTGTAAGCGAAACTGCTGATAAAGGTCCGCATTTGTCTATTCGTCGCCGTTCTCAACAAGTTGGTTTTTGTTATTCCACTACATGGAAACTTACATTAAGATATAGGTCTACGCCCATGTAAGATCCAATTAGTTTAAGATCTCAACCTACAAGACCATCGTTCCCGTCGTTTGTTTGGCGAATGGGCTGAAAGTCAATTGCAATTGATTCACTTTACGTAAATTGCAACAAAATTGCTGTATATGAAGAGTGATAATAATCCTCAAGAGGTTCTCCAAGTTTTACTGGATCTTGAAAAATGTACTGATTGGTGTGGTTTACATGCTTGAGGCATCATTGGCTCTTATTTTGTTTTAAACAAAGACAAAACGGATGTTACAGTCAATGGCGATCGTTGCAGAATCATGGTAAATGGTTATTTGCATCTAAATTTACTTGAAATTATCCTGGAATACTTTTAGTTTCAGCAAGATGGAGCTACGTACCATACAGCGACCCAAACAATTAATTTATTGAAAGTCAAATTTCATCACATCATTTCCAGAAATGGTCCAGTGAATTGGTCCCGAAGGTCGTGTGATTTAACATCGTTACACTATTTTCTATGCGAATACGTGAAGTCACTGGTTTATGGTGATAAACCAGCAACAATTTAAATTGAGTCTTTGGAAATGAACATTACCCGTGCACTACACATTACACTCTAAAACACTCACCCTTTAGTTGGGCCTCCTTTAAGATTATTTTTTCTTTAGGGCAGTAATTACCTTGTTTTTATGTAATTGTATGCTTGAAACAAATTTTACAAAAATTGAAAATATGAAAAATGGCTGGCAACTTACTCGTATGTTAGTTTACGAAATTGGTGAGGAAAAACTTGGAACATTACAAGAGGCGTTAACCAGTGGGGAATGATACAAATCTAATTGTGCGTTCATTAGGTTTTCTAATGCAATTAATTGAATTTGGGAAAAACGATAGCGCAGAAAACTGCGCTGTTAAATGGGCTTTCGATTGGTGTAAGTCTCATCGTGATCGGGGAAAAATTTGGGACGCAAAAGGAATAAAAAATTTAATTCATGTCCATTAATTAATAAAATTAATTACGAATCATCAGGGGATGTCAATTGAAGATTATGGGAGCAAAAGAAATAGGGGGCAAAATTGAGAATTTAATTTTTGCACAAAATTAATTCAAAGTTTTTAAATTATTAAATTTTGTATAGGAAGATCGAACGTGAAAGTGATTGACCTCGGGCGCCTTCAACGGATGCACACAAGATAACGGTCAGGTGTTGGTCTAATTTAATAATTGTTAGTTTTTGTTAATAATTAACAACAGGGAAAATGAACAAGGAGGAAATATTGGCTTGTGGTTTAGGGGTAGTAATACTTATAAAATACTGCATTTCTCAATCGGTTTCTTTAAATTTTTCTAGCGGTTTTTATTAATGTTCCATAAATGCCACAAATATTAACAATGTTAATTCATAATTGCCTTACTTTTTTTGCAAAGTAATAACAAAATATTTTTTACAGAAACAGAAGTCTTCATAATAAGGCGTTTCCATTAGGCGAAGCTAAAAGGAAACATTGTGAGACAATCCCGGTAAGCTCTCTTCGGAGCTAGTCTGTCTACCCGTAAGTCCAGAAAAACTCTGCTCGTCTATTATGTCAAGCTTTTTAACGACGAGAGGTCAGGATCCAGAGCATGATCTCTGATGATCAAACATAGGAGCGTTTGAGGTTCGCCATGATGAATTTTCGCAATGGGCAGTATCGATGATCAGCTTCGTGCATCGATACCTCAAAAGATAAACTTTCTTTATACTTTATTCTTTAGGCTCTAGGAGTTCAAATTTGTTTAAAATGGTCTACTATGTCAAGCTTTTTAACCAATTCAGCTAAAGTTTCATGCATACGGGCGGAGTCTTCATATATGCACATTTTAATCGATATGGGATAATATTATGAAGAGATACTTTAAAATAAAAATTTATTGAGAAGCCTTTGAAATGTTAAAACGAAGGTAAGTGCTAAAGAAACTGAATTACCACTGTATAAAATTTTGATGTGTCCTTTTCAATTGCATTGATTTTTAGACATGATTTTAAACTAGCAGTGCTACCTTTTTTTCAAATCCAACGCTGAAATGAACAACAGTTGAGGATTTTGAGACAATTTATTTCAAAAATTTAAATCTTCGAGACGTAGAAAGACATTTATTTAAAATGTTCAATAGCAACTACATACAAATCTACATACAGTGTGTCTGAAAAGTAAATTAGAAATGTGCTATTACAATAATATATCCACTGAAAAACTTTAATTAAGTACCTACTATTGTTTCGAAAAACAAAAGCGTAGTAACACTTTAATTTCTTTAAATGACTTAGGACTACCTACCCCTGTTATAGTGATTCACTCATTTAACTTTTAGAATAACATTCTGATTGTGGTTTTTCATTTCAATAAAAGGTATCCGGCCAAAAAACTAGATCTGACGTCGCTGGACGCTGTTACGTGTCTCCGGAGCTCCACAACTGCCACTGATAAATTTTTTTTAATACCCCAGAGTACTATTATTTACAATCTGTCTCTTTGAGAGAATAAATAAATTTTATACATGTAAAGTCTGACAGGTACTCGCCCAGTGGTTCATACCCTTTAACAATTAACTATATAAGTTGTTTTTAACACTGGATTTTGTTCTTATTAAAGGTCCCTTTACCCCACCGATCAACACTCGCGTTAGATTGTTCGGATGCTTACTAAGTCTTTGTTTGTATTTGTAAATAGTTTTGTGTTATACGTTGTTAGGAAGCCACGGCGCGCTCACAATTTGTCGTAGCACTTTTGATTGAAATCTTTCTAATATTTCGATGTTGGAGTTTGCCGAAATACCCCACAACTGGATTTCATATATCCATGCGGGCTTTAATATGCGCTTTTATAAATAAGAATCTTGTCTTCCAGAGACAGTTCAGAGGTGCGCCCCATTAGCCAGTAGTTTATTTTTGAGGTAAATAGGTTCCTTTTCTTAGAGTAAATGTGATGTGAGACGATTTCATTTCGTTGGCTTTAATTCTCCACTTTGTTGCCCAATTTTGGATTTTATTTAGGTTAATTTGTAGGAGTTCTGACGCTATTGTTAGGGTTTTATGTGAGGCTATAATGACCGTATCATCTGCGAAAGTTGTGATAGTGGTGTTGTTCATAGTTGGAAAGTCGGCAGTAAAGAGCAAGTGGCCCAGAGGTCCAAAAACACTTCCCTGAGGAACTTCTGATTTTATTTGAAAAAGGTCGGTATACTCCTGGTATACTCTTCCTTGAGTTTTACCCTATAAGTACCTATTACTATTCAGTCTTAGCATAAACAGTTTTTCCAGAACCTTCGATATTATTGGCTGGGCCTGTATGAGGTGACCTCTTCTAATACCTTCCCGAATTTAGCCAGCATAATTATTTCTGCGACTTTCCACTGTCTCGGAAAGTAATTCAATCGCAGCACTGCGTTGAATAAAGGATGGTTTTGCTGGGTAGTTCTTTAATTATTTTTCCCTTTATGAGATCGTAGCCTGGTGACTTCTTGGCTTTGAGGGTTTTTGTTATAACTCGCTGAACTTCCTTCATTTTAAAGCTAGTTATTGGTAAGTCCATTTGAGGGCGCGTCCAAGAAGTCGTTTTCGTTGCTCTCATAAGGGAATGACGTATAAATACCTTCTCTGGTAGATGTTGGCAGATATTATGTCTACGTCGGTCATTGGAAAAACTTTCGATTTATTCACGTTAAATATAAATTCTGGATACAAAAATTTTTTTTGTTTACGGTAAATGTATTTTTGTTTAAAAATGCATCTTGATCTACTTTCTTTTCAGCCGTTTTGATATAAAATAACAACAAACGCGTCTAAAAGAAACTTATATCTTATTCCGTTTGCAGCTGTATATCATAATACCAAGTCACATCACGTAATTCATACAAAATCTACTTTATATACATTGAAAAAAGTTTGCAACTTCGTTGCTTAAAAATTACGATTTGTTTAGCTGTTAGTACCTACCTAATACGTGTTTAATTAGGTATGCATTTCCGCTGCAATAAAAAAGTAAAAGTGAAAACTCTGGTCACTTTTCCACGTCTCGAGAAACTTAAGGGTTAAACGACAACACTGTGACTTTTCAAAAAATTTGTGCATTTGTATTTTCAAATCCCAAGTTGATCTTTACTTAAAAACCCATAAATAATTCATCAAGTAGAGTCTGGAATTTATGGTCATACTTTTTTGCTGTAATTTAGTTGCAATTTTAACAAAAGTCGGCCACGTTAGTTTCCAGTTTTATAATGAAATCAATATGTCTGCTTTGTAAATTAGAGAGCACATGCATAATAACTAAAATTGAGTTAAGCTTTGTAATCGTTGCTCGTCACTATACTTTGTAAATTATCAAACTTTCAATGCCGGTTTATAAAGCGTTAATATTCAAATCGATAGAATTTAAATTGTAACACCGAATCGTTTTTTTTTAGTTTAAGTTTGATATTAATGCAGCTGCATCCGAAAGATCACTGATGGAGAGGAGCAGCGAGCACATTGCCACACTGCTTTAGTTCATTACTCTTTCGCCTTTAAACCGCACTTGAATCAGTCAGAATTAATATTAGAGTCAGAATGTTACAATTACGATAAGACATGATTAGTAAGAAGTCGCAGTCTCATTTATAACTCAATACTTATCCGACAAAACATGCCAGTTTCATGAAACTAGGTCCAGGCTACATCTTTTCAAAATGCATAGTTTCTCATTTTCATCGTATTATTTGAAAATTGTCTGTTGAGTCCCTAATTGGCGCTATTAGACGTGGATTGACATTAATCGACAATATTAACTGTTACATGAAGCGCACGAATTGTACTCTTATAAGTTAATCAAAAGTTTAAAAAGCATTTCGTCAAATCCCAACATGGGAACAATGTCCTGTTCATTGGCGTAAAAGTGTAACTTAAAAAAATAGACGTGATGTAACCTCACTCTGGCAACTGATATCTATGGGAAACATCAAGTTCTCATATTCGATCGATCCCACGTTTATTGTTATCTAATAATTCCGTATTCCATGAACTAATCTGGTTTTCAGTTTCGATTAATGCAATTAGCATTTACGGTGACCGATGGTTAGCTATTTCAATGACGATTGTGTAGTAATCAGATTTTGTAGACGCCAACATTAGGAATCAACGGACGTGATGTTATAGGACGAGTTTATCGTATTGGCGGTATTTGACAATAATTCAATTGGAAAGCAGATTACAAAAAAATAAATAATACAAATATGCTTTTCAAGCTGACAATACGAGAGAGGAACCGCAATATGCCACTACAGACCGGAGTAGTAGAAGGGAGCCTACCCAGTCAATGTGGTTTTTAATTGAGCAATTTGTTGTTTCTTTTTGAAACGGCTATCCAACCTTAACGGTTCAATATTATGCGATGATTGTCCATATATTGAAGAAAGTACACCTTTCGATTATTTTTAAAAATCAATTTCATTTAAATGGCTGCCGCCGCCGACTTGAAGGTACCCCCATCATGTTAGTCTAGTTCTGCAGTATTTTGTTGATTGCTTGTAGCTCCATCTCAAGAATATCTCTAAGGATGTTTTCCCTAAGTGCGTCAATTAATTGTTTGCGAGTCGGTAGAGTAACAACGGTCCTAAACATTTTCCCATGCAGATGCAGTTCAACTGCATCAAATCGCAGATGCGCTTGCGCTTCATTTTGAACAAATATTCTTTTCAAATTTCGCCCACTTTGGAAACAATATTTCTGTACAAAATAAAAAATTTTGAAAAGGACACACTTGGAAAAGGGTTTACAAATTTAAAAATAATTGCGTTCATTTAAAAGCGGGTAGGTCTTGAAAGGGGGGTCTTCAATTTTTGAACTTGATGTTGTCTAGTGTTCAACAACAGATATTTATGCTTGACATGACATTACTGTATCCAAGTTTTGATCGTTATTATGTGAACCATAAGTCTCATTTGGAGCACCATAGCTCATCAAAAATTGCTAACAAAATTCCGAAAATTTTTAATTTGTTGTATTTGAATCGGGACTTGACCAAACCACTAATCTCACAGCTCTAGCGTACCGAATTGCGGATACACGTCATTCTGAAGACTCGGATGACTTTGACTTTGGTATGACTACGAATTAATTATGAGAACCTGAGTACCTTGTTCTTACGACTTCTCTACGTACATTGGAGAGCTTGAGTGAGTAATGCTTAGGTACATTACGAGCTGTTTCAATTGAGATCCAAGTCTCAATTAGGAACGTTTATTTAAAGTGAATAGTTTGATTATTAAACTAACATTAATGGCGGCACTGTTTGGTAAAGGTGGTACGAATCGAGAAATTATTAACCTGAAGTTCACATTTTTGTGTCGCACATCGCACTATTACTACACTCTTTTTTCAATTTTCAATGCGTGGTTCAAAATATTAACATACTTACGTAAGAAACAAATAATTTGCCTATCGTTTATTGGAAAATCCTATAAAGGTACTCTTCACAAAAAACAGGAATAACTCGCGTTTAAGCTCTGGCGAATTTTAAAAGCTTACGATGTTTTTAGTTAATTTAATTAACTGTCGCGTTTTAATTAAAAATTTATTTACCCAAATAAGCGTTAAAAAATAAAAATAAAATAACAAATAATTTAAATTCATCGCGAGCAATTTACACGCAATAAAATTATTCCGAAACAAAAATTTTTCGTCTACCTTAACCTAATGGCCCAATAATATCACGATCTAAGCATCTAAGTAAAAAGTCGATTTTCTAAATGTTCACGTCGTTTAAGCGAGCAATGAGTGTAGTTATGTTATAAGGGTGATTCAGAATATCAGCAATAAATTGAGATTCTTGACGATATAATAAACGCTACGAACATAAAACGCCTTCTATTTTATCACAATTTAGGGCGTAAATTGGGGCATTTGTACGTGCCAAAAGAAAAATGATTTTGTTTTTTAGTTTTAATAACGATTTAATATTAAATTACTATTTGCATATACTAAATTTTGCAACAAATTTTTTTGAAGTGTATCACGTCATAAATGTGCCAAGTGCACAAAGCAGAGCATGTGTGTTTTACGACGACACCATGTGCCCTTATTGTTTGTAGGAAACAATGCTCAGAGTCGTTACGTTGTATTATCATATTCACGTTGGAGCTAAACCAAGAGCTTCTCTCTATAACATGAAAGATAACAAGCGACGCGACGTTTATAATAATTGTGTAACTAACGAGTAAAATAACAACTCTTCACTATTTTAGAAACTATTTTCAGTATTGTAAGAATTATTGAAAATCACCTAAAGGGCGCTTTTTTGGATAATTTTAATAAAAATATGTGCTTTTGACTTCGACACGTTGCAAAGCTTTGTTTCTTATTAAAAAAGTTCTTGCCTTTGTCTTTTAGTAAGTTCCTTTTAGTTAAAAGAATTTAATAATAAACAAGTTTCAGAAATTAACATTTAGTACATGTGCCTTTAAAAGAAGTATTGCGAATAAACACTTTTGTATTACACCAAGGATTGCACGTAGAAGGTGCCATTTGCCTTCATTAAAATTACTTTGAAGTATTAATTGGATTTAGTTAGAAACCGAAATTAAAATGTTACGTACTTTCTACGGAATACTTTGTATTAAAAGGAAAATCCTTCAATCTCACTAAGGCCCAGTTGTATAAACGAGCTAATCTGGGAGTCATAGTAAACTCCACGATCTGAATATAAGGTTAGATCTTAGGGTGAATTAGATTAGGTTAGCTCGTAGGCACTTGGTTCAGGGTTAACCCATCAATTTTCTAGAGTCAAATATATTTCTATTTAACTCAGAATTAGTTGTTATTTATGTTGAATTTAGGTTAATCGCGGAGTTAACTCTGACTCCCAGATTAGCTCGTTTATACTACTGGGCCTAACAAGAAGTAGGTACATAATCCCATACAGTTCAAAAGTAAAAAAATTATTTAAAAAAACATATGCAGTATATCGACAAATGACAATTTATTCTGTGCAGTCCACAATAAATCAAGGACTGTATACTAAAAATAAAAAATTGCATAACAGAAACGTAGGTCAATCTATAATCGAAGATAACAACAAAAAAATCAATTAAATCAAGGGCGAGCCATTAACCATTTTATCAATTTCCGAATCTCCCACTTACCTATCTCCATTCACCACTTACACCAAAATTTTTTCGTCTGACGACCACACATTGTGAGACCCATACTTTTTGATATCGCCCTGCATAATAGCAAATTGTTAAAATCTTCATGCACGCTAAAATGGGTGTTTTTCTTCTTACACGACAGTACCAAATTACGAATCCTGTAGGACTTACTAGAATAGCTCTCAGCCTCACACTATCCAACTTCAGGTCAACTAATTACAGGCTTATTTCTAAGCTCGATTTAATTGCTAAGGTTTTGAGAAGGTTTTGTTTTTAATTTGTTTTTCCTTGCTGCTTTGAGAGATCTTCATAGGTGGATGTCTTTTCCTACATGTCGAATCGTAGTAAAAATCGACGGTTTTGTTTCAGATCTTGTTCAAATCAGGTCAGGGATACCTCAGAATTCTTACCTCTGACCTTACTATTTATTGCCTACATAAACGACGTAAAAGAAAGATACTCTAAGGTTCTCAAATTTTCTTATGTTTGCTGATGCTCTGAAAATCTTTCGACAGATGCAAAACAAAGACGGTTGTCGCCTGCTTCAGGGAGATGTGGTTAGGCTGAATGAATACTGTTAGGAACACGGCCTTTTTATTAATTCGATAAATGTAACATTATCAGCTCTACCAGAAATAGAAAGAAGCTACATTATTAAATTATTATTATTCGATCCGAGGTAGGCGTTTGAAGCGGGTTGAATTTATGATTTATAAAAGATTTGGGTGTTGTGTTCGATCACAAAATGATATTTGATCGCCACCTGATTACACCTAGGCACTTAGGTTTTCTAAATCGGTGCTGCTCCATATTTAAAAATGAAGAGGTTCTTCGATTCTTATATTTTGCGAATGTGTGCATAAGTAACTTGAACTTCCGTTCTATCCTAGGGAGTCCTTGCTATCAAATTTATTATGATAGACTCGAATCAGTTCAAAAAGAGTTTATTAAACTTTTACACAACAAACGTAACTTACAATTCCTGCTGGATCTTCAACTTATTTCAGTTGCGCGGTTATCATCTAAAAACTGATGCTATTTCTGTGTCAAAATCGTACGTATAGTATTGTCGACAGTCCGACCCTGCTGTCCCTAATATGTTTCAATGTACCCGGTAGAGCTATCGGAGACGCTCCGTTGTTTAGACCGCCAAAGTTCAGGACTCAGGACCAATGTCTACCAGAATTCGCCCGTTCACCGGATGTTTTCGGTTTGCAACCACAATTGTGGGGATATAGATTTGTTTACCTGTGGGTTAGACGCATTAAAAAAATATTTATAATTTTTTTCCTTATTGGAGACAGCTCCAAAAAACAGAACCAAACCAATAACAAAGATCTGAAGAGCTTTTTGGGCGCTTTTAATGTGTCGTCTTTTGTCTTATTAATGTGTTATTTTAACTTATTAGTTAATTAGTAACTTAGCGAAACGTCGTTGTTGTTTTAAAATATAAAATTGACAGTTTGGTTTTTTAAACAAAAAAATTTTGGAAAAAAATTGGCTGTACACGAAATAAAAAATATATATGTATGATAAGAAGGTGTAGGGGAGTATTGTGATCGTGATTGTGATAATTTAGAATTTTGTAATTATTTTGTTTTTCTCTAAACGTTTTGTTCTCACCTCGTGAGATGTGTGTTTGTGGGGGCGCATTCTTGGGGTTCGGCGTCAATGTCAACCAAAAATCCACCATCTACATTCAGTAGATTCGTTAGCAACTCAATAATTAGAACATCGGTGACCTCGTTTGGAAATTCGTTCACTCCAAAGAGCCTTAAATTGTTACGAATACTAAGGCTGTACTACTCACAGCCAACTTCAACGCCACATTCCGCTACTTTCACAACAAGGTATCCTCCAATTCGTCGACTCTTTCAATTTTTTCGATTCGCTTGGAAATAGTTGCCAACTCATCTTTAACCTCACTGCGTGGTAATCAACTTGTCCAACTAAACATTGTTATCCTTCAGTGATTCTTCCTCTGTTTCATCCTTAGACACAATCCTTTGACCTCTCGTTATCGTTTATAAAATCGGAAATCACAACTTCAATATTGCCGTACTTTGCACCTTTAGCGTTTACTTATCCTAGTACTGTTGTTGTGCTGACTCTCAGTATACAGCTATACAGGTATACAGTTTAGCGGATTGTAAGCAGCCGAATGTCAGCATACGCAGCATAGTTTACTGATTATATTTTAAGCAGTTTTGTCCACTAATCGCACGCATTGTTTCAAAATAAATTACTAGTATAGGTACTTATTCCCTTAAGATAAAACAAAATATTCTACCCCCAGTATGCACTTTTGACCAGTTTGAAATCAACATTCTACCAAGTTGAAAAACAAAAAGAAATTATGGTTTTAAAAAAATTTTAAATATAATATGCAAAATAATGTTTAATGATTTATAATAATTTAATTATTTCAGAACTCCTTTACGTGCAAGCAACCCACCACTGACAATACTCTCGCGAGTTGGACATTATAAATACGTTTGATGCAGTCTCAACAATGCTGATTACGTAATTATGTCCTACTGAATAAACATAATATACGAGCAGTTACAAGGGTGAGAAGCACTGCATGAAAATATACTCAGCTTGTGTAAAGATGCACAGATATACCTACTTCAAGTAGAAGGACGTCATGAATTCTGTTTGTGAAATGGCCTATTTTAGGCACTTCAATGACAGGATCCATTGTTAGTTTAGGAACTGAAAAAAATACAACGATGAACTACAACCTCTTCGCTTTTCTTAATAAATCTGCACATGGTTAATGCGATCATACAGGGTGAATTAGTTTACATTTGATAGATCTTTGGGGATCTCGCTTATTCCAAGAGTTAGAAGATCGGCTAAAAATGGGGAAAGTAGTGCAGTTTTAAAAGAGTAAATTGTTGCTGCTTTCTAATTTTTGGTGCGATGTTCAGTTGTTTAATAAATATGGGCGAAAAACTCAAAGATGAGAAGTTTTAAAAACCAAAGTTGACGGCATTTCCGGTAAGACCAGAATTGGTACAAATCTTTGGCTTCGGCGTATAAATTCAGAATCGTTTGTTATTCGACTTCTTGAAGTTTGAAATTGAGATCATTAAAAACTAAAAGGTAAAAGGTGATAATGTTTTTGATTTATTTGGTTTATTACGATACTTATAAAATAGGTATAGCTTCTCGCGGATATGTGACGGTTTTCAGTCTTCAATCTTATTCGTCAAGTTTAGCCACCGCGAACGTTTGCCTCGAAAACATTTACGAAAGTGCGCTTATAATAATCTTTGTACGAATATTTTTTGTACTCCGGTATTTCGACCAAATATTTATTATAATTTAAAAAAAATACTTAATCGAATTTTATTCATACCTCGTGAAAGTTTTCCTTTGCTTTGCACATAAGCATTACCCACATTTCAGAAATTGCTACAAACTAATTTATTTAACAACCGAGGTAATCAAAATGACGTCAAAATTTATTTAATAAAGTTGTTTCCAGTTTACAAGTTCCTCAACTTTTATAAATTTGTGTACTGTAAAAAGAAAGCGGTAGTACTACCTACTTAGTTTATTAAGTTTTGTATATAAAAATAAATCATAAATTAGTACACCGAAAATATATAATATCTACTATTGATTTTTCCTTTTTTCAGTAATAATGCCTTTATATAAGCATTTTGCTATCAGTCAAACGTATGATCAAATTTCCTTTCAGCAAACGAGCGTTTTATTCAATATCGCAAGATTCTTAACAACGAAACCCAAGTTTTATATGTCTCTTGTGCGAGATATTTTTGTTTGATACAAAATTATTTCAAGTTATAACAACCTTCTTTCTATACGTATTTATTTATTCAATTTATTTTGCCTTGTTCCGTTCGTTATAATTCCTTTTGGATTTATTTGAAATTATTTTTTAGTTTGCTTTACGTTTTGATTTTATTACAACTAGGTATTTAAAAAGATCTAAATTTCAAAATCGTGTAATTACAATAGTTGTACAATAAAAAATATTAAGTACAACCGGTACAACATTTAATCGAGGAAAATGAAATAGTCTCCAGGAAATTAATGAAGTAGCAGTACTTGAGGTTCCATCTATTCGAAATTTTTGGAACAACTTCGTATGAGTGTAGAACTACAAAAAAGCAAGTTATACGAGATGAAATAGATAACTTTTTAATCTTACCGTTTACGAGTAAAAAGTATTGTTGCACATTAGGCTTTACAGCCTTTTCAGAGGCGGACTGGGCCATCGGGACGTCGGGAAAATTCCTGGTGGGCCGGTTGCTTTGTGGCCGGTTTCTCTAAAAAAGTGTGAATGCGTTCCGACGAAAAATAGTAAAAATATTTTTAATTTAATTCGCCATGGGAAAGTTCATGTTTTAACAAACAAGTTATCACAAAATTTGCGAAAAATAGCGTTTCGCTAAGTATACCTATAGTGAGTCGATATTTTGTTTCGTGAAACACCTTCTTTGGAGACATTACCAATCGCTGCTGAAATTTCTAAACTTCATTTTAAGCCTTTTGACCTTGAACAATCCAAAATTTTCGTCTGCGGCGCTTTGCATTTTTCTAATAAAATCAATATTAAACTTGGGCCTCTCACCAAAAACTTTACCAGCCGCCGCTGGTTACCCTGGGTGATAAAATAAAATTGGGCCCTTCAAATATTTCCCGGGCCAGTAAGTAATTGCCAGTCCGCCCCCGAGTCTTTTTCTTCCACTTTCTAAAAAACGTTCACTCTACGAAGTATCGGAATTCAAGCTTTTTTTGAAATAATACCTACGAATTTTCCTCTATTCCCCCCCCCCCCTTCTTTTCTTAATGAAATGAGTGTTACTTTTTTAACAGTTAACAGTTAATGAAATGATTAAGCATTAGAAACTTGATTCAATTTGCTTAGTTTTGGATTTTGTTTTACTTTTCGCACATTATTGGATGAAATTTTCTTATCTTACTGAATTCTTCACTGAATGGAATTTTCATATTGAAATAAATAAGAAAGTGTCTATCTAGTAATAATAAGCGACAGTCGTATTATTATAAAGGGTGGGCCAATAAGAGTTTCACCATGTGAGTAGGTAGTAAATCAAAAACTATTGCATTGGAATGATTTTGATTTTTTTATTGATCGATAACAATTAATTATGTGAGAAAGATAATATCGGCCAAATGTTCACAACAGCTTCGACGGCACACATCAATCCATTTGGTAAAATTTAGGATGACATCCTAGCATAATTTCTTCCCTATTCCACCAATATGCCTTATTATCTCGTCTTTTAGCTCTTGAATTTTTGCTGGCTTATTGGCATAGATTTTACTTTTGAGATAACCCCAAGAAAGAAATCCAAAGGTGTCAAATCGCACGATCTCGGTGGTCAATTATTGGCATCGCTGTTTTGCGAGATAATACGTTCCGGCAAGTTCTCGTGCAATAAAGACATTGGTTGTGTGGCATGAATGTGGCACCGTCTTGTTAAACCACTTATCGTCTACATCCATATCATCCAATCGGGCCATAAAAAGTCCTATATACGATAGAGTTCACCATTCATAGTAACAGCATTGCCAACATCATTTTCAGAAAAACGGTCCAGTAATTCCTCCAGCCAAAAAAACTCACCAAACAATAACTCTTTGAGGGACGATCTCTCTTGGGTTTTCATTAGCCAAATTGTGACAATTTTGCTTATTAACTTATCCAAAATTAGTGAATTAGTATTTCTACTTTCTACATCATTAACGGTTAATGTAATCCTGCAACTTTAATATGGTTTTCCACCAATCCCAACTTCTTCCCTTTACCTTAGTACTACGTATTTTTAAATGCTCATAGTAATGAGGAATTTCTTTATTTAATTTCCAATTTGCCGAGCAATAAGTAACTTGGTTTTATTTTTTACTCGATAAATTAAAATCTAATTTACTCAGCTAGCATAAGAGAAAAAAAATACTAACCACATATTTTAGATGGCCGGTCGTTTATTTTAAGAAAGAGATTATTGCATACGAGCTCAATTGACGGGGTTAACTGCCATTATATGTTTACCCCAAGGAACTCGATAACAACGCTTACTTTAGTACAAATTGATCTTAAAAGAGCATCACTAATACAAATGATGCTACAAATCTCTTCAACACGAATATTGGCAAACTCAAGTCAACTCATTTGTAAAATTACACTAACAGGGGTCAATTGCTTTAGATAATAAAAGAACACTTTTTTCAATATCGGAGTTTAATAAATTTTCCTGTTATCGATTTAGTTTCATTTATTATGTTTTTCTACTTGTCGAATTAATTAATGAATACCTTCCCACAGTGATAAGCTGATAAATGAGTTAAAAATATTGTTTCGTTTATTGGGCCTAGGGAAGTTTTAATTCTATACAGGGTGATTCAAAAATGGCGAATAAGCTCTTTAGTACGTTCTACGCTGTAGGGCGTAGGGGATAAGAAAAGAGTCATTTTTTTAGTAATTACTGGGCCATAAAAAATGCTCCTAACGCCTAATTAATCCTGGTGTAATAAGTAATGAGTAATGTTTATTTTGAGCATAGCCCGTATAAGATGGTCCATTTGAAACAATCTTGAGCAATTGCATTTTACGTAAGGTAATTTTTTTTTAATAATTTTATTACACCATCAAAATTCTTACATGGTCAGTCATAATTCAGTTCAGCCCAGTTACATTAATCAATATAAGCCTTATTTACACTTCGTAAAGGGCAAATAAATCTGAAGGTCACATGGTGTGATGGTTAAAACTAAGACCACAATTCAAAATCTATAGGAGATTCACACAATCAACACTTTAAAAAATACAACAATCGACACTTTAAAATGTATCGCTGCATTCAAGAAACTTTTGCAGACTAGAGAATGGACGGTCCAACAGCTTATTTTTCAGTTTTTTAAAGAGTTCTCGTCTCGTTAGCTGCCTTGAGTGTTGAGTGTAGCGAAAGCTGATTATAAAACTTGAGTGCCCCAGTAGTCCACATGCTGCTGTGTCTTGTGCAACCGGTGATATGGTGTCCTCAGCAGGTGACCGCCTCTCATGTTCGGGTTTTGGACCTGGAAATACGTAACAAAATTTTCTCTGGTGTTGGAGATGTACTTTATGCACTCATACACATACTGACAGGAAAAGGCGAGTGTCCTCTCTTTTTTGAAATATTCTCTGCAACTGTCGGTTCATCCGATGCCACAAATTATTCTAACTGCCTTCTTTTGTTTTAACATGATTCTATTGGCATCGCCCGAAGATCCTCACAACACAATTCCGTATGACATGATGCTGTGAAAATTTGCATAGTAGGCAGTCTTTGCAGCATTTTTATTGGCTATCTTACAAACCTTTCTGATACTATACAGCTCCGATGACAACCTTTTCTCGAGATGCAACACGTGATCAGACCAATTCAGTTTGTCGTTCACATGTAGTCCAAGGAAGCTCACTGAGTCCTGCCCGCCCAATGTGCCGAAGGTAAGCAATTTGTTTTTGTTTTTATTCGTTTTGAGCTTGTTTGCCTTATACCATTCTTCAGCGTCGTTTAGTGAGTCTCCACTTTAGATGCTCCCCCGACGAAAAAGGACGTATCATCAGCATACAGGCATGTATTACTGGCCATTATATTGTTAGGCATCCGATTATTTACATAAATAACAAATAAAAGAGGCCTCAGAATGGATCCTTGGGGCACTCCACACTTCACTTCCAGTGATGACGATGTCTTTCCGTCTCTGTGAACAACCTGGCACCTGCTCTGTAAGTAGGATTCCATTATGCTTCCAGATTTTCCCGTCACTCCATAGAAGTTTAATTTTTTTATTAAGATTTTGTGTGATACCGTATATCAAAGGCCTTACTCAGATCACATAAGACAATTTTAACCATCTCACTTTTATCTACTGCCGAAAATATACCATCAAATATCAAATATCTGTGTTGGTTGAGATTCCACATTTTAAACTTATCAAAGTACGCAACCAATCTATTCTTCAAAGCAGCTTTTCAAATTTTTGAAAGGACAGGTAAAATTGACACTGGTCTGAAATTGTCACATTCATTTAGATCACCTTTCATGTGAATTGCCACCACTCTTCCAATCTTTAATTCATCAGAAAATACTCCCTCCGAAGAACATCTATTTATCAGCGTCACCAGTATCTGACAGAGTTCACTCTGTATAGGGTATAGCAGTATAGCAGGTATAGGACAAGTTTTGTATGTTGACTGTTGTCAATATTCGATGGAATATACAGTTTTAAGAAGTATGGATTACAGACCTGGCATCACGACTTCAAAGTTAACTTTATTTAATCATTTAGATTTAAAAGTGATACAGATTTACAGAACTGTTAGCCATAGGTACACCTATCCATAATACTTTACAATTTGAAATCTAAATATCACGGGGAGTTTAAATTTGAACAGATATACAAGATGTTCCATTTTTAATACTTTTAGAGCCTGTTTTTTACTTTTAAAATTTCTTCAAATCATGATATAAAATAATAATTTATAAGCAACACGGAAAACATTTCTGTGAACCTTATTACTTTTTGCGTTGATATTATTTATGTAAATATAAATGAATTATTTATTATTTATTAGTGAGTTGCAAATAACGTCATTATTGACTGATTCGATATTTTAGTAAAAAGGAAAAAGAAAATAGCAAAGTCCAGGGCCGTGTTAAGGTTTTCCAGCGCCTGGGGCTTGAGAGAGTAAAGCGCCCCAATGAATACACAAATTCAGCGCCGAATTTTGGCACTCTAGGCTATAATAATCCCAATGCCCTTTTTCCCATTTAGGGAGGAAATAGAGTAAAATAGCGCCGCAGACAAAAATTTTGTATTGTTCAAGGTCAAACGGCTTAAAATGAAGTTTAGGAATTTTAGTAGCAACTGATAGTGTCTTCCAAAAAAATATTTCACAAAAACAAAGTAGGAAAATTAAATTAATACTATAATATTTCAGATAAACACAAAATATTGTTGGAGAATTCTGCGGCCCCTTTTGACTTAGGCTTCTAGACTTTAGCCTAGTTAGACTAATGGTAAATCCTGACTTGAGTCCCGTTTCCGATTAAGTATCAATTTTAATTAATATATTATACTAGTTTACATCTAAACGACAAACCCGAGTGATAAAGCTATCTTACGCATTTTCCAATTAAAACAATGGGTATTAGAAATAAATTGTTATTGAACATAATTTTGTTTTCATCGGCAATTGGCGCCTCTTTTTGACTTGGCGCCCCTAGGCTACAGACTCAGTAGCCTAATGGGTAATCCGGCGCTGCACAAACTTAGAAACTAGATTAATTATTTAAAACTAGTGTCTGTCGAAAATAATTGCGCCCCTATTTGACAAGCGCCCTGGGGCTTGAGCCCCACTGAGCCCCATGCTTAATATGGCCCTGGCAAAGTCCTGTGGTCCTTTCACAATTTTAAAACCAGAAATCAGAGTAGAGCGTGTAAAACGCCTATAGCGTGTAAACGTGACAATAACTCGGTGATGGTTTCATAATTTGACATTGGCGCGTGCGCAAAGAATCAAATTTGTTTCAAAAGTTTGTACGTATTAAATATTTTGTAAGCATTTAAGTATTTAAATTAAAATATGGATAAGCAAATAGATTGTAAAGAAATGAGAAGAAATCCAGAACTCTTTAAAAAAGAACTTCAAAATGCTGTCGCTAATATTGCCGAAAGCTTAAGGTAAGAAAACAGCTTCACATGTCAATGCCCTTGCTTTGTTATATTTTATAACGGAACTTTCTGGTCGTTTTTTAAGATGAAATTATCAAGCATGATATTTCGTGGATGTTAACAAGTATGAATTTGCAACACCGATACGAAGAAATATTAAAAGTTAAATTGGTGATTAGGTTGTGATTGGTGCTTTTATGTTATTTTAAATCATATTGCACCAGTCCCGGCCTGATTACTAATTTTTAAGACCAAGCACAAATAAGTTAGTTATTATCTGCAGTGTTTTTACGAGTATTTAGGTATAACCAGTTTGTGAAATTATTTCTTTTAGTGATAATGATTGGAAAGAGCCTCGTTTGACGTTTCAAAATTCTTTAAATACGTTAATAACTGATATGTGGAACCAACAAGATATTTCTAATAAGTTACTAGCTTTAAGTCAGTTAGAACAAGCTAGTCCGCCTGATACGGTGGCTTGGTAATACGATTCTTACAATTTATTTCGTTATTTAAAAAAATTGCTCTTGTGTAGGCGACCAACAGCCGGAGAGGTTCCACTTTTAACTTTTAGAGGTAATAATTTACAAGAAAGGAAAAGTATGTTGCTTAACAAATTGAAATCGTCAAGAGAAGAATTAGAAGAATTAAATAAAACATTCACTTCGAAAGAACATGCAATGAAGAAACATATCGAGAAAATTACAAAAGCAAATGAATACATGAGCAATGTTACTAACACATATGAAAAAATTCAGGAGTTTTAATTCAACTTGCTTTAATTTTATGTTACATGTGGTAGTAATAATTACATTGCATTTAATTTATTCAGCGCTGGTTTCATTTTAATCGAATTTTTGCAGATTTCATCTTCTAATTGTAGTTTTTTCTGTGATAATTCTAAATTATCCATTGTAGCCTTTTTTTCTTCATGTATTTTGAAACCTAATTCATAAGTAAAATTATTTGTAAGAGCAATTAATAATTAACGTAAGTTGTAAATACATGTAAAAATAAATCGACAGTAAAGCAAGAAAAATTCAAAGTTGTACCAAAGAATTTGTATATTATGCACTTTTTAAGAGTTATATTTTAGTATTATATTTATTATACAGTGTAATAGCGATATCACAACAAACTGGAGAGCAATATTAATCATAAGGGCGCTGCAGACCCTTAAAAGTCTGACAAAACAGAGCTTTCAACTAAGAGAAGAACAGAGAAGTTTAATTAAAATTAGAGTATTTAAATTTCAAGAAAAACTACCATAATTTTGTCACCGTTGAGTAGATTTTGTTGAAACCATGAATCATTTTTAGCTTTGATCAATTGAAAACACAGTTTTGTCTATTTTTGAGGGCTTGGTGTTCTTTGGAAAAATGTAAAAAGCCATTCTAGTTTTTCTACTTATTTAAGCAAAAGTAATTCCTCCTCAAAGTTTGTGGTAACATCCCTGTTACACGCTCTATAAACCAACCATCGTGATTCATGATTTTAGAATATTTAAAAAATAATCTGTACAACTACTATAATATGTATTGTGGTGGGAACATCATATCAGTTAGGTTGAGAGCACCTCATACACTTGGTGCCTCATAATAATATTAATACTTGATGAGTTGGAAATTCTTATAAAGTTATAACGGTTATACTAGACATGTATTTAAGGTGGAGAAAGATATCTCTTAATGAACTTTAGAATAACTTCGTATAGTAATTTTTTTGGTTGCTACTTTAATCGTATTAACTAAACAAACAAAATTTTACCTATCAGTTCATTTAAGGTGACTACATACGAAAGTAAATGACTTAACACCATGTACATCATACATTAACGACAGTCAATAACGTGCATTTTGATTTGGCTACAGATTCTCGCGTAAAGTATCTGGAAAAAACCGATATCTTTTTGCAACATATTTCTCCTACTTGTTGACGTTTTTGAATGACGTGCATGGTGTTGTCATTATTTATCTTCGTGTGTAACCACCTTAAGAAATTGTGCTTTGCAAACTTGATTCCACTTTGTGTCGAGTATCCAACAGTCAAAAGAATTTCTCTTCATTGCATTAAATGTAATAAGTAGTACCTATATGAAAACGTTTGAGCATGACTATAGCTGTGGATTGTCTGCGGTGAGCTGCCGAATTCGGAACAGTTGGACAAACCGTGAGATTGTTGTCAGAATGAAACTTAGATAATGCAAATTGGATTGTAAATGCGAGAAAAACTCAAGGAAGTTTCTTCAGAAGAATATGCATTGCAAGAAACTTCTGCAAGACTTCCCAGAGTTTTATCGCACTTACAGTCCAGTTTATGTTTTTTAAGTTTCTATCTGAGAAACTTAAGAAACGTAAAACTTGTTTCCAATCCAGGTTTACATTATTGAAGTTTCTATCTGACAGTCTGCTCAGCTGTACCGAATTTGGCAGTCTGTCGCAGACAATCCTAGCAATCCACAGCTTTAATTATTTATCGCAAACTACCCGAGATGAGAGATGTTACAGAATTATATTATTAGCTTTATAAGTTAGTACCAAATGCCTCCAAATCTGTATTTGTGCCACTTTTATTGCCCATCAGATCTCGAATTATTTGTGAATTACTATAAGCGTAGAGTTTGGCTTGATTTTTATTCATTTGAAGTATTTCGTTTTTTTTTATCAAGTCCTAAAAGATTATTAATTTATAGTATCATTTATACATCAATCAAATTATAATTTCGTACCCCATAAAGATTCTCGTAGTATGTAAGAGAACCATTGATTTCGTCGAGTTCAATTTTCAAACTTTCTTTACGAACCTTTAACTGCGAAACTTCTTTACAAACTTTTTTAAGTTTATCTAAAGCTAAAAAGGCCTATTTAATATATAATTTTTAAGGTAATGCAACCCTTACAATTTCTATTATCATTTTCCAACTGTTTTAAATCGTTTGAAACCTCTTCAAAGCTCGGTAAATTAAATTCCCAGGATTTGGACATTTTAAGGTTGAATTTTTGACATATAGATGGAGACACATGCGTAACTTTTTCCAGCTTACCCATGCGCGTTACTTTCGTGTAACGAGCTTGTGTTCTCCATTTATTATTTAACAGCAAATATCGCCATTACTGTTACTAACCGCTTTTGAGTGCTTTTTTTGAGATTTTGTGTAAATCAGGTGAGTGCCCTTTATGATTATAACGTCAATTTCACTAACGCGTCGTTTGTCACTATAAATAACTAGCAATTGTTTCTATTATAATAAATTCGAGACACCGGTATCTATTTCAATCGTGCATGCTTTTCTTAAATTTTAAAAATCATAGTTTGGGTGTGAAAAGCGTTGTTAACTCGTTGGGCCTATTCAATGTAGCGAATTTTCGGAGAATACACATTATCGGTCGATTTGGTACTGTAACCTTGTACATATTCCTTATCTTTCAATTTAATTGTAATGTGATACTGAAAGCACGCAAACTACGCGTTAATTAATGACTCGTAATTTTAGTCTGAAATTAATTGGTAAATTTTTGTTTGTGGACTATTGTCTATTGTGAATCCCGCTTCAATTTTTGATTCTTGTGCACACAAACATAGACGTTACTACTTACTACATGACCGAAGTTTCCTAGCAACACAACTATTATCTATACAAATTGATTTTTCCCGTTATCAAATCAATATTATACCCCTTTTTTGGTTTGCTACTTATTAAACTTGCCATTTTATACTAATCAAGTTGAACTCAAGGTCGATGACTGATTTAATATTGGAAAAAATTTCCCGAACTGAAATGTCTCCGATAGCTTAGTTTATTTTTGATACCTATTGTATGGTGTATTTATTTTTATCATTTTAATTTTATACAAGATACATATTTAACGGATGGAATGTAAAAAGTTTCGTCTCATTCGTTTCTACTTTTTTATTATTTAAAGGAGCTCGAGTTCACCTTCCGGTGGATGGTGATCCTTTCTGTATCTAGATTTCTGTCTTCATAATTTTAAAGATAGTATACTCGAATTGCATTATGTACTCATAAATAAGTTACAAAACAAACCTGGGTATTTAATATTTTAAATTGAATATTAGTTAGTTATGATTCATAAAAATACTATCCTGGGTGTTGTATGTGTCGTAAAATTCGATAAGGTAGCCTTCAAACTCTGTTACTTATCTGTGAAGAGACTAATTAATATATTTGTTCTTATGGACCGTAACTACTATCTGTTGACTCTTGACTGTGTTCAAGTTTTAACGGCTAAGGTCGGGTTGCAGAAAGCTTAAAAATGTGACTGTCGTCGCATTTGACGTAACGATAGAATTCATCCGTCTGATTGGTCGAATTCTCTCGTTCTATCGTATTCGGCCAATGAGACGGACAAATTATAACGTTACATGAAATGTGACGGGCACATTTTGAAGCTTTCTGCAACCCGACTTAAGAATTGTAATGTAGAAGACTAATCAAGCTAATCACAATTTGAATTACCCTGAACAGTAATCAGCATTGTGAGTTTAAAGCGGCAATATATGCTTGTACAGTTTTAAATATGGAGGGGTCAATTTAAAATTCAAGTACTTCTGGGGTGTTATGATAACGTTTACAAGTTTACATGTTGTATGGATTGATGGCTCCTTTTAAAACAAAATAGTCTTCATGTTTTGTTTACTAAGTTTTCTTTTTCATTCAGGGTGTTCTTTGTACTTGTGTCAGACAGCTCTTTATACATCACGGCAGTGTTATGAATGTGTCTTTTGTTCGGATGGATCATTTTTATATCACTGGATTCATTTCAGGTAAGCAGAGCCTAGGGTAGACTGTCTCAGTGTCATAAAAGTTACGCATCTGCTTAAAATGTGCTGAGAGGATTCGTTTTCTTCTTCGCACCTTTTACGTGTAGGGTCGTCTTGGAACATGCATAGTATATAGGATTTTATTGAGAGGTCAATGGTCAATGACCCGTCAGTAAGGCCTGTCGTCGTTCTCGGAAGGCTTTCACTGGGCGTGGCTTTCTTTATGATCCTTGTGTCCTGATGCTTTGTGTGCTCGTTTAGGAGCCATTTCTCGAGCCTTTTTCTAGTGGACCTGTATGAAATTCCAAGAAAAGGCCAATACCGTCGAAGGTGCTTGAAACCCTCTTACAGCTAGCCCGTCCGGAATTTCACGTTAATTCCCAATTGATGATGGACACCCAGTGCAGTTTCACAGAGTTGTGCAGCGAAGGGAGTTGCTGATTGTGCTAGAATTTCAGAACTAACTGCTTTCTTATTAGTCCATAAAAGCCCTCGGCGCAACGCGGCTGTCCGAATAAATGTGATTACATAGTTCTGACTACGCTTTTGAAAAATCGAGTTTATTAAACCTACTGTTTCAACGTATTTTTTCTAATTATGAACAGTTTTCAAATACTGACTAAATCCACTTTTTTTATTAGTTCAGAATAAGATCATAGATCACGCTTCACATTATTTGGGTTCTTCGGAGGTATAAACTTCTGATCTTATAATTATGTACCTACTTAATACTAACAAAAATCGAATTAGTAAACTTTCTGAATAAATGAAAGTATGTGTCTGCTAGAATTATCAGTAGAAATTTGCTCCCTTCCACACGTTTGTAGGAAAAACGAATTTTTTTGTTTTCGTGGGGATTCTTAAATTTTTTATTTACTATTAGCACATCTTCAATAACCAATCTTCTATAAGACTTGAGCGGTCTATAAATATTTCAAACGAAATATTTATGCCCTCGAGAAAAAATTTTTCATGTTGAGTATTTTCTTGAGAATTTTCCCTAAACTCAACATCATGTTGTTTTTCAAATTTCAAACGCTTGATTAAAAAAGTTCTTCCACACACATGTCAGTTTTTCTTCCGGCAATTATCTACAATTTGTGTATACTTCGCAAGTAAGTAAATATAACAATATTCATCATGTAACATACTTACGAGGCCTGATTTGATATATTTCCAGAAAAACAGAAAACGCAACTTTTTTGTCAATTGTCACTTATTCCAGCGATGTTCCAACTTTTTGATACCATCCGAATAATAAATCTGGTCAAAGCTTTCAAAATATGCATTTGTTGCATCGATTACTTCAGCATTCGAGGTAAATTTCCGACCACCCTCCCATTTTTTAAGATTTAGAAACTGGAAGTAATCACAGGGGACCAAATCTGGAGAATATGGTGGATGTGCCAACAATTCGAAACGCAGTTCGGCTAATTTTACCATTGCAATTCTTGTCGAATGTGGCGGTGCATTATGATGTTGAAATAGGACTTTTCTTTCTTAACACTTTCGCGGCCAAGCTACAATTTGAATAAATGCTCAAACCCTACCCTACATCTACTACTACCCTACTACCCGTACAGGCGACGGCGGTCACTGGTGACCGCCCTGGCCTGTACGGAACATCATAGTAAGTGACCGCCCTGGCTGCGAAAGTGTTAAATGTGGCCGATTTTTCTTGATTTCGTAACTCGATCGATCCAATAACGATGCATAGTATTGTCCTGTTTCAAGATAGTCGATCAATATTATGCCACGTACACACACATCACTTTCCTGCTGATTGAATCATCTTCGCTTTCTTAGGAGCTCTTCCCCCTTTTTGTACCCATTGCTTTGACTGTTCTTTAGTTTCGGGTGTATAGTGATGGATCCATGTTTCATCAACGTTACGAATCTACCCAAAAATTCATTAGGATTACGTCGAAACAAATCCTATCATGGACTTTTTTCAACGATTTCTTCGGTACGACCACGTCTAAACTCACCAAAAGTAAATCATAGATTTCGATGGCGCAGTCCCCCAAAAACATTAGTGGCTTGTTGTGCTAAGCTTTTCAGAAATAAATATTTAATCACTACACCGTACTCAACTTTTTCCGTTTCAATAAAAAATATAAAATACTTTACTTCAAATGACTGTAGCTGGCAAATTAATGGAAAGAATAATTTGAAATTTTGGCAGCAGTCGACTGAAAGATTACATATGGCAACTGTCATATTAGTATTTCGTTTGTGCTGCCATCTTTCGCAATCCCGGAAACTTATCAATAAAGAATAATTTGAAATTTTGGCAGCAGTCGACTGAAAGATTACATATGGCAACTGTCATATTAGTATTTCGTTTGTGCTGCCATCTTTCGCAATCGACCCTCGTATTTAGCTTCTTCTAAAATTTATTTTTGACAAAAAGACTTAACATTTTTATTTTCTCTTGTAATCGTAGTCTGTTGTTCTCCACTAGTAATCGTCGCCTGTTATTGTTCATTAGGTATGGGTAGGTAGGCATGGCAGTTTTTAGATATTCTGAAATGACTTCTTGACTTTGCCTATTCTAATTCGTTTGAAAACCGTATAGAAAATCGAAATTGTGAACAAATTTATAAGGTAAATTTATATTGTAAGTTTAATTTCTGGCTCAATTAGTCAATTCGGAATATCTAAAAACGACCTATAAGTAGTTTCCTCCCGAAAGAAACTTCAAAAATTACAACAATAGGTATGTTCGAAACTGTTCGAAATGTATATCTACTCAGTGGGACACACTATAGTTATTAAATGTTCGAAATATGGAAATAATGAATAGGAAGTTAAAGCGTGATGGAGTAATTCTTTTTTAATTTTAACAAATGATCAAAGATTAATAAGGCCCTTTTAATAAATTCGTATTTGAACAATGTTATATAAGCGTTATTATTTTCTCTTAATCAATTTACAAATTAGTTTGGGCAAACGTGCTTAAAATTTTTATCCTCACGATTTAATTTATTTGGCGAAACATTTTTTTCTGTGCGATTTACCTTCAAATAATTTTCATCTTTAAAATTTAACTTTTAACGTTGTCAAAACAGATTTTCTTAACTAAACAAAATTAAATAATTTTGTACTTTGTTCAACTTTTAGTTTTAACTGAAAATCTCTCTTTTGTTCTCGACTAAAATTGCTCGGATTTTTTAGATTTTTCAAACTTTCCAACGTCATGGTTTCAGGCAATCAATACAAACATGTGTTAATAAACTCGACGCGAAGTCAAATTATTAGTAGTTGGAGTTATTGTAGATATGCCAAAATAGCAAATTTCGTTAACTTAAAATTATTAAATACGCAGAGTAATTAGTAATTAGTTTATGACTTTGTCGCCGTTCTCTGCAGTTGACGTGGTATAGGTTAAGAAAAGTTACTTGAGAAGTACGCCAAACAGAGTATACCTATTACACGGGACTTAACATATTATACCGGGGACTCGGTTAGGCTATTAGCTAAGCGTTTTCTGTAACGTGGGACTCAACTCGACAACTCCTGAATTTATAAAAAGAGGGATGGTTGCCATTCTGCGGAATAAAATGTATACAATTTAGAAAGGAAATATGTAACAATGCGATTTTTTACTCAAATTGAAAATGAGTTTTAAAACGTGCGGAAGAATACAATACTAATAATAACCGAAAAGTATGCATTTTTGTGAAATTAATTTACTGAAATTGTAAAAAGAATTTATTTTGATTGTAACCATTTTTAAAATTCAATTTTTCTCGGGAAATTGTCTCAAATTTTTCCCCCTTGATGTACTTATAAATAATTAGTTTCTAGACATCGTGTAATTTCCGAACTTGGAAAATAGTCACTAAATTCAATTTCGTTAATGGTTTATGGACCACTTTTCAATTTATTGGGAAGGAAAACACGTTGGGTTGATTGAACGTTTTTTTGCAATAAAATTAATTTTCAACTAATCACTTTACACGAACGCAATTAAGGGTAAATATTTTTATCTATTGCTGTTGTGATCCGAATATTAAATAATACTTTGATATATTTTGTGGGGAATTTATTATTTATTTTAATATACTAAATAATACTTAAAAGGTCAGTTGTAGTTTTGTCGAATATTAGTATGACATATCGATAAACATTACAATTAATAAATTCAAAATATAAGTAGAGAATTGCGTGTACTGATGGACATAGTTTGTAAGTAAGCCCCGCTATTACCGTCCTTCCATTTTTATATATGTGAAACCAACAAATACAAAACAGAAAGTTTTCCAAAGAGTTTGTCTGTACACGCAGAGTCCACCCACTAATCATTTTAGTACTGAATAAATGATGAGCAAGTGCATTAAAAATGTAGGTATTGGGGTTGAGGGTGGTGGGTGTTCTTGTGGCGTTGTGATAGTCCTGTTGCTCGGCAACGCCTCGTTCGACACGCGATACCATCGTCAACCAATGCGACCGATAAACTGATTAGAAAGTGTACCATCAAACAAAAATCGAAATGAAGAAGCTCTAAAGCTTTTATATTGTTGTCGATCACATTTTTATTTCGATTCTCAACTTGGCCCAGGCGTTTAGGTCAAATTAGAAACTATTTTTTGGCCGTTAGAGACTTGCTTCAACATTCTAACAATTGAATGTGACAAATGAATTAGAGCTATTTCCTAAATTAGAAAATTGGGTGTTTTAATTAAATTTTACGTATAATCGATCATCGCAACTTTGAAGCAAATTTCTGTGCTTTACTTACGACAAGACCATATTTATGTATATCTATAATGGAAATACATTATTTAATTGTGTCTGAAACGGCCATATATCTACCGTACCCATATAAATGAGTAATAATGTAAGCATTCAGAAATGTTACTAATGTGAATTACATTGCGACCATTACAAGATAATCTATTAAATTCGAGTAATATAAAAAATTATTTTTTCAATTTGTGGGTTTTGTTTTAACTTCGTATTTGATAAGTAAATAATTATAAAAAGAACTCATAACAAAATTGTTGGTTCAAATTGAAAAATTCTTTGCACGTCAAATTATTTATCTTTCGAATTACTTCTCGTATTTTTAGATTATGTGGTCATACTAAACCTAAAATTTATTAACTTGCAAACATTTTTACTGCTTTAATAAAACGTCCTCAAAGCATCATCGGTGCTTCCCCGAATAGGTTAAGGGGCAATGGTGTTGGGAGCAAATCTTTCTTATATCGTTTCAATAATGTAAATTTTAATTTATTCGTATGTGTGATTTCGATTCTTGTGCTTATTTTGAATAAGTCGGTAACAGAAAGAAATATTAAATTAAGAACAATTAAATGCAAAGACAATCAAAAAATGATCCTCACTTTCATACGAAATTAACAGATGAAATATATATTTCAATTTGTTGTCTTAAGGTATAATTCAAAAATAATTAAATACGTTAGGCCAACGATATTGCGTTCGTTTTTGTTACAACGTTTCGTTCGTAATACAATTATACCCCGTGGTTGATTTTGCGAAGCTTTTATTTTCCAGAAATACGAACGCCTGTTATAAATTATAACCTTCTATCGTTTTTACTCTTTTTTTGTGCAGTCCAGAAAATTCGGGTTCTGTGATGGCTATATTGATGTGACGTAATATTTCAAGAATATAATAATGACGTCGGGCCAATTCGGGGAGGGCAAAAAGTTGGACGAATGATTTGAGAAATTTCTTATGGAAACGGAATTGCACAATTCTAATTGTTTTTGATTTTCGCATTAATTTAGAAGCGATTTATCCCCGGAATAGCATTTTTCACTTTGTGTTGATTAGCGACTTGCCGACTTTTATTTTTCAAATGAAGTTTTACGTTTTGGTGAGGCTTCCGTCATCTAGTGGTAGTTAGATGTGACATTAATTTTTTATTTATACGTGAAATTTTAATATTTGTTTTTCAAATATATACAATAGGGTAGAAATAATTAATTGAATGCATGATGTAAACCAACCCTAAACTAATCACCTAGTAGCGCGAAAAACGTTTTTAGGAGAAAAATGTTGAACGACCAAACGCCCCAGGAATTGAACCCGAGTCTGCAATATCCGGTCGCATGTACGGACCACGTACGCCAAGCCAGACAACTGTTTATTTATTTATTTATATGTTTATTTAATTTCGCGTTCTCGTTGTTCTAAAGTTTAGATCGAGACGTTCATAATTTGGGTGATAAACGCGTTCTCGTTGTTCTAAAGTTTAGATCGAGACGTTCATAATTTGGGAGAAGCAACTAATTTAATTTGTAATTAAATATTTCGCGTTCTCGTTGTTCTAAAGTTTAGATCGAGACGTTCATAATTTGGGAGATAAACAGTTGTCTGGCTTGGCGTACGTGGTCCGTACATGCGACCGGATATTGCAGACTGGGGTTCAATTCCTAGGGCGTTTGGTCGTTCAACATTTTTCTCCATAAAACGTTTTTCGCGCTACTAGGTGATTAGTTTAGGGTTGGTTTACATCATACATTCAATTAATTTTTTATTTTTTATTCTTCGTTTTTTATTTCACATTTTTAATAAAGTGGGATGAGCGTTAAATAATGGACCCCACATATTACTTGTCATTGAAAAGAGGATGAGAAACGCTATTCAAATATGTCACATCCAACTATTGTTTCTATACGAAGATATTAAAAATACAATCGGCTAATTTTATTGTTCTTAAAAAAGTGCCTAAAGAACGTGCTAGTATTTTTTTCTTCAACTTTACAACATTTTTCGCAACATAACTTTCGCTTATTGCTCTAAAACAGAAGATCGCGAATTCCGGTTTTCGCTATTGGGTTCCTCTCAAAAAAAGAGAACGAGGATGCGTCATTCATTTTTCCATATCTCTTATAGATTTCTCTATAAGAACCATTGAATTTTGTCCACTCTATTTTCCTCCCAGAATTTTCTCGGCTCCTCAAATTGTGTGTGCTATACGCTAGACCAGGGGTCGGCAACCTATTTGTACTGGCGGGCACATTTCAGAATTTTGAAATCGTGGTGGGCACTTTTGATGTGGGGGAGGGGGTGGGCTAAAAATTCAAAAGAAAATAGCGCCGCAGTCCAAAGTTTTTGATTGTTCAAGGTCATACGACTTAAAATGAAGTTCAGAAACGTTAGTAGCGGTTGATAGTGACTCCAAAGAAGGTGTTTCACATTAATTAAATTTCTAATTTTTCGGACATTTAAGATTTTCTCACTCCTCATTTTATGATTTTTGTTAGAAGCGTGTTAATTATTGTATCCTACCTTCCTTTATAGTAAATATTTTTGTAAAACCCCTACCCTAATTCGTAGTTCTATGAAACCCTTAGGTCCAGTTGTATAAACGATGTAATCTAGGAGTCAGGGTTAACTTCACGATCAACCTAAATCAACAAATAACTCTGAGCAGAATTGAAATATATTTGACTCGAGAAAATTGATGGGTTAACCCTGGACCAAGTGCCTATGAGCTAATAACCTAATCTAATCCACGCCAAAATCTAACCTTATATTAGTTCAGATCGGGGAGTTAACTCTGACTCATCTGCGACTATCTCGTTTATACAACTAGGCCTAAGTGGTACGGGCGGAAAAGAGATGTAAAAAGGTTACCGCCGTTACTATATTCTGTAAAATGTACCTAGTGTACATAAAAGGGTTTTTGCGGGCACTTTCAAAAAGCCTGGCGGGCACCAAGGCGCCAGGCGCCCGCGGGCACCAGGTTGCCGGTCCCTGCGCTAGACTATTCGAAACCTTCGTGTGTTCGTACCCCTCTGTATAGTGGGTAATACCTTTTAATTCTACCTCCATGAATATAAGAAGACATCACTATAATATATCGTATAATCATTTTATAACTAACATTTAATACAATTTTGTTTATTTGCATTTTGTATTCAACTTTCGTATAAGTCGCCACAATACTCGGGCAACTTTTATGACTGAAATATTGCATATCTTCCATAGTTTGCCTGAATATTTTTCAGCAGTTCCGATGTATCTTTTATACCACTATAGCGCATAGCTTCTAGGCGCGTTTACTAAATTGAATCTTGAGTTTTATCATATAATTCTGAATTCAATAGGCTGAATATAATTGTTCGTTTTTTGACAAGATTTTTTTAAATACGCATTTTTTTCGTGCATGAAAGAAAAGTTGCCGTCCTAAAATTACGTTAAAACACATATTTCGTGTTCTTTTTATCAGAAGTTGAAAATTACCTGTATTAGGTAAATTTCTTCTTCCGGCGATTATCTCAAATTTTTGTCAAGTTTATACTACCACCTCTATTTTTTCTTCACGTTTTATTAATCATTTTCATTTTATCCTTTTAAATATTGTACATAATAGGTATTTACGTAACTTATATATAATCTATTCGAACAAAGGTAGAAAATTTTGCCATTTTTTCGGATCCCCTCTCAAGTTGTAATATTAAACTTCTCATAAAAAAGTGAGTGTTTATAGCAGTAGACGCAACAACACATTTTAGCATAAAAAGAAATACATTAAGGGAGAGGAGAGGCTCTGTGTCATCTCGTATGTTGTGTGGGAGTACCACCACATTTTTAGACATTGGTAATGCATAATCAATCCACCTTTCTATAGCGCGAAGAAATATTTTTTCTAATTTCCCATTAGCCGAATTATCGTGTCGCCCAACTGACTGAGATTCTGAGATAGATCCGTGATATTATAGCCATTCTATACAACTATGTTCGTTATCTGAAGAGGAGTATAAACATATTAATTTTAAATAGCTCTTATAGCGAAAAGGATATTCTGTTTTGACTTGGGCGTGTAATATCCAACTGATGAGTTTGACCTAGTTGTGTACAATAAAAATTTTAATTTTTAAATAAATTGTAACTTCAATCGTTGTAAGGTTGTCTTTTTTAATTATTTACGACAGCTTCAATTGTTTACCGATAACTATTGAATAATTTGATTAAATATTTTCCTATTCAATAGCTAAGTTCTATGTAAGTATATTACTATTAAGCTATTAATAACGATAATTGGTTATGGAATATCCATTATTAAAGCATTTCTTCCCCTAAACGGTATTAAGTGATGGTGTTCTTATTGCCACGTCAACATTACAAACCGCAGCTTTTCAAATTTAGGCCACTACTATTTGTTGTGAGGTCTCTTTGATGGTAATATGTTTTATAATGTAGGTAACACGCAAAATATTAAAACTTTCTTCTACTTATGGCTGGGGCTTTTTGATTAATTATGGCTGATTGATATAATAATAATGGAAGGATTATTGCACCTTATCACGTGAGCTTTCTTTTTTTAAGGAATCGCGAGTGTTTCCTTTTTTTAATATTGAATTTCATCAACAGGTACATTCGTGTCAGTTACTTTCAATTAATTTATGAGAATATACGTTTATTGTATTCGAAGTCACACATAAATATCATTTTTGTCTTCGAAACAATTTTTAATAAATACTATTTTTTAGGACTTATTTACGATTATGGGGATAGTTTAGTAATTCTAATATTATAAAAAGTACGATTAAATTTTGTAGCTTTTTATGTAGTACAAAATGGAAACGTCCTTAAGTTTTCCACGAAATAGATTAAATTTTCTTCTGTCACATTGATTACCACGTGAGACGTATTTAGGTTACCATATTGACTTTATTGGAAATGGAAAATGCCCACTTTTATTCAGACCCATAGAAGTAAAGTCGAACTTATTCAAACGAAAAGATATGTGAATTTGAAACGCACAATTTTCTTTTTTTGTCAAAAAATTTTTGTTATGTAAATGTCAATTTCTATTTTATTCAAACTTCATACAGCGAATTAATTTTTTTGTCTTTGAAATTATACTTTGTGGCCCAGGAAGTCGGAAAACGCTCGAATAACTTCCATACTTATTAACTTTTATTTATTTTATTATTTTGAAATCTATACCCTGTACTACCTGAATTTAGAGTTTCGTAATCGTGCGATGTGGATACATGTGCATGGTTCCTGAAACCATTACATTAAAAAAACTTCAATTCGCGCCCATTTTGAATCCAATTGAAATAGAAAATTATACTTAACCAAATACCAGAAATCGACTATACTTCGCATACGAGGCTATAAATCGGAAACTTAAAATAATTTTTTTTAAGCCGAGTCGATAACCCTACCCTGTATATAAATAAAATCAATTGTAGTACTACACAGGAGCCGTATAGGTAGTACTGTAAGTTTCACGTTATCTTAGAATGACTTCTTGACTTTACTTACGGTAAGACGATATAAAAGGCCCATAAATTAAACTTACAAAGCCATTTTAGACATTTGTTTTTACCTGGAAGAATTAGCGAAAAGAGGTAAAATGTTGAACAAATGTCTAAGATGGCTTTGTAAGTTTAATTTATGCTCTTTTTTAACCGGCTTACCGTAAGTAAAGCCAAGAAGTCGTTCCGAAGTAACGTGAAACCTACAGTATAGGTACGCATTATAAAGAAAGAATGTTTTATATTGAAATACACAAACCCACCTTGTCTTACTAAAACATTTCGACCTTCAACTGCCCAAAGAGGAGAATCTGCATACTTCTCTATTGTTTCCCAATACTTCCTTAACTTATCGATTAGAGTTTGTTAATTATAATAGTTTTTAAATAAATAATTGGGTTGTTTTTTCCTTCTCGTACAACGTCTCACAAAGTATAAGGAAAACTTGGGGAAATTAATATAATTGCGTTCACATTTATGGAAGCCGTTTTAATGGAGTGCAATTAAAATACTCTAGTTGGTTACCTTACTTTCTGTTCCTGTGTAAATATTTGATGTTTCGCTGTTCTTAAAACAGAAATAACCGTTGTCGTTCTTTCTCGTTATATACCACAGGCCACGTCATAGTAATTACTATTACCCCCTGTTAATATTTCATTATCCGCGTTTTACAAATTGAAGTAGGTATATCGTTAAATTTGACGTATTCTACGTAAGTAATAATAGCACTAATTATGGTGCTACCATCTGAATAAATTAAAAATTTAGTTTGAAACAAAGGGAAAAACTTTACATCGATTTCAATTGCATGTAATTTTTCAGCCAAAGTCTTTATTCTACTAGTAGATTATTACAATATTGATGAGGGAACGAGCACTATGCGTCTCGCTTGATTCGCGTGACTTACATTCTGTTAAATATTAGAAACCGAGAAACTACGTTTCGGTTCAGAAATAATAACTTCAACTTTTTCATTAATATTCAGCATTATAATTTTATCTATTTCACTGTAATTAATCGACAAGTTGTACGTGTTCTTTTCAAATATTTAAAAAATATAAACCGGCACTTGTGACGAGTATTATCGTACTTTGGACAAACATGTAATGGAACAGATTAATAATTTAGGACTAACCTCAAATCGCAGTTTAGGTTCAAATGTAAACTCGAATACACCGCACTGTTTCAAACTTATCTTACAATCACAATCCAATTAACACGAATTTGAGTCCAAGATTTAAACGAACTTGTCGGATAAACTGTATTTAACAGCGTATAATCTCTTGATTTCCAAGATGTTTGTGGTATCGAGTGCGGAATATGAATTTCAGTAATAAAAATTCTAAGAGAGGAAACTATAAACTTGTAAAGTTTTAAGAGAAAAGTTGGCTACGTTATTTTTGTTTTGTACCTTTGTAACAACCCTTTGATATTAATTTAAAAAAAAATAGGTTGACTTCTACTACTTCAAGTGGAAGCGTTACATTCGAGATGTAGTACCTGTTCATTTTATTAAAGATGCAGGAGAAAGATATCGAAATGAAGTCGTAAGAATATTCCACGACTTTCTTAGTAATTTCAGGTTGAAATCGGAATATCTAGTCGAGTATTGAATAACAAATACATAAAGATACAAGAGATACTCTTAATGAGATGGCATTTTTTATGGAAAATTTTTAATAATGGGGGAAGTTTTATTAGTTCCGAAGTCTGTGATATGTAATCAAAAAATGTATAAACGAAAAGAAATTAGTGATAGTGTAATAAGTCTTCGATAATTATTTAATTATGAATAATTAATTTCTTAACATTGAAGTGGCAAGTGGCAAGTACTCGTGGGTATTATAAGTGAGTGCTTAATGTAAATTTGGGTTTTAATTTTTATACTCTATGAATTTCGAAATAGTAAGCAAATGTAAGTGTATTATAAATTATGCACACAGACTAATTTTCATTACTTTTCTATTGTTTTTTGAATAAATTTACTAATTATTTGTTTAATGGTCAGTTTTAGATTCATTTCTAGGTAGTAGGTATAAATGATTTTTAGTATAACGGCTTTTCATAGAAAATTTTGTTTTCAAAGCATTTATAGCTTTATATTCATTGTTTCGATATTATACGAAAGTTAAACAAGAAAATAAAACAAGAAACATGTTCTGAAAAAAAACTATTTATTTAAGTCGTGAAACAATCGCGATGTTTCAAAAACGGTGTACATTTTACTATTTACTATTTATCGATGGGCTTTCCACTTTAGAAAAGACAATTTTGACGAAAATGCGGTAGGAAATTCGAGAAGTACTTGGAAATGTTTGAGCAAATTACTTAAATAGTCAAAGTCGTCCTCTAGTTTCTCTTTTTCCGGGCGCTTAAAATTCAGAAAATCTAAAAACTATAACCCTTTGATATGACCCAGTCCACTTCTCTATTTCGTTAAATTCTTGCGAATAAAATTAACGGGTCTCCGTCCCATCTGCGTCGACCGATAACTCAGCAACTAGACATTTTCGCATCGTGGATCATATAAAGTTTCTCGTTATTTTGACGAGAGGAATTTTGCGAGTCGTCGGTGTATGTTCGAATCACACAGCTAACAGCTTATCGTGCTTATCAACATTGTATTTTTCGGCATCTACACTTCTAGGGATTTGGCAGCTTGGCTTCATTTATGTAACTTTTTTACATCGGCTCTTTTTAATGGTTATACATGTATTTGCTCGAAAGTCATTGTTTATGAAATACTGCGTACTACTAAAACTATCAATATTTGAATCCGACACGTCATTATAATGTAGTATTTGTTAGGTGTATAATGTGGTGAAACGATCCGAAAGCTTTTTGTGGATATTCAGATAGATTTCAGTTAATTGATTTTGCTGTCACACGCCAAAAAGTATCCTCGGAAAATGCAATTCCTGCACCGCAGCTGATAACCCTAAAGCTTTACTCGTAACATTCCAAACACATTATCCATTATCAAATCAGTTTGCATTAATTATCTAAAGTTTTAGTGATTTTCTAGTGGTTTTAATGCTTTTATGCTAATGTGCGTTTGGATGGAAACCCAAAGCTGAACTGACATGTTCAGTTTTTTGTTCCATATGAAATGGGCAATTAAAATAATGTAATGATATTGATTTGTCGTCAATAGACGTTTTTACATGGCGAGTTGCCTAATTGGTTTAAAATCTTCCTAATTTTAGCAAAAATGCCAAGAAATATTTCAGGATTTAACTGCTTACGACTAATTTTACTTTTAATGAAAAGTTAACGAAGAAAAATTTTTCTTCCAAGTCGATTCGCCACTGTTCATTTAATTAAGAAAATTATTTTACGGTATGAAAATGTTTTGGGGCTGCGTACCTACTCGTGGCGGTACTGTACGGTACTGAAACATATTACTCATTTTCTTTTATTAAAAACTTAATAACTTGGAATTCTAATATAGGCAGAATATTCTCTAAAAATCGCCATAGTAATCGTTGACACTTTTATGTCGGCAGGAGCCGAGTTTCCGGGCCGCTTTTCGATTTTTATTTAGTTGATACTGTGCACGATATCCAAGCATGATACTATGATATCCAAGTAATCATCTTGTTCAGAACAGCCTCGTTTCACTTATTGACAGGCATTTTTTTGTTTCTTTTCGTAGCTTTGGGAAAGTTGGGGGAAGATGTTTAGGGTCGATTTTTCTAAAATCACGACCCAAGTTGTGGCATCAAATAGCTCTTGTCTGCCTAAGCAGCTGATATATTCTATTCTTTCATGAAAAATATAATCAATTTCAGCAATTTTATATTATTATTAAATCCAAAGTTAACATTAGATGGATTTGTGTATGTGTAAAAAAATTCTTAGTTGGCTCGAGAATTGCCACTAGAAATATCAGTGAATATGTCGATAGGGGGGGGATAGGTTTTAGATATTCGACAACTTGTAACTCTGTGAGCAGCAAATATACAAATAATGAATAATTATTCACTGATAACTAACTTGGATAACTTGGAACACCCCGTTTAGAAATAGAAGTTGTTCCGTTATTATTATTTAAAGTTATTGCAATTAAATTCAAATTATAATTAAAACTGTCCGTCGAGTCGGAAATTTTTATATAATATGCATAACTTGCTAGCATTAGATTTTCAGGAAAGCTTATTACGACATTTGTGGGGGGCTATACATTACCTACCAAAGATATATTTAAATTTTGGGGGTAAAATGCGTATGTAATAATAGTATGTAATTTTGGAAGTAGAAAATGGGAGTACCTACCTATTACAATATTCGAAATTGATTGCAGTATAATTTATATTTAGAAAACGACTTGTTTGCTTAATATTTAATACTTGTAAAAAATCCTTGTAGGGGTTGAACCAAATTTGTACGCGTTTTGATTGCGTTTCTAATGAACGAACATTATTAATTTCAGCCTCTTCTTCGGTTATCTATTTATATTAACTGTTTATATGATTTACCGTATTAAATTTTTTATTTTTGTTTTTATAACTCAACAAGAAAAAACATTACAGTAAAAGTATACATTTACTATGTTATTTTGGAAAGAAAATTATTTCTTTTCTCAATCTTTTACAAACAGAACATTTATCATTACCTATCAGAATCAAGTTAGGAAATAATTCTCATCAATTTGAGTAATAAATCAATATCAGTATTGATGTTTTAGTGAAATAGGCCTTAATTGTTATTTCCTATAAATCGTTGGTTTTCTTCCCTCTCTAGTGCTTACCTAAAAATAAGATACCCCCAGTCTACAGTTGTGTCTCTCCTATATTTAGAATTAACGATTTTTTCATATTTTCGTGACTTGTTTTACCTATGTTCTCATCATGTTATTAACCGGACAGTTCTCTCTAAAAATAAAAGATGAAGCTTTAAAGTGGCTTCTACAAGTTCTTCTTAGAAAATTGGGGGGGGGCTGTTTTTAGACCTTTGAACCCAAGTTCCCAGTGTCTGGGAACACTTTTTAAGTCACGAGGGTTGGAGCAAAACACTTGAAATTTTGTATTTCGTTTCCAGATGACACGAGAACGCAACATATGAAAGCAAAAATGTGAATTTCAGAGAGAGGGGGTTCTAAATAACTGACAGAAAAGTTAATTCTAATATTTTTTTTATTTCACCCCAAAATCAATTGGGTCTCGAGAATGGGACATTGGTCTCGAGAACCAATGTGTTTTTCTGGTACCTATCCAGTAATAGCAATTTTTATCTTTAGAGGACGTGTTGTATTTCAAATAGGGGAGCCATGCCATTATTAATAAATATTTGGAGACGAATTTTCATAAGCTTCGGTATCATTCTTTTTGATGTAGTTAGTTATTGGGATTAGAGCACGCACTATTCTAGGAATACCAGCTATAACTATGGTAAATTGGCACCGCACAGGGAAAATTTGTTATTGTTGATTTAAAAGCCCATTTAGCGGCAACGATTACCGCGATATTATAGATAGATAGATAAGATAGATAAGAAAAAAGTTTTGCAGCAAATTTCATTGAAATAACAATAATTTTCTGGATTTAAATTTGCGACATTTTAAATTGTTCTACTATTAGTATAGAGAAGAAAATTACAAATGTACCACAAGGGGTAGGTATATTAAGAACAATGCTTAAGGAGGGAAGGTACCCGATAATTTTAGAACTTAAAAATTTTTTTTCTAGCTTATAAAAAACTTATTTTCAGAAATCGATGATGTGGGGAATATAAGCTAGGGCTGTAGTTAATATCTGTATAATATAAAAGTCATAATCATTATAGTTTAAAAGATAGATTTTTAGATATTCACGGACTTAATATCAGTTTAATTAAATCGGCGTTTAAACCATGTTATAGAGAATCCCTTACTCCAGGGTATGACATATTTAAAATTTTGTTTATTATTTTGATACTTGTACAATTCAACTTTATTAGAGTTGTAATATGTCTCACTAACACAAAAGTAGTCATATTATCTTACCTAATTGCCCAATTTGCTTCAAATTTTGTTATACCCTGAACTGAATCACGATGATAAGATATACTTTTAAAATTTTATATTCGATAGGTAATTAAAGCTGTACTTATCTAAAATAATTTAGTAAAATATCGCAGAGTAAGTGCGGTAGAGCCCAGAAAAGGATAGAGAAGTACACGAATTTCGGCACTTTACCTGCGATATAAAGGACACAACCCTTCTCGCCCGGGGTCATTTTCTAAGTTTTTGAAGAATTACGACAAAAATGTATCTTATGAGTTTATGAATTTCATATTAAATGAAATTAGATTTTTAGCCTATTTTTTTTCATTTTTTAAACCTTTATGCTAATTTCATTTATCGTGTTATTTGGATGTATTCTAATGAATCGCATTTTCATACTTTCTTACTGACTAATGACTAAAAGTCTACTCTCAACAGCTAATCAAACTACTCAAAAACAATGATAATAATACAAATATTAAAAAACTGAGCAGATGTTTCAAACGAATAGATTCTATTCTTAAAACTCTTAATAGTATTTTATGTAACAAGTCCGCAAAACAAAGCTTTAGCGGACGAATCGAGTTTTACGGACGAGGCGCTAGCCGAGTCCGTAAAATAGATGAGTCCGATAAAGCGTTTTGCGGACGTATTACATACAAAATTTTTTAGTACAAGCTCCCTAAAATGATTACCAAAATAACAATTTATTAGGAAATTTTGAAATAGTCGATATAAATTAAATTCAGATAGGTGCCTTGTCCATAACAAACAAAATAATGAAACCTCGGCCATGGAAACTGTCACATTTTGTTTACAAACAAAAAATTAAAAACTATTTGTAATAAAAGCGATGGGTGACGTTCCGTAAATCTCTATTTTGTTAATAACGTTATAGTCCTAGAGATAGTGAGATTGTGGACCAAGATTTTATGCAGTGCGCCGTTCCGTGGACAGTATTCTACGTGTACCCTGATGATAATAATATTATAAATCAAAAAAGGCTGCCATGTCTCATGTGTTTGGTAATGAAATTTAAAATCAAAATTTCTCGGAAAATCATCGGTATGCCGTTAAGGTGGGCCCAGCGGGCTGGCATAGTCACGTGAATTTGAAGGATTTCCGCGTTTTTAAACAGGATGCCACTGATAACTGATAAGTATACAGAAGTTCTTGTTGTAAAAGTGCCTACGCCAAGATGGCATACCGATTGCGCATGCCCAAGTATTTTTTATCTTCTGGAGCAAAAGCATAATTATTTTTTAACATGAACACAAGATGATTTTTTGATTTATAATATTATCATCAGGATACACGTAGAATACTGTCCTCTGAAAGGCATAACTGCATAAAATCGTGGCCCAAAATCTGTCTATTCCGTCTATCTCTCGGTCTATTATGTATTTTTGAACAAAAATCAAATTCAGTCCTTTAAAGTGTTGCTAAGTTACCATTATGAGCTTCGGTCCGCTAAAGTGACATTTTGCGGACTAAAATTTGTTTGCAAAATTACTATTTTAGGGAGCATGTACTAAAAAAACAATTAAAGATGATAACTATATGCCTTTGCTACAAACAAGTGTATTGTTTGAAGAGATTTGCAAAGTAATGACAACGTTGTTCAATCAAATCGTCTTTCTAGAAATGTCACTACTAATTATACGGAGAGGTATTTATACGAGTCTTGTGGCAAAATTTTCTAGTGGAAATTTTATGGTAGAACACACGAAAATGTTGCTATAGAAAAATATGAGGAAATCTAGAAAGTGGAAAGTCAAGTCAAGCGGCTTTTTTATACCTAAAGAATACCCTCACTTATGTTGTAGCCCTGATAGACTAGTGAATAATAATGAATTGGTGGAAGTCAAGTGTTTGTATTCGATAAGAACTCAAAAAATTAAGGAAAGTTAAAAAAATAAGCAAAACAATATGTGTGTAAAACTTGAGCGGGGTAAATTGTATTTTAAACAAATTACCAATATTTTTATCAAATTCAAGGTCAATTAAATATATTAGATCGAACTTGTGATTTAATTTTGAGAGATTTAATTTTTTAATTTAATGAGATTAAAGTGCTAGTAGTAAAAATAATCGTGTATACACTACCGTTGCGAAGACTATTATAGACCACGCGTCTTGTAACCCTAGGCGCTTCGCACTTCAGGCTACAATCCTGGCGCTAAATCTATAATAGTACGTATATAAATAAGGAAACGTAAATACATGTATAAAATGATAATTTGATAATAAATACTATAATATGGTATCATTCGGCGTTCTTGGCGTGTGCGTCATTATACATTGTCGGGCATAATTTATAAAATACGGAAAAATAAGGGAACCTGACAACCATAAAATCAAAAACGTATGTCATTTATTGTATCAACGCACTTCTAATGCTAAGTAACGTTGGGATGAGAGTGGAAACAATAATGAAACTCATAAATTGATGCATGTACGCGCCAAGATTGCTGAATAATACTATAACAACTAGGTAATCTTTGCTATTGGCATAAGTACTTGGCACTTTTACTGTTCTTATACAATGCAACGAAAAGTCGCCACCTGTTTGGTACATACAAAAGATTATGTGTACCTGCTTGTCGATTTTATTTTCTTCATTGTTATCGGTAAAGTTGGCTATTTCTTTTATATTTTATGCTACAGCCTTACACGATGTATACGTATGCTTAAATAAGGCATGTAAGTTGGGTCGCCTATTTAAAATGTTACGAATTTAGCTAGGGTACCTTCCACCCTTAACGGCTGTTCGTGTTTGTTTCCCCAATGTTATTTTTAGATGTAGATATATACCGTTTTTGCATACTATTGTTGATAGTTTCCTTTTGAATAAAAAAAATACCGAGATACAGAATTTGAACAATGGCGAAAAAAAAATAACGTCTCGAGTATGAGAAATTTTCTGTTCATCAATTATTGCTATTTTCTTTTGTTTATTTGGTGAATTTGTCGAGTTTTACTTATGGATGAATGTGGTATTGAATTTTAAGACATTATTTGTCACAATAATAAATCAATGACGTCAGATAAGTAAGTTTTCACTAATGATTAATAACTTTGATACCTTTTCGAATTTTATTAGACAGTTGAAAATGTATGATTCGGTTATTCGGTTTAGTTTTAGAAGGGTAGGTATATCTGAATTTGGCGTGGCGTTTTTATTCTCGTTACAATTTTTTATTTTTTTGTGTAGCATAGCAAATTATAGATTTTAATGGATAATTTTTACAATTAGTTAATGAACACATTAGTTTCAAAACCTTATATCATGACTATTATAAAAGTGGCTATTTTGGCTGTGGTAACATTTGTTTGTATTTCGAAATAGTCGCTATGACTACTTTCCAACAATCAATTGTGGACACGTTATACATGTACTTGTCGCTAAACCAATGGGATTTCTCATGGGGGAGATCTTCTACAGATAAGTTGATAGTCTGGTGGTCAGTGGTCAGTTTGTATGTGTCTGTTGACTTGAAAAGTGGTTTAGAATAAGGGTTTTCAATTCAAGGGGTACGGATGTTTTATATCTTTCTTTCAAGTTTTTATTTAATAAAAAGATAGTCTTTCTTTGGATATAGTCACAATTGATGATTTTATTCGTCTTAATATCTTCTCGAATTTCAAACTTAACGAATTTTCACAAATATCAATTTTCGCTTGAAATTACTTCTTGTGGCGGATTTGTTTTCTATTCCAAAAATATAAGTTTCAAGTTTAGTTATGAAAGGATATAATTGATAATTTATTTGAAGTTTAAATTAGTTTTGAACGAAAAATTGTAGATTAAAACAAACTCTTGATGGTTTTTCCATTTATTTTCATTATTGTACTTAGAACCGATTTCGCTCTTTCAAGAGAAAATCGAACTCGGCGTTTTTTCTCTTCGTACCTATAAACCGTACTTGTTGTTTCAGGTCCAAGTTTCACCAGCTGAGACGGGAACTTCTCGATTCTCGCTGATCTAATCGAGGGTGAGTGCATTTTTACTTAGTGTACTTAACATTTAATGGGCTAAACAATTCTATTCATTTTTTTATTTCGTTTATTACGGTAGATTAGTTTTAGTAGAAGTTTTTTTTCAAACTTGTAAATGTCATTTGTGGATGATGATTTTAATTAGTGAAGTTGCTTGCTAAGGGGTTCTGGGCGAATTTAATTATTTTGTGAAATGTTTCCGAGCAAGTCACTTGTAGCATTTTAACAATTGAAAACAAACATTAGTAATGTAACTTGAAATGTTGATTCAATTCGTCTTAAATTACATTTTCTCGTTAAGAATTTATTTAGGTCAGGTCCTAAATTTTTTTTTTTGAAAAAGGAATTGATAAAACAGCCTTTAGACGGGGTTACTATCTGTGTACGGTGTGCGGGTTTGGACGTCTCCATAAGAACCGATCCATGTCCAACCACCTCTCAGATAGTTGGCTTCCTAGGTGTGTATATCCTACATTCCTACAACATCACTATGAAACTGTATTGAGAATTTCGACTTCCTTACCTAAATATTAGAGTTCGTTACTGGTGAGTTGTTGAAACGTGGTTGTCCTAAATCGATGAGCGTTTTTGAAACGTTTAAGAAACGCAGTTTTTGAATGCGTATCTGAGGAATTTGGTTATACATCTTTTGAATCCGCCGAGTTTATACTCGAGGCATCTTATTGTGCTTGCGATATTTATTCAGAAAATAAATTTATTGTCCTATCACTAGGATGTATTAGAAAAATTTGGCCTTTGTTCTAGAAAATTGTAGAATGCAATTTGACGTATTCCGACTTTTAAATTCCACTCTTCTGCATGTCTCTGTATTTATATAACTTTTTATAAGAAAAAAACTGGTTGTTTTAAACTTGAGAGCACAACGTCAAGTTTGTGGTTTTCTTTCATTAGTGATTAACTGACTATTACTGTTTTACTGACAGTACCTAAATTCTCAAAGTTTCAGACTTTAAAAAATTTTATCTTTCAATATTCAGTTGTCGAGCATTTTCTACGTATTTTTCGGGGCGCTTACACAAATATTTTATGCTATTCACAAATAAACCGTCTCTCTCCCCCATCTTAGCAACACATATCACTTGCAATTTAACTACTACTTTCATAAGAGCACCCTAGAAATATAATTACTTTTTTCCACTCCCTGTGAATTTGCATATCATACAGGGATACGCAACAGGTCTGCACCCCTTGCGTAAATTTTTTATAATAGCTTCTCTAAGTTTAAATTTTTTCAAGGACACGGATCATGTGATTTTGCATTACCTATCTGCACGGAAATACACGAAAAAGCCATTTTCGTTGGAGTTAACAGTTAACAATAAGCCAGTGTAGGAGTCTAGAGTTTCAAAGAACATTGTTTGCTCCTAAAATATAATTGTACTCTTTGCTGTTGCAACATGTGGCTTGTTTAGTCGAAAATTCGCCAAATTATTAGTAAACAGTAATTTGACTACCAAATTTTTTTGCATAAATTATCGCAAATAAAGTACGTTTCTAAGGCGTGTTACGAAATGATTAAGTTGCCACTTATCCTCTCACTATTGGAATTTATGCACCATCCTTGAGTTTTTCAAGTTAAAGGATTGATTCTTTTTTTTTTCTTTTATTAATAAATACTGGTTTCATCGCAGCAAGTTTCCTACTACTTCAAACACTAATTGTTATGTAGAACTGTGGTGGAAAACAATACGTCACTACACCTAAGGTTCAAATCTTCAAAGATTTTACTTGATACCGTTGGTAAAAGCGGTTGTTAGTAGAGCGTTTGTGGCTGTATTTATTTGAACTAAATTAGTGTTTGTGTTGGGTTAAACGCATTTTAGTGTCTACAAATAAGTAAAGTATGCTATATCTGTTTTTGAACTAATACGCTTAATTTTATTTATTATTAATTATAAGTTAGAAGTTGTTCTAATTGTAATTTTGCACGCTCCTTAGATCCATCTTTTTTTCAATAAGAGATGCTTGAGTCATAAGTGTGCTAGATTATGGTACCTCCATGATTTGCTTAACGTTTAAAAATTAATTGTTTTAAATTTGCCAAATGATGGGGAACATTATATTTATCAGTTTTTAATATAGGTAGGTATGTATCGATATTTTGAAGGTTGTTTGTTCGTGCACGTGCGTAAATTTCCTTGTTTTAAGAGGCCATAAAACCAACCTCGTCGCTGTCTAGAAAGCGATGGGGATTTCGAAAAATGATCACAGTACTCGCGTTTTGTGATTATTTTGACGCCTCCTTGGTAGTTTGGTGGTTTTATTACCTACTGCAACAATTAAACACTAGAATTTGCATATGCAACTCCAGTCACGATTCAATATTTTACGAGAATAAATGTTTATTTATACTTATATGGTTCTTTAAAAGGACTGTCGTAGAAACGTAAGTACAAAATGCGTTTTCCCATCGTCCTTATACAGCGTTCGTTACGTTAAATTCGAGTCACGTATAAGCGATGCTCTGAACATTTTGTTAGTTTCACAAGCAGCTGATACACATTTACGATACGTATATTTTTCCGTGTTCAAGTTATCAAACGAGAAAATACCCATAGGTATATACATAGGTATACACGATATACTACACCTGTATAATTTAATTTCAGATATATGCATTAAAAGCATATCTGATGTGTTTGAGGGTGTGTAACTTGAAGTAATATAATTACTAATTCATTTTTGGCGCTAGAAATTTAATGTAATGTTGGCTTTGGGTGAGCCGAAGGAAAAAATTGTTTGAGAAATGAAGATCAATCGCTTCCAATTAAGAAGTGTCCAGCTCACCAAACTGATTCGATTTTCAACGACTTTGGTGGTTTACGATGCGGTTTCTATATTTCCAACACTTCAAATTTTAACTACACACTATACACTACTTATCCTACTACAACTAATTTCAAGTGTCATAGTTTTTCGAAACAATTTGTAATTTCAACAAAGAACGTACTTAGGCGCTTGATGAACTTTTCACGAGTTCGATAAATTTCCAACTTTTGATACGCTAAAGAAGTTAATTTCTTAGATAGATTGTGGGGATTATTGGGGGCACTGCAAGATTTTACAATTTGGATAAGATAGGAACTAATTCTCAAGGTTTAAAAATAAATGAAGTTCAGTGGGTTAGACCCAGTATAAACGAGATAATCTCAGAGTCAGAGCTAACTCCACGATCTGAATATAAGGTTAGATCTTAGCGTGGATTACATTAGGTTAGCTCGTTTATACAACTGGGCCTTACTCGTGGTTTTTTGTTAGTTCAATATTGAAAAACAGTTGTGGGATTGGGGCGGGTACAAACTTCGGAATTCTTCGTTAAATTCGGGAGTTTTTAATTTTAAACTAGGGTGACCGAGCGAGCCGAGCATTGGATGAGGCCTGGATGTTCTCGATTCGAGACCTATGTGTCAATGTCTTGCCCTGGGTGTTTCGAAATCCACCTAAAGCTGTAGGTTCCGTCTGTAAATAACCTCTAGAGTTGAAGCGGACGTTGAATACCACTTACAAAGAAAAATTAATTTTTCATCAGTTTTCGAATGCATTTTAAACTGAGTGGAGTGTGTTCAAACTATATTAGTCATCTTAAAGCTGCGAGATAGATACGAATCTTATAAATAGTTCTTGGCAGTGCAGTAATGCATGTTTTGTGTTCTGAAATCTCTCTCCCAACAACTCTTGATTTTGAGGATGTTGTTTCCAAAAATTTTCCATATATTTGCAATCAGGTATTTCTCATCTCAAGATAGTTTTGTTGAGCGCTTCTTACCAATTTCAAACTTTTTTTTTATCGTAAATCTGATGGAAATACCGAAGCGTTGTTATATCGTTACTATTAAACGATGCTTTGGGGGGGGGGGGGGGGGGAATTGGACTCACGTACCTACTTGCATATGAATTAAATAGTTACGACTTTTTTATTTGTTCTCGATCCAATCATTCAGCAAAGTGAATTTTTTCAAGCTCTCAGAATTCTTGAGGTAAAGCAGGGACCTTTCAATTATTAGTAAATTTTATCATTCTTCTCCCCATTCTCACTTCGAACATATGAACCTAATCGATCTAAGAAGAATTTATTTTAAGAGAGATAGGACTATCTCTATTCAAATTTGTTTGTGGGGAAACTCTCGTGACTTAATTAGCGAGTTGTCACTTCTATTACTGAAAACCAACCCCAAGTTTGTGCACATTATCCATTAAGTACCTACAATGCATTCAGATGCAGTCCCCTTCTAATGCTTTCATAGTTTAAAAAACTTGGCATTGATAAATCTACCCAGAACAAAAATTTTGCTTTGAATCAATTTGTAAGTAATAAATTTAAGAGTTCGTAGGTAATGAATAAATTTGACTGATTTCTTACACACTATAATGCTTGTTGGAACATTACAATAATAAATGAATTAAAAGACTCCAATGAAACAGAAGGTTTAGCTTCCAGAAGATTTATTATTAAATTATTTTTAAAGCTGGAAACCTTTACGAGGCGGCACTTATTAATTTTTAATGTTAAGGATTCCAATAATTGTGAAAATTTTAGTTTTAATTCGAGGCGAAGGACTAATAGTAATTCATATGGGTCGAAACATTATTTTCAGTTTTTAATTCAAAAATTCTCTTCAACCAAAACTCATCAAGTGTTCTAATTCGTTTATTGTTCGTAATGAGTGTTCTAAAATTCTAATTTTGGCAAACAATTTGCATAAGAAGTGGGAAATTCGTATAAATCCTTATCGAGTTAATGAGAACTTATTTCTAACTGTAGTCGAGCAATTTTTAGTTTTAAACGAACGAAATAGTGCCCGGCCTACTAATCACAGAAGGCTGGTAATAAATTGTATAAAGAGCATTTTTAAATCTTCTCCCTAGGTGTACTTTATTAACCGTTTCTAAAGTCACGATTTGTTGGACTAATAATACGGTAACGACCACCGAGATTTGTTTTAAAAAAATCTTTTAATAATCCGCATTCGCATTACTTTAATTCCTATTATTCGCATACATTTTTTTCTTTAGTTTAACTTCCTGTATACTGTATATAATATACCTACTTGGTTAGTATAAGATTCAAAAGAGAAACTTGCCTTATGTATTATGTACCTAATGAATAATATTTCGTGACAGTTTCTAAAATCTTTTACAGTCGAATTTCTGTTGACGGTGTTCCTAGTGTGTAGGTTCGTCCAAAAACTCCTTCATTTTACGGTACTTGTATCCGTGTACAGCTGTGTAGTGTTCTAGAAATACAAAAATTTCATTTAAACACAAATTTGATTTATATTTCTAAAAAATTGATGATGCTTTCTACGCAATGAACTAAAGGGTCACGTTTTCATTACAATTATGTTCTTTTGGGATTTTGGGACGTTTGTTCAAGCAAAGTAAATCGTGCCGGGTTTATGCTTCGGCCTAAACGTATACTACATGTAATAAACTAGAACAATCGCCACTTGATTGATTTCTTGCGTAATATACCTGTATACCTGTAGCTTCAAGTATCGCCTAATTCATTTAATTTTTAATCATCCTGTGCTAAGAGACGAGCCTTCAGTTTTTAATAACGAGCCAATTCAAGACCCTTACAAGTTTGGTCTCGTTAAAGTAGAGAAGGGCATCAAGAGAGTCGATTTAACTTTGCACTCGGCTCATGTGCTCATACCTTTTCTTTATAACTTTAATGGTGCTTATGATGCTTCGAATTTCGAGTTGACTAAAATTGAAGGACTGGGACAACTTTTGTTTTCAGATATGGCCCCGATGAAGTGCTTTTACTATACAATTTAATGCAATCGTTGTGCAATAATGTGTGCAGTTTTTACCGTAGTACCGAATTTCCTATTTGGTATCTTCGGTAAATAGAGCGATGATTTGACAGGGCGACTGAAAACAGTGGGTTTGATGATATTGTGGTAATTACAAGACGTGCGAGTCGCCGCTAAATTGGTTTTGATGACGATTTCTCAGCATACTTAACGCAACACCCGGTATTATTTGAACTGAGCTGTGGCGAATATGCGCTTTTACACAGTTGTAAAACTACCGTATCACGAATGATTGATGCAGAGTAGGGTTGAATATCAACCTGTATGGCCTGCATATCATAGATACGTATAGATTGATGTTAGCAGCAGCACTTGCTTGTAAAACATAATTAATATCCAAAATACCAAAACGGGATCCCTGATGCTAACTACGTCAGTTTAACGTCTGCACCTCATCAGTCTTCGCGAGTCAACTTTTTTACCGCTTTTTTTAATTGAACATAATAATTAACATTAATTATTGCTTAATGAAATTTTGATTTCATCAAATTCACATTAAATTTGTTTATCTGTTTAATACATCGTCGGTTGTTAGGCGTTATCTGGTGGATTTAATCAGCATGTTTGCTGATATATTCCACGATCAATACTCACTTCGGTCTGTCCCGGTTCTGTCTACGAATAGAGCTTTATTACTAAATGGATATGCCTTTGAACGTGTTGTCAAAACTTTGGAGGCTTCGCTTAAATTATGATTAAAATTATTTTTCAACCCACATTTGGTGTAAAACGTCTAGAAATAGTCTTTGTGTGGAAGATTGCGAGTTTTAATCTTAAAAATTTTACAAAAAACTAGGTTTTCAAATTTATGACGAGAGAACTCGTCTGCTTATCAAAATCGTTTTATATCGTATCTTATTCTGGTAACATATATTTTGTAAAATTGCAGCTTAAATTGGAATTTTATTAAATTTTAAACCGTGAAAATACATCAACGTGGTGAGTAATTTGCTCGTGATTTCGTGTAAAAATTTTATGGGAAAAGAATTTGATAAACCCAAATGGTTGTAACTCTTTTCGAAAGAGGCCATTTAATTTTTCTCGCATTTTAATTTTTTTTCATTAAATGAAAAATGTTAGAGAAGGGGTAATTTTGATAGTTGAGTAGGGTTGTTTGTAATTTGAAAGTTTGTTGTCATGTGTTACTTCATCTAATAAGCTAAGGATGACGGGCATTCTCCGAGGAATAAAGAAATAAATTGATGTGAACGAATTCTTCATCGGAGAACTAAGTCTAATTTTGACTTGATTTTGAAATCTGAGATTTTTTAAATAACTTATAAAACTTGTGTTTTTGGCGTTTTAAATTAATTTAAAAGTTTTACTTTGACGTCATTGCAATTTTCAAATCGGTGCAACGTTACGCACTCATTCGTAATATAATCAAACAATAAGTTCGAGCTTCGGTAAAGTGCGCAACTCCTGCGTGGAAACTTTAATTAATTTTAGCGTAATTGCTTCTGTAATAAAGGTATGTTCAGGATGTACTACTTTGTTGTTTTTCGCATTGTTAATAGGTACTATTTTTGTCTTCATTATTGCAAATACAAAAAGAAATTGCAGGAAGTCTCGAATCGAAATTCGCTAGCAAGTAGAAATGAAATTGTCGTCTCAAAATAACAAAGTAACCTCTCGTAAAACTTTCAATGAGGTGATCTGGCACGGACGCTGCTATAACATATACGTATAAGGAATAATCATGTCAATAGTCATTATTGTCAAAGGAGTTGTTTATAAATAGATTCGAAGATAGTACTCGAGCTATTGTGTTTCATAGTGATTTGATGACTACAGCAAGCTCTAGAACATTTCGGTTGCGTGTGTTCGCCCAATGCTCAATGTTCGAACCATCCACCTTCGGAAGTGTGCGGCGGTAGCAACGCATTACGTATCGTGCGGTGGTATGGTCTTAATTTTTACATATAAATCTTTCTATTTAGTACATTAGTACGTACATATTCAAGGTCCAAGGGTTTTTCTAGGAATTTATTACCGTGCAAGTTGAACTTCTCGTTTACGATTAGTCTACTTTATCGATACGAATACGACCAAGTTCGGGGAATCTAAATTTTAAATTTTAGGTCTGAGCAGTAAGAATTCGGTTTTATCCTGATCAAGGATCACCAAGGCCACGATGAAATCAATTATTCTTCGTGGCGGTGTGGAGAAATCATCTTCTCTTGATAATTGCTTAAACGTTAATTTGCTTCCATCTCGAAACCGACACCTTTTCTTGTGTGGTGATGTAAAGGAATTCCTTGATGCTTGTTTATGTGTAATTACGTAATGACTAATGACAATCTTGCCTTGAGTAAAATTTGCTAATGAAGGCATGTAAATAGTATTTCACTTCGTTACCTTGATCATACATTTATGTCAACCTGAGAGCTAATTTATAAGAAATTCCGTATTTAAGACACCACATGTTCGCGTTCTTCGCTTCCTCTCCAAAGTTTTTTTCCATTTAATAATCAACATAAATATAAATAATTAATGAAAACAATTGAATGCTATTAGAATAATGTTTTGATGATTAAATACGTTTCTTTACGTAATCTTGACGTAGTTTTTGGTCGAGCGTGTAGTGTTCGATCCAGTTTGTGCATCCTAAAAATACTCTCTGCAAGCCAAGATGCATACGACTTGTTACATCACCTAGACTTACGAGCTCTAAGTAAGGAAATAAAAATGAGAAATTAATCTAAACGGCGTCGCCTCTCTAAAAGCAATAGCTACAAAAAGTGTTCAGTTGAGCTTTCCAATTAAACGTATGTAGATTGCGACGAGATGAGGCACGGTTGAACACCCATTACAAGTCTCCCATTATTCAATATCGGACAGCTCTTCGCGATGACTTATGGGCGTTTAAGACATTTTCTTCTGATAGGTACCTACTACTAATCGAGAACTTGCATCATTTGGATAATTTTGCTAAGTGTCGAAAATGTTGTCGCAAAACTTTTAGTTTTATTAGTATAGGGGTGCACTTGGGGTTAACCTGCGATAAAAATAGCTTGTGCTGTGGTCACATTTCATCTTAGGTATAATACCTGGCTCAAAGAGTTTCGAGGGGAACTAACTGCTAGCACAGGCCACTTAATTAGACCTATTCTACCCGTTTTTTCGTCAAGATTTGTAAAGCAGTTGTAGCCTGAACCACTGTTTTAAACAAATAATATTTTTTTAATTACATTTTGCACAGTTCGTACAAAAAATATCGGCAATTTCCACACGTGTTACCTAAAATACGTAAATTTAAAATCGCGTATACAGTTTAGGTACATGAAAATTTGAGCTTGTAGGGTGTATGAACAAAACGAGCGATAATTAAATAAATTGGTAATTTCTTAACCCAAGTTTAGCACTTATTCAAACTTTTGTTTTAACAACTGAACTGAATGATGGAATCGAAATATTGCTCGAAACAAAAGTTTCAATCTCTACGCGTACTTTGAGTTTGTATAGAAAACGGGTTGTCTTGATTGTTATTACCTCAAAAGGTTTCATTTAGGCGAATTATTTTTGAATTTATCTTCTAAAGACATGGATTTTGATTGAAACAAATCAAGTTCCTGTTGAATTTAAGTTAAAAGAATTTAAACGACGGTTAATTCGAATAATTAAATTATATTTTGTATTGCTCATATCGTGGGTATTACATATTAAATTTTGAACACAAAGAAGTAGCTTAAAAAGTATAATTTTAATAAGAACTTACGTGCAACATATTGCGCTTCACCGTGCAATACTTCTCCTCGGGTGTTTTTGTATTTGGCGAGTTATGGGAACTCTAAAGCAAGTTTTTCATCGTGGCAAAAAGGAAAATTGTATTCCAACTTCTTAACCGTCTAGTAATAAATTTCTAAAAAACCACAGGGTTGGTTTTCTTTTAACATTTTCACAGTTCGAAATCTCTTGAACGCTTTTGGAAAGCTTCTTTTTAAAATCGTTCAAACTAATGTGAGTTTTAAACTTTTAACTGCCCTCTTTTTGCACTCGGGCGAATAAAAAGATAGTTATTTATTACTAACTAAATATTTGTCCGTAAAAAAGATAAAATAAGATGCTCGGATTTTGTTTTTCCCTAATTTTATTTTGTAATAATAAAAAGCACATTCAGAAATAGATGGATATTTCATAAAACAAATTTTATCCGCCTATACGTTTTTGTATCTCATCTTAGAAATTCTATTTTCGTGAACTGTTTTTCTCGACGTTACCAAAGTTTGTAGGAAAGAGGATAGGAAGATGATTTGAACGTCGCTCGTGGCTACTTTTATTAGATTCTTATTTCTCATATGGAATTTTCCACATCGCTTTTATAGCAGATATTAAAGGCAGTTGTGTTTTCTTTGAAATCTCAAGTTTGTTTCATTATTATAATTAATTGCTCGTACATTTTTTACATAACCGAATAAATATAAAACTTATCAAGATTGTTCAACAAGTAGTACTAAGGCATCGTCTACATTCAGCGAATCTAGTTTCCAAACAGAAGTGTACCACTTCGAGTTTTATCGGAAATATCATCAACTTTGGTTTTTCAAATTTTTAAATTACTATCGACGTGAAAAAGTAAAATCGTTTACGATTTTTTTGTTCCTATTTATAGGTAAATTGCGCGTAACTGACCCCACGGGAGGGTGTAGGCAAATGGCACACAACTTTCGACAAATTTCTTGAGTTTGATCAGCAGATTGCTTCAGCCAAGGAACTAACTGTTACTGACTTTTCGATAACTTCACTCACGTTCATTTTATCAAGTTCCACCCCTCATCGTTTGAGTACAATTTACCTATACAGGTGAGTTAATCCTCTGGCTGCGGCTAACTGACTGGCCGGCAGAATTGCCGGTCCGAACACCGGCGGCGGAAAATGTAGTCAGAGCTGAACTCGTCAATTCAGAATGCCGCCGCCGTCCTCGGTTGCCAATTTCAATGTTATCTTATCAACTCATTTACACGTATGCCGGTGCCGGAGATATGTTCGCATTTTATTCGCAAAGTTGATTAAATTAGTATCATCGTTGGAGTGACAGAGAACGCAGTTCTCCTATGTTAAATTGATTTTATTTCTGATTTTGTGCTGCAAAGATGAGTAAATTCAAATACGTCATAGTTATCTCCACTGAGCTCGTGGAGATTATGCCCTGCTTGTGCGACAAGAACGGAAAAAACGGTGCGTGTAAAAACGGCTCGCCGTGCCCCGGTACTGACTCCGGCAAAAAACCGGACGGGCTACAACTTTTATTTCTCGAGTTTATCTTTCTTGACATTTCCGATTATGAGACTGATTTGGAGATTTGAACGGGCAAATTAAACGAATCTATTGAACATCTCGCGAGCTTTAGTTGTATGTTCTGGTCTTGTGGGAACTTCAAGATATGGGCACCTACACGGTATTTAGAATTTTCATTCATTGCGAATAATTGATTTTTTATTACAGGTTACAAATCTCATTTTAATTAAATAATTTATCCGAGAAATACTTAGTTGAGCTGTGAATAAAATTATCGTTTCATGCTTTAATTTTGTGTTTTACATAACGATCGTCAACTTAATAACGGCTTTTTATATATGTTCAAGTTGCGTCTAGTGGGCTGGTTCCGTTTTTTGATACTATTAAAGATTAAAGAGGTGCAGTTTACAAGATAATATGGCTACTTGTATTGCGGCGAGTTACCGAATTGTCGTGGGCATTAGACCGTGTACCTAAAAACATCGTAGTTATTTGTATAAGTGCGTACGTAAGTACGGTACTGTCAAAATTAGGGTCCAGCGACCTAATACGTCTATGAAAATTGTTTAGGAATGTTATCTTCGTATGTGGTTATTTTCTATCTACTAGTTTTGTCATTAACCGGGCACTTGCAACCGGACAAAAAGGTCAGTCCCATGAGTGCCCGTCTTTATGGGTCTTACACTGTATTTGATTTCGGCAATAATCTTATTATCAGAATTCAACAAAATACCTGGTGATTGTTACGAAATATGATACCGTCGCCAACGTATCAAATAGATAGCGGTGTAGATGTAGAAATTTGGAATATTAAAGATTGGTTGAACTTAGGAAACATTCTGAGCCTGAAGCTGAAAAGTTTATTTACGTGCTCTTCAAATGGGTCTAGCCGTCGGCCATCAGGCGACTTTAGAGTAGAAAATAAATTTTCCGCCCAAAAACTTGTAAAATATTGTTGGAAAATTAAATTACTCGTAATAGGGTTGTACTACATACGTAAATATATCAATTTATTTTATTTTTCAATCTATTCTTCCATTAGAGTGAATAGAATAATAAGGAAATAAAATGCCGCTCGTGATCAAAGTTGGCTCGTGATAACGTCAACATATCGTAGTTTAAGGACTTAATTATTATTAATATTAACCAATTTTACTGAAAATCGAGGAGATCTTAATCCACGTCGCAAGGTGCTTTGCCATGAACGAATAGGTGTGGTTAATTGATCGGTGTAAATACAAAAACAATTCGATGAATGGTTTGGAAACTATTACGACAAATTCCTAAATAGATGCTTTAATTTGTTACTACACACCCACACGGTGTTTATGATTGCATAATTTTGCCCTTGTAATTTGAAATCGTAATTTGGGCAGTGTTGGGGCCTTTAATCGATATACCTTGAAAACGCACGGTATGTAGGTTTTTGCGAACATTAACTCGAACCTTCATGTTAATTGTTATTATAAATTATATTGCTATACTTCTTGTTGCCACCTGACCTTGTTTTAAAATATAACTCGATCAATTTAAGGAGCCTAGTAGTATCTAATTAAGATGCCTTTTGTCAGGTGTAAATATTATTATCATTACTAACTTGGCATTTTTGTTTCAGGCAAATATTTCAGACATGAAGCGAGAAGCTGATGGTGACATGGGTGCTCCATTTAAACGTTCACGCCGTGGAGATGAGGAAGTTCGCATACTTATTCCTAGTAAGGTAAGCAAACGAACTACGATTTAAATTAAATGTTCTTTCGACTAATAATATTAAAAAGAAGGTTTATATTATTGCTATAATATCAAATCTCTATTTGGATTCCGTTGTGGGTAATAAATTGTCTCTTCTTAAATACAAAGAAAACTATAATTTTCAACAAACTCGCTAAAACTAACAAATACCAAAAGTTTGTCAATAAAGTTTTATTTGGTTTTCCGTAAATGTTAAAAAAGTAATATTTTCTACTTGGCGAAAATTTGCAATTTTCTCAAATTTACACAACTGTGTAGATTGTTGAAATAGGGTTACATCTGGAGGATATGTGTCGATCTTCGACGAATGATTTCGCGAATCAGACGTGAAATGTGAGTAGTTGAATCCTATTTTCAATTTGAATTGGAATATCGTACACGCTCTACTTGTGTCTGTTTTTTAAAATGCCCGTGTTACGCCAAAATTTTAATTTGTTTCTAAATAATACAATGAGCGACGAATTTCGACCTTATTTTTCTGAAATAAAACATACGGTGCCTACTTAAGTTAACGAGAACTACTTGTTATGTAATGAATTCGTTATGTTTTACCGAGCGTATCTGCCTTATTCATATCATCTATTACGTCTTGTAATTCTTGTATCAAAAGTACTTTATCACGACACGAAATTAGTAAGACGACCGTATTTGCTGTTAAAGCTGGAGAATTATAGGTTATGGTGCATAAAAGTATTTATGCAACCCAACTAACATTTTCAGTAGCGTCTCTTACATTTAATTTTTGGAGGTGAGTATCATTTAACTGTCTTGGTTACTCGTCATTCAGGCATATTCTGTATTATAACCTCGAAAAATAGTGACTTTTTATGCCAAAATTTTGCCATTTTCCATCATATTTTCAGCATAGACTTTATATGGTCGTAATCAGCGTAAAATTCTGAACAAGTTACCACGAAAAGTCTGTTTCTTGCAATTTGTTTCAGGTCAAACTTATCATTACTTGTATTAATATTTATCTACGTTTATGAATCGCAGAGACGGCTGGGTGGCGACATCAATTAGAATTTTTGAGAAGCTTAATTAACATTGGGCTTATGGGGAAAATCTTACGTCGTCCTCAGGGCATAGAAAACACATTTTCTTTTAAATCAATTATTATAGATATGTTCTATATCATATCCTCTATGGCTTGACATATTTTATATCGTTAAGTATTTATACGCAACAGAAAACAATCAATTTAAACTGACTGTAATTTGCCACTTTTTGGAAAAAAAATTTTTTGTTACTTTCTAATACTTTTTTTGAATTTAAAAATATGTCAAGCCATAGACAAGCTGTTTGGCTAGACCCTACAAAAACCTCATTTGTATCTGTTGAGTATTAAAGCTGTTCAGGACGACGTAAGAATTCTAACCTATAATTCTCCAGCCTTAAATTAATCGCTAGAAAAATTAGATTATTTAGTCCGAGTATATTGGAACTTCGGGAAGGTTGCTGGCGAAGGGAGTGTCGCAAGAGTTACTTGGTACTGATAGAGGCTTAATTAAATTTCTGAATTCTAGTTAGAATTTTTGTATTACACATAGCCCATAGTTTGCTTCAATAAGTGTAATATCCAATAAGTGTTTGATTTAAATCGAAAATTAGTTTGAAGCACTTCAATGCAGGAATATAAAAAATCTGAGCGGATTTAATTGGATACTACACTAAATAATTGAAACTCGCTGTATGTACAGTATAGTTCTAAAATAGTCGACGCACTTAAATAATATGTTGCTTTGTACTTTATGTAAATATCCAAGTGCCTCATTTAACGCACAAATTAAATAGAAACTAAATTTATAGGTATATTCAACGCGCCTTGCTACTTTTTTAACTTATTTGCATTGAAGAATCTAAGAAGTCACAGTAAGTGGTTTTCATCTCATTTGAATACAATAATAGTTCGTTTTTTTCTTCTTCGCCACTTTGTACAACCGTACCTATACTTGTTCTGTTGTACCAATACCATTTTATATTAATTAAGCTCGTGGTAAAATGTAATTAAACGAAATTAATCTTTAGGCTCAAACAGTTCAATTCTAAAAGTAGAATGTGTGTAGGTAGGTAGGTAGTCAAAAATCAGATTACAAAAATTGATTATTTTTGTACTCTGTTAATATTTAATTGACATAGGCGGGTCTCTATTCTAGGCTATAATAATAATTTTTATTAGTAGTTAGGTGTACACTATGGCAAGGGCATCAATTGGATTGACGTTTTCAAAAATAAGTTTGAAGAGATATTGATGTTTAGTTAGCGTGGGCAGTTTTCCATGCACGTAGGTAACAAATCAGTTACGACTTAACCATAACAATCGCAATAACTTTTTTTAACGTCGATGTAAAATTGCAGCTGGCAAAGTCTAATTGTAATATTTATTACAGCCCGAGTTTAAAAGATCCATTGCGTTGTTCATTTCCAATTGATATGGAAAGGGCTTTTGCAAAATGTATCCCCTGTTAACCTTAAACGCGAAACAAAAATCAGTAAGTCCGTGGTGTAAGACATTTGGTGTCGTAAATACTGCTGGGGGGATTGCTGCGGAGTAATTTTGATTGGCAATCTGCATAAGAGTACTACAAACAGTAACTGGATAGTATTAAGTATGTTGGGCTCCAAAACCGAAAATGGACATTGTGCGAAAAAACGACCACAACGTGTTTTAGTCAGTTAAATATGACACAAAGCGAAATTCGTGTTGTGGTTCTTCTAAAAATCGGCCAGAACGCGTTTTGGCAATGAAAACATACCGAAACGCGTCATGGATTTTTATTAGTAATGCCAGTAATACCTACAATAATTGGTATTTTTTTAGAAATGCTGTATAGCTTATATGCAACCTTGCTGGCTTCCTCATAACAACGTAGAAGCTGAACGATGGCCAATGTGCATCATTTACTATGAAGTTTCTTTCTGCAATCGTAAATTCATTGTGAGCTTATTTTTTCATTTCCAAAACGTGTTCTGGTCGATTTTTAAGAGAACCACGCGACTAATTTGGCTTTGTACCGCCTTTTAGAAGGATACCACATCGCGTTTTGTAATATCCACGACACGAATTTCGTTTTGTGGCATTTAACTGTTGTCAGAATGCGTTGTTGTTGTCTATTACTTCGCTCAATGTCCGTTTTTGGTTTTAGAGCCTAACAGGTGTACTCCACCCTAGCAACAACTTTGCAAGAAAAATTGAGGAAAAGAGACTCGAAAAATTGGTTAAGAGTGTCTGATTTTTACAGAACGAAGCACTAGCAGCTTTGCCGACTTTCAAAAGACGTTTGACAAATTTCTTTCCGAGATAGTTCTTCCTCTCGTCTGCGACTCGTGACTCATACGCAATCAACTGAAAATTAAAAGTACATTTTCTATTTAAATTCTCAAAATCGAAGCTGGAGTTAGACGTGATTGGATTGGATTCACTCTTCAACACGTGCGTTAGGTAACTGGGAAACAGTTTTAGTATTGACTGGTGAAAACTCAACAGCTCCACATTTTTCTTACGAACACCCAGAAGAACTTTCGGAGCCTCAACAAAGACACAATACTCACAATAGCAAAAGAGAAGAATGTGTCTGAAGCCGAAAATTTCTATACAATTTCTTCTGGCACGACCAACTCTATATTTTATGACCATTGATTGTGGTGTTGTATTATTTATGCACAGTTGCACGGGTCACTTGCATTAAAAAAGATTATGGTCTATGCTCAACAATTTTCCGACGACAATTTTCATTAGAGAAAATTGTTGTTTGCAAAACTTTCCAAAGAAACGATTATTTTAACCTTGACGAAAATAGCGCAAATAACAAATATGCTCATTAGGCGTAAATGGGCCACATATTGAAACGTTTCGTACTACTCGATTTTTAAATCTGCATAGTTTCCTAATACCCAAAATTATGACTATAATTACATTTGTTACAACCGAACGAAATGAATTAATTTGGGCGAACTTAAGTCTAATTGAGTCCTTTTTGTTATTCAAAACCGATAGTTTAAAGCCGGGTCATATAATCCTCCACACTATATGGGGGAAAACTTTAAGGGTTGCAGCTTTTAATGTAAAGCGTCTTAACTTAAAATTGAAAAGCCTCCTTTTGGGAGGGCAATTTTTATCTACTAGACTAGACCTTCTTTACAAACTGGTAATTGGTTGTGCTATTGTTATTCAAACCTAATTTCTTGGTTAGTAATTATTATTCGATTGCTTTTGTCGGAAGTCGTCAAGTGCTTGTTTATCGCTGCATTTAAATGTGGAGGTGTATCATCAAAATGATTACACGAGAACCACACAATACGGCTTTAAGTGTAGTTAATTGCACTAAATTTTGTCTATATATACGTCGCATTTGTATGTTCGGTTTCCATAAGCTCACCTCATTCTCTGCTGTAACGCAACTAAATTACGCCCTGCTTAATTTAAAGCAGCATCTAAAAGTAATAATCTGCTTATCTGCTTGTGACGTTCTCGTAACTTCTGTTTCAGACTTATTTTGTACAAAAGTGTTTGCAGTTAAGTTATTAATATTCTTTGTGAGCTTACAAACTTGCACTGTACGTGACCGGATTGCATTTTCAGTTCGTGCGGGATACACTACTACGATATTTTTATACCAACACGAATAAAATGCTTTTTAATAATTTTCTGGCTATTCAACTGCAATTTTATGACGTTTCATAAATTCGCCCACCCTTCTTATTTTTGTTAATTTTTAATCTGCAATAACGATCGTTTACCTTTTGTATTTTTCCAAAGCACAATAAAAGGGGGAAAAATCGGAAGTAAATCGACTCTATACGCCGGAACTAAAGTGTTTAGGAACAATGCACTCCTGTTTTAGCGTTGTCGACACCGGCGACATTGCAATATTACCAAACACGTCACGCGCTCCCCTAAAGTGTATCGAGCATGTCATTTAAACGTTAATTTTGTTTAAAGAATATGTTTTTTTGCAACGAAATTAGCATAAATAGGTACCTCAACAACTTGAACTCTGTAATTGGATGCTATTTTTTACACGACACACGTGATCAACGATATCAGAATTATTCGGCTCTATATGCTAATATGCTTGGTATAGTATCTATGGTACTTTCTGTTCCGTATATCGAAATACGCAAAGCTTGAGACCACAGGGAGAACATCTTTTGCACTAGGGCACCCCGTTTCACAAGCACTGCTACTCACGAACGGTTTAAGCAAAGTATGCACTTGAAATGTAGTGATGGATTTGGTAGTGATGAAAAGGGGTCTTCAATTAATTTCATCAAACTAAACTTTCTACACCTACCCAACGCATTATAATAAATGCCTCTTTGTCATTTGTGTAGTGTGCAGTTTTCATATTACCTTGTTTGCTTTTCCAGCTGTTTATCTAGTATATGAACTTTGGATAAGTTTTGGTTGGATTTCTCTTAGGTGGGCTATTCGTCAGTTTACGGAGCTCGCTTAAATCGCCCATTCACGTGGTGCAGTTACATGAGACTTGAAATTTCAGTAAGAGCATAAAACGGACATCTGCTACACGAAATGTCCAAATATTTTGTCCTGATGGTGAAAACACAAAAGGTATACGTTTCGTGACGCGAATAACCTTTTTGGACCAAGCGTAATTTAAACTTGGATAATTATTTTTGAATTGTGCTTCAGTGCAGCACATTTTCTTCCTTCTAACTATTCAAGTGGCTCTTATTAGTACGCGCATAGATTGTAGATAAAGCGAATCCTAATTTTATGCACTATTTGCGGTCATTCATATTAATTATTAGGCCGAAAATCGTCTTGATGTAGGTAAACGCCGCTCAAAGCACCAGTCTTTGAATTGCCGAGAATTCGTCTTTGTTTTGCTACATTTACATAATCATTGTCGATGGTTGGCGTCGACTGTTTGTTGATATTCATAAATCAATGTAATTTCTTTGTCACTTTAGTCAAATTCAATAAAAGTGTTCGTTTAAGAAACAAAACGCTTTGCAATGCAGTACAGGCAGTACAAAATAATCGCGAATAGAAAACTTAGGTTATGTATAGCTACGTTTTACTATTTGTACCAAGATAGCTGCAGGTTTTTTCTAATTAGGAAATTGTGTATTACAGCTATTACATATCTATATTTGTTTCAGGTTGCTGGCGCAATTATTGGAAAGGGCGGCCAGAATATAACCAAATTGAGAAGCCAGGTCAGTATTTCGAAAAGATGCTGGAGTTTGTTGTTAGTAATGTTTTCCAAACAATTAATATGTTTGAAATTGTTTTTTGAAGCTTGGAAAATGTTACTCGCCTTGTTTAATACTACAGTAACTTTTTCTTTAATAATAATAACACGAACATAAATATTGTTCTTTTTTTAACAGATTGATTTTTAATTTCGTTTTACAATGCTTGCTTGTTTAGACCGAGTATGATGTTAGTTTTTCATTTTTACTACATACCTATTGCAACGGATCTTTAGAAATCGCAGATCTTGTCTACTAAAGTAAACGAAAGAGGAAATTTGTAGAAATTGAAATAATGTAAATACGAAGTGTTTGTAATATAGCACTCTTACAATACCGAAAGTGGAGTTTGGAAATTATTAATTGCATTTTGTGTCGGTTTACTCCTCAGTTATCGCAGTGTAACGTGTAATTGATTTTGTTGCTTGATAGAGTTAAGCGACATTTCCCATATTAGTTACTGCCTCAACAGTTTTCGCGATGAAAACATTGGCTATATTTTCGAAACACGCTCCAAAAACCTTTTATGGCACCTTATATCTTCTCGAGTTTCCTGAGACTTTAGAACTCTACAAAACTTTCTAGACCTATCCCGCCTAGAAGAGTAAAAAAACCACTGTGTTATGTAACTAATATGAATAAGCAGACCCAATTTCACTCAAATTCTCATCGAAACTAGGTAATGCGTTTTCGAATACATCACTCTCATAACCGCAGAGACCAAGCTTGAGGATAGTGTCCACGATTGTCTGAACTGTTAGGGCTAAGCATAAGCAATTGAGAAAACTACTGTCTATTAGGAGCAAACAAAAAATAAAAGTTTGTAGAATACACGGTGTGTACTCTTTTATGTGGAAACATCAAATAAAAATTTAAGCGCTCGAGCGGACTCGTTTTAAACAAATGAGCCTTATAATGTTGGTAATGGGTGTTTTTATTGTTGGTAAGCAAGCATTGATAAACGTTTTAATAAAACGAGTAACCAATTAATTATTAATCTCACTAAAACGACGGTTAATAGCAGGATATTTGTAACTGATGCATTTTAACGGCAAATTAACTTGTAATATAATTAAGATTTCATACTTATTAGGGGTGTAACGTGTTGATTTTACTGATTCCGATTTCGAAATAGCGTCACGTTACCACATTTATTATCAACCTGAATTTACTTCCACGTTGCCATTACAACGCCGAATTTCGGTGGTGACATATTTGTACATACTTTATCTTCAAATTCGAGCATAAGGGAGGTTGGCGTACTAATTATAATTAATTCGGGATATTATAGAATCCCCGGATAACGCCACTAAGATTATTTTACTCTTGGATGATTCGTGTTAATTGTATTAATTTAATTTTTGGTTTAATTTAATTTATATTATTATTTTGAAGTACTTAGTTAAGTTTATTTTCAGATTTAATTTGATTTTTTTTAGTTATGTTGCAGTGCATAAAAATAGAGCACCCTTCTTGGTGACAAATTGCTCGCTATTTTTGTAAAACGAAGTTTTTTCAGTTTTCTTTACACGCTTTTATATGTCGTATGCGAGGACCATTTCAAATTCAGTAAATATTTCTAGTTGTATATTAAAGTTTAGTGTCAGTAATTTTTCAGCCAAGTCACGAGGAGCCAAATATTTCATACATTTCTTTCTGCTTTAGTTTTTTTTCTATTCTTTAATTATTTAATTGTCTAATTAAGTAACAACTAAACGAAATGTGTCGTCGACTGTAATTTGCTTATCTCATCTCATCTCATCTCGCAGTTTCATTTCTCATACGCATTTTTGCTTTTCATTTTTTCTCCATTTAACGACGAGCCATCGAAAGGGTGCTCTTCTTTAATTCGACACCGTGTAGATCGATTTAATAGACTTTAATATGTGCGAAGATTTAATTAATTATTCTTGCACAAAATTTTATCGAAGTTTAGAAGTAGATTTATGATTTCGCGAGTTTTCTATTATATTAACGTTTATTAAATTCGTCTCTTGTTCATTAGCTTATTTTGAAAGTGTAAGTATATGAAGAAAATATTTGAACGTATTGTGAGAGGACCCCTGAGCACGTGCCAGTGCCAGTCACTAGCACCAGCCCATGTCTATAATTTTAAGATTACAGCGTTTGTTAGTATACCATTTATGTTAACTATTGTCTTCTGCCCCGGCCCGGCCCACCTGACCACCCGCTCGCTCATCATTGATTGCAACTGCCATTGAATTGAATTTGCCATGGCCCACCACACCGACCCACCACAGTACAAAGCCTCGATTACTGTCCCTGACTGTCCGGGCCCAGAACGGTAAAAAGATCCACTCTTATTTAATTGTGCTCACTCCGGCCCTGGTTGCACTGCGTTTAAATTCACACTTTAATAATCCAACCCCCCAAACCGGTTGATAAATAAAGTAGTGTTTGATTAACAGTTTTAATTCCTTCAATTAACGGCGGTGCAACCAGTTCAACGCCGGCCTTGTCCCGACAGGGTTTTTCGCAGTACTCCCTTAACCTAGAGCTCTTTAATAATTATTGCTTTGCCTTAGGTTGAGGATTAATTAATTATAACTGTTTAAAAATATATATTTTTTGTTGTTGAAAACGACGAATAATCAATACACGTCGATTTGATAAACAGTAGTCACTTTTGAATTTTGATATGGTTGAAACCCAAATTAAAGCGGCACAAGCTTAATATACATAGTAAACTTTTAACTTCACGAATTCGTTTAAAATAATTTTTATTACTTACTACAAAAAATCGTCCGGAGGGGTATTCTTTTATTTTGATTTCAATATTCCGCAATTCGTTTCCTCGCTAAATAGAAGAATACCCCTCTAGAATATCCGTAACATACATAGCTTACTTTATTAATCAATTTAAAATTCAAAAGTGAAATTTATTTGCTTTATTCTTATAATTTAAATGTGGCGGTACTTTATAGTGGCCGTGAATTCCAAACACAACCTAGTGGAAAGAAAGGTACCAGTAGTACTTTTTAAATGTTCATTTAATCAGTCTCCCTTTTTAAATCATCGATTTTGTTTTCCCATTTCCTCCTTCCTTTGAAAACAAGTTGAGTATATTTACTGACTATTGTTTGCTTTCAGAATGTTAACACTTTCGTCGGATCTCGATACCATCTGCAATATCGTTAACGATGTCGTACCGAATTTAGAGGAGGTGAGTGATGTTTTGAAAATATTTTTATGTGGCTTAAATCTCCCGGGAGCATTTGGCAATTACGGTTTAACGTCGTAAAAGATATATTAGTAAAAACCCTCCTATCCTATATTGAGCTTCCAATCGTAATTTTGCCTTCAAATATCAGTTGCTTATTGTATTGATGACTGTTTCAATTTTTTTAAGAATGGCGGACGCGTCAATGGAGGAGAATTAGACTTGCGTATGATGATACATCAGAGCCAGGCTGGATGCGTAATTGGAAAAGCTGGGAGTAAAATCAAAGAAATTCGAGATGTAAGTAATTTTAAACTTTGTCTCGTTTAAGTCTCTTAATTAATAACGAAGAGGTGAAAACTGAATTTTCTTATACTAAGTCACAGCGGATACCGTGAATAATGTGTCGTTCTTTGGAATTTATAATTCTTTCTGAATTTAAACCCTTTGGCTTCGTGGTTCGTGGCTTGTTGATGTACCTGGCACTTACCGACTTGATTTGCCGACATGCCACAATCTCGACAAAACATTTTTCCATTATAAACATAAAAGGTTTTGGTTTTGTTTAATTTTTTGCGGAAACAAAACGTAATATTTATTTTACGGTCCTAGTTAAAATCACATTGCGATCGTGCGGAGGATCGTTTTTGGTTTACATCGAATCGTCGATGAACCGACAATAAATAACACAAACTGTGTTTGTTGTGTATCACATGGCACGGTATTTCGTGTGTACAGTACGTGATTGCTTTAGGCCATAAAGGATTAATGGTAGAACTTATGGCATTTTCTCAGATGATCGTCTTCTCAGACTCCGTGTAAATCGACTAATAAAAATGAAATTGCAAAATTAAAAACTGATAACTTTTTTTTGAATGGGGAGAATGAAAATTTTAATTTACGTGGAAATTTTAGGCTCCGGATTTTTATTAAAACAGCAGGAAAGGTGCTTATTAAGCACGAAACACCTCAATTTACCTAAATTTGAAATAATTGGGCGAATTAAAGTTTTATTTCTAAATGACTAATTGGAGGTCGTTGTCATCGTGAGTTTGTATTTCAATCAGTGTCGCTTTCTTGCGAGTGATGTTCTTTCACATTGGTGGTTTGGTAAAGAAGCGTGTGTAATACGAAAGGAGGTAAAAATGTGACCTTTTCGCGTATAATATGGTCCCGCGAGTGCTAGTGACAGGTGATGCAGGTGAAACGCACGCGCTGCCTTCGCGTGTGGAGTCAAGCCGGCGCGCCAGGTTCTAATCAATACGGGGTTTTTGCGAGTACTTGCACGCCGCTGGTTGCTACCACGTTCTTGGCATACCCCAATCGGTCTCTCGTATCGTAGTTTTCTTAACGAATTTATAATTAACTTACAAATTAGAAGTTTCGAATAGTAACTCCGTAAACTCTTTGATCGATTTTGGTGGCGTGGTATCATACAAATAATTCAAGTTTAGTGTTATCAAAGTGTTTTTAAAGGGTTTGACTTGAACTGAGACCGAAAGAATAGGTTAGGTACCTGCTACATTTTTAATAATTTTCTAAATTAACTTCTATTAAACTTGTTGCTGAAAATTTAATTTGAATAATTTGTCGAATAATACAGTAGATACTAAAAGCACTTTCATTAATTAATTTTCTTTTAATTGCTATATGTAGTTAAATTATATATACCTACGTTAAAAGTCACGAATATTCATTAATTGTACAAATAGTTTTTAATTTTCTTTTTATTATTTTCGTCAAATATTACTTATTGTCATGCTTGGTATGCCATGAAAATTTATTAATTGAAAACTTTATTACCAAATGAAATGTTACGTTCTGTTGTAATAATTTTATAACTTAATCATTTAACAATTCTAATTATCTAATAATTTGCCATGCATATGCAAATCTAATTTGAATTATCCTTCGTGGCAAGTCATCATCTTGTTTTCAATTTACTTGCTTCGCTAATTTTCTTTGCTACGAAAATACGGTTGTAGTTTTCTTCAAAACAAGTTTCAATTCGAGGATTAGGTTAGACTACCACAAAATTGGCCAAAATTTTATTAAAACACCAACAAGTCGTTCCGTTCTTCGATGTTCAATTACTAAAATATATTTATTAAAGAAATTATACCCAAGCTCACTTCAAGCTCATTCGCGGCTTAGTAAAACGCGATCCTATTGTTCGGTTAGTATTATCTCATTTATGAACGGTTAGGTCCACTCGTAACAAAAATTGCTTTTAAAAATTATATTTACCAAGGAGTCACGCTTTAGAAGAGACTGTGTGAGTTGGCACAATTCATATTGCTGGACAGTGGATAGGGGCAGGGAATTTGCACCTCTTTGAATTGTATGCTCAACGTCGATTTTCTGTGAATTGTGTATTAGCCAGGGCTTCGAACCGGAACTAAACCGAAAACCGTAAGGAACCGAAACGAAAAAGAAAACTGCTCGAAGCCGTGGCATGAGCCACCCAATTTTCAAGAAACGACTTCTGCATTTCTAATTACTATTCTCGAATTACTAATGACGTCTACTGTGAGAAGGATTTAGGTTTGTGAAAAATTTAATCTTCAACTAAAATTTTTGGGAAACGCCGAAAATAAGATCAACTTGAAACATTATTGAATAGGTTGGTCTGGTCAACTTGGCCATCAGGTTTTTACAGAGAACTCGAAAAGTCTGGTGCCACCTTCATAACTTCGAATGACCAGTACGAGGACGTTAATTGATTTTTTTTCTGGTTTTCTGAATAATTTAATTTTAAATTTTCCTCAGAGTTAATCAGTTCTTCTAGGGTTGATTTTCTCATCTTGTTTTTCCTTTTCTTTTAGTTTTGGGCAGAAAGGGCTACTCAAAACAATCTTTTAAAAGTTTGTTAAAATTTCATTAGGTATGTACTACTCATAACTCTTTCCAATTTCCATACCATTTCATTTACTGTCTCTGTATAAAATCTTCGTTTTTGTAACATTGGGTAAAACTAAAGATGTTACTTTGGCGTTTGTTAGTCCGACCTTGTCGGTGGATGAAAAATTAATTAGTCTTGATATTGTTTCTGAAGTTTTCTGTTTAGGAAAGTTCTCCTTGGTAAATTTACAACCTACATCTATGTTTTGTACAAATCGTAACTTACTCGTAGTTATCAATTTAGCATAAATTTCCATGAACAAAAATATTTATGTTTTTTAATTACGTTGATTGCCCATTAATGTCAGAAAGAATTAGTTACTAAATAAGTAGGTAACATTAATTCGTATTTGGTAGTACCGTAGTACTATTCAAATTAATTCCGATTAACAATACGTTTGTCTTTTGTAATTGAATAATCAATAGATTTCTTCTCTCAAGCGCTCAAGTCTTTTCAAATGAGAATCAGTCTCAGGGAGGCTTTTCTTAATTCGAGAAGAATACTGGGCTATTGTAAATTTGAAAAAGCAAACTTTTGATAGCGAGAAATTGTGTTTCGATGGACTCTTGAAATTACGCCATGACTTTTTAACTGCTATCTGAATTTAAAATTATGGACAAACGTAATTTTTGTAGAAAAAATTCTAGGCTTGTTGAAAGTCACCGAAATCGCTGTGCTGGTGTAATCTCACCACCGAAGTTTGATGTATTGGCATTTAATTGGCATTAATTAATTTTTATTTTATCGGCTTAAAGCCCACGTGCAGAAGACAACACGTGCTTGGGCACGGTGAGATTACACCAACACTTCCTGTAAGTTAATGTACGTTTTTCTCGAAAACGGTTGGCTTCAGACGGTTTTAGGAACTTGTAATCAAGGTTGTGGCTGCATGATAATTTTTAACACGATAGATCCATACTCGTAGTTCACTCTGGCGGTATTTATGAATGATCGAAAAGTCATTGACTTTCCAAATTTTGAGTCCCGAGTTGTATCCTAATATTACACTCGACATGTATCTTTGAGTTTAAGGGATGATGTTTGACGAAATCGTGTTATTTTGGATGTGTATTTTAGAAGCGAATCCCATTTAGTTATTAGCTTTAGATTATTTTTAGTTCATTTCGATGTGCTTGTGTAAAATTCGAGAACGAACTCGCGTACTGCCAAAAATGTGAAAAATTACCGAAATATTCTAGTAAACAACTAGGTATTTATGTTATTGGTAAATTCTTCAAAATAAACAAAAACAATTAACTTTTCGACCAAAAATTAGGGAAATAAGTGCTTATTTCTGTCGACTGTTAGGAAAAATAATTTTCCTTTAATGCGGTTTTCGCCGAACTGTCTGAAAAGTAATGTAAAGTGGCCGAAAAAGTTTGTAACCTTAATTTGAATATCACATGCCAACTTTCCATATTTTTTTTTGAATAAAATCGTATTTTCCAAAAATAATTTTCATAATTTCTCCCGGTGAAATAAAATTGTAAACATGGCCTTTTGAAGTGACAGAGCTTCACTCATAAAGAATGCTTTATTTACGTCTACACATTTCCAAAGCATTTATTGAAATGCTATTCCTTCACGCGTACTTCGTAAGGGAGAATGCCAGTTTCATTTTAAAATCTTCACGAAATATTAATCAGTTTTTAGTATTTATTACTAATTTTGTGATTATACTATACCGAAATAGATTGAGAATTTTTGAACTTGTGTTTCAAATTTTATATGTATCTACTCCTAATTATTTAATTTTAGCTATCGCTTTTCATCCTCCTGTGTGTTTATTGTTTGTACTAATTTAATTAAAACCATTCATTGAAATGTTACGCTTCAAAACTATTTAAAGTGATCAAAAGTCGCTAATTAATTATAACTCTAACCTCCTTTAGTAAAATTTTTTTTATGTTTTAAATGAAGTTTTAAAATTTGTCTTTTATTTTAAAACCATCGAGTTTTTGAGTTTTTAAATATTAATCGTTCCTTGGCTTGAACGCGAATTTAAATTTTAGGAAATACTTTTTAAAAAGTGGTATTATTTTTAATAAAAACATCCCTCGTTAATTTGACTTTTTGATGATTTTACAGAAATAATTATTTCGGAAATTTAATCTTGCTTTGTTTTTAATTGTTTTTTAATTGAGGGGCGTTTTGAAGGAAAATAAGATCGACTTCTAGAATAATACCGAATTTACTTTGTTTTATTCCTGCAATTATTTAGATTGAATCAAGTTTTTTATAGTGCAGTAATAAGCTCAATAACTGCGAATGAAGTCGTATTAATTTATTCTGGCTACGCAAATTTTTATCTTGACATCTTTTAAGAAGTCGCTATTGGATGCTTTTCATTGTGAGTGTACAACTTCTTGATCCACCTCGAGCTTTTATTTTTAAATTTATGATCCGCTATTATATTAGTTCGAGACATTAAATCTGACGCTTTTTTTCTTTTTTCAGAAAACTGGAGCTCGTATAAAGATTTTCTCTAATTGTGCTCCTCAAAGTACAGATCGTGTTATCCAAATTGTTGGACAACCCAACAAATGTATCGATACTATTCGGGAAGTTCTCACGTTAATTAAGAGCGTAAGTTAAAAATTATTTTGCAGTTATGTGTTTGATTAATCGAATTGTTAATGTTTTAGAGTCCAATAAAAGGTCCAATAACACCGTATGACCCACATAACTTTGATGACTTTTATGCCGAAGAGTATGGAGGCTATGGTAACATGCAAGGAGATAATAGACGTGGAGGAGGAGGTGGTGGTAGTGGTGGAGGAGGCGGTGGTGGTGGCGGTGGACCACCACGCGGAGGACCTAGAGGAGGTGGCGGCGGAGATCGCGAAGGACGATTTAACAACCGTGGGCCACCACGTGGAGGACCTGGCATGGGGTAAATAATTATTTTACTTATATTTAAATGGGGCAAAGATATTTTAACAAAGTTTCATGGCTAAAGGCCGTCAAAGGGCTAGTAGATAGAATGAAAACTTATAAATACAAATAACTTCGTTTTTGAATTAGAGCTTGATGCTACAGTCAATTAGAAGCATCTTTTAATAGGGTGTACTTAAATTTTCTTCAAGTAACATTTGTGACTATTGAGTTTTAACTACCCATATACTTGTCTAGATAATGTAATAAAACGATTAGGGCTAAAAAACTCCAACCGATCTCGACTATTTAAAAATATTAGTCTATTTTAGCGTCGAAAAATAACTAATTTTAATATCTTTGAGGTTAAGTGAATGGGAAACTCCTGTGATGACACATCACCCCTTTTTTAATTATAGTAACTTCAACGACCAAGGAATGGGTGGTGGTGGACCTCCACCACACAGGGGAAATTTTGGAGGCCCTAGAGGTATGAATGGAAGGCCCAACACTTTCAATCGTGATAATGGATGGGGCGGTGGAAATCAAGGTTCTGGTATGATGTCCGGAGGAGGAAATCAGGGACCACCTCCCAGAATTGGAGGCGGAGGTGGTGGAGGAGGTATGGGAAATAGAGACGACGGTCCCGGTGGTAATTCGACCCAAGTTACCATACCTAAAGATGTAAGACTTATCACTTAAATGTTTTTTCTTCTCATTATTAAATGAGCATTGTAATTTTAGCTCGCCGGTGCAATTATTGGAAAAGGTGGCGGCCGTATTCGTAAAATTAGACAAGATTCTGGAGCGGGAATTACTATCGACGAACCACTTCCTGGTTCTAACGATCGCATCATCACCATAACGGGTTCTCCCAATCAAATACAAATGGCACAATACCTCCTTCAACAAAGGTAGGTAAAAGTTTCCGTAATAACCATTAAAACATTTTTTCATAGTGTACAACTTCCATTTAAATTCAATTTGTTTGCACAAATAAGGGGTATGCATTTTTTATTTTGCTAGAGGATACCAAATCTCGTATTTATAACAATATGGTATACAAACAAATTAGATTTACATTCTGAATCTTTTTAAAGCTACTAAGAGGAGGTTATTCACTCGAGTTAATACAACTTGCATATCGCTTGAGCAAATTGCAACAAAAAATCTTTATTTTTCATATAAAATATCTAAATGAGCCACTTTATCTAAAAAAAAGTTTCTACCAGAATGAAAAATTGAAATGCCTTTGTGAATTCTTTAAAACCTTAAGTACCTACCTAGTCGAGATGATCGAGCTTGTTAAAATCGTTATTTTGTATGAAAAATAATTTTGAAGTCGTTGACTTTTTTGTGCTTTGCCTATTACGTAAAACCAATTCGAATTTGTTAGATTAACATGGTGTGGTGTACTCATTTAACAAGAAGAGGGGACTAATCGTGGTGTGCAGTGATCTACTAACAAGGTCGTGTTGTGTGGAAGACTAGTGATTTTGTTGTTCTGTTTTGAGTAACAAGGAATCACTAATCATCCCACAAAGCTGCCTGTTGCTTCTTCATTGGATGTAACATACACCCAATATTTCCATATGCTAATTTGGGTAAAGCTTTATCGATTATTTACGTACTCATCTATTCTGACTTTTACTAATTTGGCTTTTTTTCGTTTCAGTGTCCACAACAATACAGAAAGGGGAAATTATTGAATAAGCTTTCTTGAAAAATACTTATAGAAATACGTATTATATTACATTTTAAGTTTTGTGTGCTCATTTATGTATAGTGTTAGCCAGCTTATTTTCCAAATATTTTTGTATTGTAAGTAAGTACATTCCATCTTCATTTGGGGCATTACATTACATATTAATTTAAATATGTTATTTACGTTTCAAAATTATTCGTAAAATAGTAGTAATGTAAACGATAAATATTACGTTAACGATATTTTTAATTTAGTAATTAATGGACTCATACATAAATAATGTGTTTTTGCTATTTTTTTTCTTTTACAAATAATGTAGGTGTTTACAATTACTTAAGTTTTATATTAAAAAAATTATTTCAGTTCTACTACTAATATTGTTAGATTTTAAGTAACAAGAGTACAAATGAATTTTGTGTTCTCATATGAACATCTTAAACAATTACAAGTTACACCAAATATTTTTTTATTTTCCTTACATATCGTAGAAGAAAGATATGCTTGCTAATTTGATAAACTCGAATTGTAAACAAATCTTTGTAAGTGCACCTTTGCTTTTTATTTTATACCTATTGAGTATATTTTACTTATCCTAAAAAGCAAAAATGCATAGTGGTGGTGGTTGTTCACATTAATTCATCCCTAATTGTCTTCAACTTATTTTATATAGTAAGTATTTTATAACAAATTTTAAAACAATCTCGTGTTATTTTAACATTGTATTTTGTAAATTCGTAAGAACACTTAACATAAAACTTATGTATTCTTGAATATAATGCCAACTGTAACAATAAAAATATCTTGAAAATTGATTTTTTTTTTGAATATGTATAGACTACCATTCAGATTCGTTTTGACGTGACATTAAAAGTTGTGGGTGACTGCAACATGCTACCGCTACGATTTCGCCGATAATTTTGATTCATTCAATATTGGTTCTTTTTCATTAGTACCTCTTACTCATTCTTCTATTTCTTCATTTCCCAAAACCATGCTTAAATCTTCATTTTTAAGGAAGTTGGAAGTTTGGATTAACCTACTTAAATTTACGCCATGTTAGGATTATTGGGGATTCTGACTAAAGGGTCTAAAATCTATACTGTACTCTTATGAAGGAATATTCTGCAGAGGATCCCACAAGCTTTCTTAATATTATACGTTTAAACGAAGACATGTTAGATAATTTCCTTGTGCAGATTAGTGGTTTTCTTGTTTCACTATAAATCTGTATTGTTTGTGCATTAAAATTTATAATTACAATGTTAGTTTATTAATTAGTTAAAACTAGTTATAAAGTATACATTTTTCGTGCATTATTGACCACTTTCCAAGTTAAAATGTGCCATAATTCAAGAATTTATTAGAATTTCATCTTCGTACGCCTACCACTTTTTACTCTCCCACTACATCAAATTTTATATAAACGATGGAATTTTGTAGTGGGTACGTGGGTAGTGGGATCACCAAAAGTTAATAAAAGGCAGAGTTTCGGCAGTCGCTTATCAACGGCTAAAATCAGCTTCGAAGATAAAGCTTTAAGGGTACTCTTGTGAAAAATTTATTAAAATTTGCAATTTTGTACGCCTAAGAGTACATAGGCAACACTTTGTACTCTCCCACTACAAGTTTTGTATAAGCGATAGAAATTTGTAGAGTGGGGTGCTCACATGATCACCAAAAGTTAATATAAGGCCGAGTTTCGTCATTCGTTTAAAAGCTTATCAACGGTTAAAATCAGCTTCGAAGAGAAAAATTTCAAGTTAGTCGTGTGAAAAATCAACTTGGACTTTTTGAATTTGTTTTTCTTGGAAGTTGTTAGTAGCATTGTTCTGATTATCTCTAGCGACTTTCGAATCATTTTGTCGAATATTAAATGCAGGAAATCAAATTTTTAAGAAGCAATTATTTATTCGTCCCACAACAATATAACCCAGTATTTTCTTTTGGAAGACGTCTATAACGCTATCAGTTATTTCTTCGCTCCTCTGTTAGTAAATTTGATGCCAGTTTAAGTGGTACTTTAATTATTAATGCTATGTATTTGCATATTAGGTAGTTTAAGTTTACAACATTTTGTTAGACACTTACATTATCTAGACTCTGAAGGCTAATGACTTAGAGAGAGACTAGTTACATAATATGTTAACAAGACTTTGTTAATACAGTAATTTAATTTATTTCTGTTTTATAATTATTATTGTATGTATACTATTATATTGAAAAAAATAAAACTAAAAAATAAATAATTTTTTTATTTAAAATCTATTTCACTGTTTAATGTATTACAAGCAAAGTCCTATATTTCTGTTCAATTTTACGCCTCTCAATTCTTAGCATAAAATTTGAAGAGTTATAACTCTACATAAATGTTTAAAAGTCGAATATCTTCTAAACTAGAGGACCACAAGCGCCCAAATTCTACAAGAATATTTGCCGCTAATAGAGCTAAAGAATCGCACCCTCAAAACTGCAAAATTTGAACTTGGAAAAACAATTTTTTCAAAAATTGCTTTCAAATTTTACAATTTTCGGACTTGGTAGTAGGAGAGCAGAAAGGCGACAAGGTCGTCGAAAAAAATTTTAATATCAAAACTATTTACCTCAATAAATGGCATTTTATGTAACGCTTAAATATACGAGTTTAAATTTTATTACATATTTTTCTATTAATTTAAATTTTATTTCGACGATCTTATCGTCCTTCTGCTCTCCTAATGTATGAAATGGTTCGCACACCGCAATTTTTAAACTTTTAGCAGTTTGTTTACGTTTTTTATGGCCAAATTTGATGATTTTGGCACTATACTTTTGAACGAAAGAAGATAGAGAGTTGAAATTTTACATGAGGGTAGTTCAAGGGTTGAGAAATAATTTCCACTTAATAAAATTTCTAAAAACACCCCTAAATCATAAATAAAAGCAATTAAAAAATCATATTTAAGGTGTTGTACTTTCAGAAGGTGTAACGCCAATTTAAGGGTGTTTCTGGGAATTTTAATAAGTGGAAATTATTTCTCAACCCTTGAACTACCCTCATGTAAAATTTCAACTCTCTATCTTCTTTCGTTCAAAAGTATAGTGCCAAAATCATCAAATTTGGCCATAAAAAACGTAAACAAACTGCTAAAAGTTTAAAAATTGCGGTGTGCGAACCATTTCATACATTAGGAGAGCAGAAAGGCGACAAGGTCGTCGAAAAAAATTTTAATATCAAAACTATTTACCTCAATAAATGGCATTTTATGTAACGCTTAAATATACGAGTTTAAATTTTATTACATATTTTTCTATTAATTTAAATTTTATTTCGACGATCTTATCGTCCTTCTGCTCTCCTAATGTATGAAATGGTTCGCACACCGCAATTTTTAAACTTTTAGCAGTTTGTTTACGTTTTTTATGGCCAAATTTGATGATTTTGGCACTATACTTTTGAACGAAAGAAGATAGAGAGTTGAAATTTTACATGAGGGTAGTTCAAGGGTTGAGAAATAATTTCCACTTATTAAAATTCCCAGAAACACCCTTAAATTGGCGTTACACCTTCTGAAAGTACAACACCTTAAATATGATTTTTTAATTGCTTTTATTTATGATTTAGGGGTGTTTTTAGAAATTTTATTAAGTGGAAATTATTTCTCAACCCTTGAACTACCCTCATGTAAAATTTCAACTCTCTATCTTCTTTCGTTCAAAAGTATAGTGCCAAAATCATCAAATTTGGCCATAAAAAACGTAAACAAACTGCTAAAAGTTTAAAAATTGCGGTGTGCGAACCATTTCATACATTAGGAGAGCAGAAGGACGATAAGATCGTCGAAATAAAATTTAAATTAATAGAAAAATATGTAATAAAATTTAAACTCGTATATTTAAGCGTTACATAAAATGCCATTTATTGAGGTAAATAGTTTTGATATTAAAATTTTTTTCGACGACCTTGTCGCCTTTCTGCTCTCCTACTACCAAGTCCGAAAATTGTAAAATTTGAAAGCAATTTTTGAAAAAATTGTTTTTCCAAGTTCAAATTTTGCAGTTTTGAGGGTGCGATTCTTTAGCTCTATTAGCGGCAAATATTCTTGTAGAATTTGGGCGCTTGTGGTCCTCTAGTTTAGAAGATATTCGACTTTTAAACATTTATGTAGAGTTATAACTCTTCAAATTTTATGCTAAGAATTGAGAGGCGTAAAATTGAACAGAAATATAGGACTTTGCTTGTAATACATTAAACAGTGAAATAGATTTTAAATAAAAAAATTATTTATTTTTTAGTTTTATTTTTTTCAATATAATAGTATACATACAATAATAATTATAAAACAGAAATAAATTAAATTACTGTATTAACAAAGTCTTGTTAACATATTATGTAACTAGTCTCTCTCTAAGTCATTAGCCTTCAGAGTCTAGATAATGTAAGTGTCTAACAAAATGTTGTAAACTTAAACTACCTAATATGCAAATACATAGCATTAATAATTAAAGTACCACTTAAACTGGCATCAAATTTACTAACAGAGGAGCGAAGAAATAACTGATAGCGTTATAGACGTCTTCCAAAAGAAAATACTGGGTTATATTGTTGTGGGACGAATAAATAATTGCTTCTTAAAAATTTGATTTCCTGCATTTAATATTCGACAAAATGATTCGAAAGTCGCTAGAGATAATCAGAACAATGCTACTAACAACTTCCAAGAAAAACAAATTCAAAAAGTCGAAGTTGATTTTTCACACGAGTAACTTGAAATTTTTCTCTTCGAAGCTGATTTTAACCGTTGATAAGCTTTTAAGCGAATGACGAAACTCGGCCTTATATTAACTTTTGGTGATCATGTGAGCACCCCACTCTACAAATTTCTATCGCTTATACAAAACTTGTAGTGGGAGAGTACAAAGTGTTGCCTATGCACTCTTAGGCGTACAAAGTTGCAAATTTTAACAAATTTTTGACTTGCACACTTAAAGTGGCCAATATTGGACGAAAAATACATAATAGTTTTAACTAATTAACAAACTATTGTTATAATTATAAACTTTAATGCACAAACAATACTAATTTATAGAAAAACAACTATTAATGACAAAAAATTAATTAAAACAGTCTAAAGTAGTAACTTATAACTAATTACTCTACAATGTGTCTTCTAAAAGATATAAACGATTTTTTAAACTACCTTATATAGAAATACATTGTATAGGTACAACAAATATATGATAATGTGATACTACATAAATAATAATTAAAGTACAATTTAAATCGGCTTAAGATTTACTAATAGAAAAAAGAAGAAATAACTGACAGCATTGTAAGCCCCTTCCAAACAAATAATATAATACATAATAATAAATTTTAATGTATAAACAATGCTGGAGCTACTCTGATTTATAGTAAAACAAGAAAACCACTATTAACGACTAAAATTAACTAAATTTAAATAGAAAACAGTTTTAAGTAGTAACTTGTAATATTTCTAAAAAACACATGCAGTCATTTTACTCCGAAAGTAGCTGAACAAGTTACTTCCACAAGGAAGTTGAGACAGCCGTAATCTAAGAGACACACGCAGTCTTTTTTCTCCGCAAGTAGCTGAACAAGTTACTTCCACAAGAAAGTTGAGACAGCCGTAATCTAAGAGACACACGCGGTCTTTTTTCTCTGCAAGTAGCTGAACAAGTTACTTCCACAAGAAAGTTGAGACAGCCGTAATCTAAGAGACACACACAGTCTTTTTTCTCCGCAAGTAGCTGAACAAGTTACTTCCACAAGAAAGTTGAGACAGCCGTAATCTAAGAAACACACGCAGTCTTTTTTCTCCGCAAGTAGCTGAACAAGTTACTTCCACAAGAAAGTTGAGACAGCCGTAATCTAAGAAACACACGCAGTCTTTTTTCTCCGCAAGTAGCTGAACAAGTTACTTCCACAAGAAAGTTGAGACAGCCGTAATCTAATCGCAAGTAGCTGAACAAGTTACTTCCACAAAAAAGGTGATAGTAGCCTGTTTTGTCCGCGAGAGACGTCTCCTACCCGGTAAATATACCGAGCGTTCCCCTATCCGCCACCTGGGGACGCGCTCTCTAGGGGTTACAGGCTCCCCCGAGAGAAAAAAAATGAGACTAGCCGTAATCTAAAAAACACATGCAGTCTTTTTACTCCGAAAGTAGCTGAATAACTTACTTCCACAAGAAAGTTGAGACTAGCCGTAATCTAAAAGACACGCGCAGCCTTTTCTTAAAGAAGATATTTGACAATATTCTGTTTATCGCTTGCTTAATCGCTTGCTTAATCGCTTGTAGTAAAATGGAAATTACTCTCCCCTCTTCACAAACTCCCTGAAGTGGACCCTACCTGCAAATAAACATAAGAATCATTACCAAATTGAAAGAACTGTACAGTAAATGCGTGTGTACCTTTATTAATCCTTGTAGTCCTTTTGCCATGATAGCTCGTTCACTGTTTCTTTATCTTTCCCATAGCTCAAACTTGCTGGTAGGCGTCTCAACTTTCCATGAGACGGTTCTCTAGAAATAAAATGACTATATGTAGAAGACTGTTGTAATAAAATTGAAAGACCTAAAAGTTTTGATTAGAAGTTCTTTTAGGAGAAATAATAAATGTCGAAATTTATTCTCTTATTTGAGACACAATCCAGGGTGTAGGCAAATCCACAGGTTAGTTTTTAATTTTTATTAGTCGCAATTGTTTGTTTCAGGTATTAGGGTTTGTTTACGTTTGTTTAGCTATTTTCAGCGGTGGTTTACATCCCCCTAATAGGTTAGTTTTATAAGGTTATTACGTTACAAATTATAAAGCTGGTCAATTTTCTACAATATATATGCAGTATAATATCGAGGTCTAACAGTATTTTGTGTTTCAGAAATTTGTTGTAGATATCTGCAGTTTGTTTTGTGTAAAATTAGATAAAGTGGTGTATTCGTTTTACATTATTTTTTTATCGGATTTTGTGAAAATTCACATATTTTGGGAAGATTGATATTTTTGTCTGTAAAAGGTCCATTTTAACGCTCATGCAATTTGCTCATTCAAATCGATTCATTATAACTGGGTTCCGTGGTAAAAATCTAATTGTAACGTAAATCCTACTGGACTAGAAAAGTACGAAATGAAATTATTTCGTACCTCTTTTTTGGCATTATTCAACATTACGATGCAAAAATGCGAAAAATTAAATATTTATTAAATATTCCTCAGATATATTGTACTTGAAATACAAACATTGTAAAATAAAATCAAAATTTTGAAATATTACTTTTAATTTCTTCAAAAAGGCCTTCATTATTGCACAAAAATCACATTTAAGTTCAAATAATTACCGACTAATAATAATAGTAATTTAATAATTATTAGAAACAGGTCAGAACTTGTTAGACGCGTGAAATAAATAGAAAATTTAAAAAATATGTTTGAGTTCTTATGACACTAGAATTTTTCAAATATTTTTCCCGTCACCTGCAACCTGCGACCACTTTTTATTAAAATAATAATTTCCAAAAGTGGGCTCCTTATAATGTATTCTTACCGGAGTGCAAAAACGAATAACCCGTTGTCTTGAAACTTCCTTCGGGTGGTCATCCTGGAGCCTTGGAGTCTTCCCCGCTTCACCATACGACCCACTTATCTATAAATATTCACTAAATTAACCAAACCTGTAATTATAAATTAAAACATTTAGCGTGTTTTATAATTGCCCTCTTTGTTCGAGTAAAAGTTGTTCGAACAAGTTTGAATCTGCTCGAACAGGATCAAATCTGTCATCTGTCATGACAATTTGCTATTTTTAAATGCAGTTTTAAATTTTGAGGTTATGTTGCGCCGTGTTCGAACAGGATCTATACGCACCACCTAGCCACTCGGTGCACCAAGTTTATGTTCGAACAGGCTCACGGAACATCCCAATATGAAACAGGCTGTTCGAGCAGAAATCTGCCATTTAAAAACGCGATCTCATTTGTTCGAACTGCATTAAAAAACGCAACTTTGATGTTCGAGTACTCGAACAGTTGTTTGAGCAATTATAAAACACGCTAAAAATAAGTGTAAAATCTTGTCCACGATAGGCAACCCATTGTACGATACTGTATTTACGGTTGACGCCGTTGACACGATTAATAATTTTAATTTTATTTTCAACCATACATGTAATGACGGGATTACTGTCGTCTTTGTAAGTTGGAAAGTTAACAATTACTCAACGTTACTTTCCACCCGAGTGAAACTTTCCACCCGGGTGGAAAGTTTTGACATTTTATCAAAAATGATAACAAAAATAAAAGTGTGCCAACTTGAATTTGATGGGTTATTTTTGTTTAAATATTAATCTTCTTTATTTTTACTCTCATTAGTTACATGTATGGTTGAAAATAAAATAGTATACAAACTTTGGTGGAAAGTTTCATTTTTGTTTCGAGCATTAACTGATCTCGGCGCTGCGCGCCTTGATCAGCTATTGTTGCTCTCGACAGAAATGAAACACTTTCCACCTCAATATGTAATATACTATTATTTGATAGAATAGTAATTTGAGTTTTATTAGGAAGTTTGACATTATTCTTTTAATTATTTAGGTATAATTTTCCGTACACCTACGATCAGCTTTTTATTTCATTTCAAGCTCTCGAATTTCTAGTTCCCGTCCCCAACCTGTTATAGAATCTAGAAAAATCAATACGTTTTTGACAAAGTATATCCTAAGTGGCATATAGTAAATTGTGCAGAAGACATTATTTTTGTTTATTTGAATTGATCATAATTGAAATAGTCGGCTCCGGTGTGTTCGGTTATAACGAGTACGATTGTGCCACAAAAATGTGCTTGCTATAATATTCGACAGCTCGCGGTAAAAGGTTTTGGTTATAATACAAGCAACAAGAAGCAATCAAAGCTTTGTTGTAGGTAATCACTCGTTATAAGTGAAGTTATTCCGCAGTTTGATCATGTTTGGCTAGGGAAATATGCTCGTTATAACAGACCTGCTCATTATATCTGACCTGGTTGTATCAGAACTCAAAATGTATTAAGTTAAACAGTGGATTTTTTGTGCCATGAGAAATTACTTGCTATAAGCAGAGCTCATTTATAACCTGACCCGGTTGTACTTCAATATTGCAATATTGCAAATTTATCTTTCCGAGGTCCAGTCTTTGAGAAAATATCTATAATTTGGTATAAATCTCATGTTTTTTCTGTGTTTTATATTGCTTATTTTATTTCAGTAGGACTAGATAAAGATGCTGTAACAAAATAGTTATCAAAAGTGGCAAAATAATTTTCGTAAGTGGCAAAATGATAATTGTAAGTGGCGTAGGTACTTACGATACACAGGTATGCATCGTAAGTTACAGAAACTATCCCCCCAGTGCTTTTCTTATACAGTCGGGTCCGGTTATAACGAGCACGCTAGTGGCAACAAAATGTGCTCGCTATATCCAACTGCTCGTTGTAAAAGGTCTTGGTTATAACCGATTTATTAATTATTATCTACTGTTTTTAGGCTTGATTAGGGTATAGTAACACTAAGCAACAAGAAACAATGACCAATGACGAATGTATGTGACATATACGTTTAAATCGCTTACGAGGAGTTACACGGTGAGCTACAATAAGTTTGTTATCATTATCATGCTTTATTTTAGAAGCTAACCGTCCAATAAATTATCAAATCTTCCACAAGGAAGGAAGTAATCGCATCAGTTAAGAACGTTTTTCAAGTATTAGAAATTGCTCAATATAAATGAAGTTGCTCCGCAGTTTGACCGTGTTTGGCCTGCTCGTTATATTCGAGCTCGTTGTATCAGAGCTCAAAATGTATTAAGTTAAATGGTAAATTTTTCGTGCCATGAGAAATTACTCGCTAAAACCGAGATCTCGCTCGTGACCGAACCCGATTGTACTTACGATACTTTGTCTTTTTAATTTGATACTTATGATAATAGTACCGATTTGTATATTATATTACTATAGTGTCGCTTACGAAAAAACAAATCGAGTTTTAATCACAAACTATTTAAAATAGACTTATGATACTAGTGATAGTTACGATAACCACAAAATTTTATTTCTGTCCAAAATGTCACTTACGATACTTTGACAAAAAGCTATCGATACTATAAATTTATACAATAAAAAGTCTTCTACTCACTTTTGTATTCGGGTAATCACGATATTCAAACCTCCGTCTTTATTGTCAAGTTTTGTAGTACTATACGGAACCAATTTGCCTCAAGCTCTTTCAAACGAATTAGTTAATTCTTGTCAGGGGGCTCATTTCGCCTCAAAGCTCAAACCAATTCTACAGATGCAATTTGATCCATTAAATATTCCAACTGATTTCAACAACTGTCAGACCACTGTTAATCATAATCACTCCTGAAACTGCTAAACAGTAACTTATGTACAATTCCGAGTTCTGAACTTTTGAAGAATGCAAAAAACCATAAATAAAACCTATATCGTTCATCAACGCCTATATGATTCTTTTTTACTTTTGAGAAAGAAGTTCAAAAATTCGTAAAAACGTAAAAACTCTTCGTGTGAATTATTAAAAGCGTGACATCTATTCAAAACACGTAAAACTATGACGTATTAGAAAGGAAACCTGTAATTAGTACTATTATTTATTCATAGATCGAGCTGTAAAGATTTAAACTTACGAATCTAGGTCCATCTTGTTATTTCTATGGTTTATAACTTTTAGAGCTTGTACAATTTAGAAATGGGATTGTGACGTATTTGAGTTTGAATGGTTATCGATGCAAGCCGCATTCTATTTTACGACCTGCTCGACTATGAAAGTACAGAATAATTTTGTGCCGCTCCGATTTTGAGTGGTTTGTAATTTCTAGAGGTAGGCCTGCCGCTGGACCAGTTGAGTAATGTTTATAAAAATGATACAATTATTTGACAAAAATTGCTTGGTCCACTATTATTGTGACAGCTAGTAACCATAAAGTTGCTTTTGCGAACTGTCAATCAGTGGCGAGCAGGTACTTTTTGCAAATAACCTAAGGTAAAACTTCTATTAGTGCGCACCTGAACTTGACTTTGACTCTCTGTACTGATTGGACGCTTGCAAAGTAAGTAGTTGGCGGTAGCATTTGTCTCAATCCCATTTCTAAATTTTACAAGCTCTAGTTGATTCCGTTGATTCAGTCGATTCAGTCCACGGAACATATTCAGTCATATATATTACTATTTATAAAGCTCCAGAACTGATTTCCGATGATAATTAAGCAAGAGTTGATCAAAAAAACGGTTTTTCGGTTTGGGGGGACGGGGGGCGAATTTTGGGAAAATTTTGGGCTCGGAAATTCGGGGACCGGCGGGAGAGGCTACGATAATTTTTTGGGGCGGATCGGTGGTCGGGGAGCCCGGGGAGAGCGAAAAGTATGAAAAAAACCTACGAGCGCCACAAGCGACTCGCAAAAATCGGGGAAAGTTTTTTGGGCGTTGGAATTGCGGCTGGGGGCCTTAATCGAGCTCGTGCGCACGGGAAAATTATTCGAAAACCTCGGAGAACTTCGAGAGTATGCAAACTCGGAAAATATTGCAAATTTTGACGTAAATTTCGAAAACAATCAAATTTCATTTGTGGAGCATTCACTTTATCGAGACTCGAAGGTTCGTTCACATTTCGCGTTTGCACGTTTTTGCAATAAAAACCACTTTTTAAATTTAATACGGCCCTTTTGACCACGGGACGTGTTTCGTGAACGCACGTTTGTACTTTTTTTTTAGTTTCCCGCGCGCGAGGGGACATTTTTTTCGCATTAATTTTATAACGTGGAAATCTGCAATACCGACATGACAATAAGGTTATAATATATTATGACAGCTTATTAAATGTAAATTATTGTTCTTAAAATTTAGCCGTTTTAATCGGATAAATATGATATTAAGTCGAAATTATTATTCAAAACGTCGTGCTGAATCGGTGGGAAGTGCATTTGGAGACATACATAAATTTTTTTTGTGCATCTGGAAACTTTACGATCCATGGGTCCGAGACATTTATTGTCTTTGTTACGTGGTATGTGTTATTTCGAGTCAAGTAAAATTTGTTATGGGTCGTTTCGACTCGAAAATAAGGTTATCGAAGAGTGTTAAATTAAAATTATTTGTGTTAAATTAAAAATGGGACATTTCAGTCGAGATGTTAATTCGACATCTTTACTGCTCGATGGAAGATAAATTTGGCGCAATTAATAAATTCTTAATAGATTCGGCGTGTTTACTGTGTGCAAATCGAGTTTGATTTTTGTACCGACTAAATTGAAAAAGCCATTTGCATTCAAATTTTCAGTTATATGGTCCGCAGCTGCTACGATCCACTGTATTGTCTTCGGAACAGTTAAAAACCCTCTCGGAAGTTTATACTGTGTATCGAAACAGCTATTGGCAACCGTACCGACAACATTAGTACAAGTGGCTATTTCGATTTTGTTAGTCGAAGAGAAAGTGAGTGACTAAAATTGAAATTTTTATATTCTGATGGTATTTTAAAGGGAGTTTAGGGTAAGGTTGAGTATCGAAACAACTGCAGTAAGGAAATTAACAAAATTAATGCTAATGGCTGTTTCAATTTAGGTAGTGCAAAAAACCAAATTATAAATTTCTGTTTGTGCGGTCTTAAGAATCTTACGGCTTCGATTCAATCGGGTAACTATCTTTAACCTCTCGGGTAGCTTGGAAGTGATATATTGGTATATTAAGTAAGGTGATACAGTGTATGGAAACAACTGCAGCAAGGAAAGTAACAAAATTAATGCAAATAGCTGTTTCAATTTAGGTAGTGCAAAAAACCAAATTATAAATTTCTGTTTATGCGGTTTTAAGAATCTTACGGCTTCGATTCAATTGGGTAACTAAGTTTAACCTATCGGGTAGCTTGGAAGTGATGTATTGGTATATTAAGTAAGGTGATACAGTGTATGGAAACAACTGCAGCAATGAAAGTAACAAAATTAATACAAATGACTGTTTCAATTTAGGTAGTGCAAAAAACCAAATTATAAATTTCTGTTAATGCGATGTTAACAATCTTACGGCTTCGATCTTCAATTCAATCGGGTAACTATCTTTAACCCATCGGATAGCTTCAAAGTGGTATATTACTCTATATTTGTACTTATTCGATAGCTTTTTATTCTATTTGATCTATTTAATCTGTTTGATGTAGTAAAATTGTAATTTAAATCGAGTTTTTTGCTTCTCGGTCTTTTATGAGGTTGTTCGGTAAGGTGCACATCAGAGTACTTTAGGATGTAATGTTGGAGTATTTTCGGGATATAAATTACCGAGTGATTTATATTGGGTTACATAACACCTTCATTCATAGTTGGGTGTTTCAAAATTAAAACAAAAAAATATTTATCAGTTTTCAGTAGGGAATCAAACAGTTTTGTATATATTTATTTAAACGTGCATTGCAAAACTGATTAGATTAGGAAGGTGCCTATAAAATAAACTTTGAAGAAGCGCAAATTTAATATTTTTTAACTTAATTCAACCCAATAATTGAATACCTTTGATTTTTGTATGATTTCATGCAAGTTAAGGTTGTTAAACAATAAGAAAAACGTAACATAACTTTTATCGCTGACAATTAATAGTTTACATTATCATTATGAATGAAAGTGCTATCTACGTTACATAGCACCTTCATTCACACCGAGAATTGTATTCTTTTTATGGTATTCATATTGTAAAAAAGGAGTTATGTGTGCCCATAACACCTTCTTCCATTGAGAATGTTATTTTAGATGTACATAGCTCCTTCATCCGCTGCAGTTTTCAATCTTACAGTAATACTTACACATTTTGAAAAGTGCCATGCGATAGAAGAGTACATAACACCTTCATTCAGTAAAAAAAGTCATTTTTTTTTAATGTTACATAACACCTTCATCCACTCGTGTCTTCAATTATATTCACAGTGCAATTATTAATAGTTGATCAACAATTAATTTCCAAAAACATCTAAATTATAATATTTTTCTCTATCAATAAGTTAGTACCTATTGGTATAGGTACGATAAGCTAAGATTGACCTACGGGTACACGTATGGTCAACCGGAGACCCTAAAAGCTGACCTATACAGGGTGATTTATTAGCTTGCCGACAAACTTTACTACTATATAAAAGTTTGTGTAATTTGACGTATAGAATAAGGTATTCTGTGCCTGGAGGGCCGAAGGCCCGACGAACGAGGCCCGCAGGGCCGAGAATCGAGGTCCGAAGGACCGACGCGAGGCCCGTAGGGCCGAGCCCCAGGGTTAAGGGCCGTAGGCCCGCGCGAGAGCCCGTAGGGCCGAGCGGAGGCCCGCAGGGCCGACCTAGAGCTATCGGCCCGTAGGGCCGATCTAGCTCTAGTTAATATTTATAAAGCTCCAGAACTGATTTCCGATGATAATTAAGCAAGAGTTGATCAAAAAAACGGTTTTTCGGTTTGGGGGGAAGGGGGGCGAATTTTGGGAAAATTTTGAGCTCGGAAATTCGGGGACCGGCGGGAGAGGCTGGGATAATTTTTTGGGGCGGATCGGCGGTCGGGGGGCCCGGGGAGAGCGAAAAGTATGAAAAAAACCTACGAGCGCCACAAGCGACTCGCAAAAATCGGGGAAAGTTTTTTGGGCGTTGGAATTGCGGCTGGGGGCCTTAATCGAGCTCGTGCGCACGGGAAAATTATTCGAAAACCTCGGAGAACTTCGAGAGTATGCAAACTCGGAAAATATTGCAATTTTGACGTAAATTCCTAAAACAATCAAATTTCATTTGTGGAGCATTCACTTTATCGAGACTCGAAGGTTCGTTCACATTTCGCGTTTGCACGTTTTTGCAATAAAAACCACTTTTTAAATTTAATACGGCCCTTTTGACCACGGGACGTGTTTCGTGAACGCACGTTTGTACTTTCTTTTTTAGTTTCCCGCGCGCGAGGGAACATTTTTTTCGCATTAATTTTATAACGTGGAAATCTGCAATACCGACATGACAATAAGGTTATAATATATTATGACAGCTTATTAAATGTAAATTATTGTTCATAAAATTTAACCGTTTTAATCGGATGAATATGATATTAAGTCGAAATTATTATTCAAAACGTCGTGCTGAATCGGTGGGAAGTGCATTTGGAGACATACATAATTTTTTTTTGTGCATCTGGAAACTCTACGATCTATGGGTCCGAGACATTTATTGTCTTTGTTACGTGGTATGTGTTATTTCGAGTCAAGTAAAATTTGTTATGGGTCGTTTCGACTCGAAAATAAGGTTATCGAAGAGTGTTAAATTAAAATTATTTGTGTTAAATAAAAAATGGGAAATTTCAGTCGAGATGTTAATTCGACATCTTTACTGCTCGATGGAAGATAAATTTGGCGCAATTAATAAGTTCTTAATAGATTCGGCGTGTTTACTGTGTGCAAATCGAGTTTGATTTTTGTACCGACTAAATTGGAAAAGCCATTTGCATTCAAATTTTCAGTTTTATGGTCCGCAGCTGCTACGATCCACTGTATTGTCTTCGGAACAGTTAAAAAGCCTCTCGGAAGATTATACGGTGTATCGAAACAGCTATTGGCAACCGTACCGACAACATTAGTACAAGTGGCTATTTCGATTTTGTTAGTCGAAGAGAAAGTGAGTGACTAAAATTGAAATTTTTATATTCTGATGGTATTTTAAAGGGAGTTTAGGGTAAGGTTGTGTATCGAAACAACTGCAGCAAGGAAATTAACAAAATTAATGCTAATGGCTGTTTCAATTTAGGTAGTGCAAAAAACCAAATTATAAATTTCTGTTTGTGCGGTCTTAAGAATCTTACGGCTTCGATCTTCAATTCAATTGGGTAACTATCTTTAACCCATCGGATAGCTTCAAAGTGGTATATTACTCCATATTTGTACTTATTCGTTAGCTTTTTATTCTATTTGATCTATTTAATCTGTTTGATGTAGTAAAATTGTAATTTAAATCGAGTTTTTTGCTTCTCGGTCTTTTATGAGGTTGTTCTGTAAGGTGCACAGAGTACTTTAGGATGTAATGTTGGAGTATTTTCGGGATATAAATTACCGAGTGATTTATATTGGGTTACATAACACCTTCATTCATAGTTGGGTGTTTCAAAATTAAAACAAAAAAATATTTATCAGTTTTCAGTAGGGAATCAAACAGTTTTGTATATATTTATTTAAACGTGCATTGCAAAACTGATTAGATTAGGAAGGTGCCTATAAAATAAACTTTGAAGAAGCGCAAATTTAATATTTTTTAACTTAATTTAACCCAATAATTGAATACCTTTGATTTTTGTATGATTTCATGCAAGTTAAGGTTGTTAAACAATAAGAAAAACGTAAAATAACTTTTATCACTGACAATTAATAGTTTACATTATCTTTATGAATGAAAGTGCTATCTACGTTACGTAGCACCTTCATTCACACCGAGAATTGTATTCTTTTTATGGCATTCATATTGTAAAAAAGGGGTTATGTGTGCCCATAACACCTTCTTCCATTAAGAATGTTATTTTAGATGTACTCCTTCATCCGCTGCAGTTTTCAATCTGACAGTAATATTTACATATTACACGGGTACACGTATGGTCAACCGGAGACCCTAAAAGCTGATCTATACAGAGTGATTTATTAGCTTACCGACTTTACTGTATGAAAGTTTGTGTAATTTTAAGACAAAAAAATTATTTGAACATACTATGCCCGATTGCACTTATTTAAGAAATTGGATCGCTTCAAAGTTTACTACAGCCAATTTACCAAATATCAAAAAAAGTAGGCTTAGAACAAAAAACAACCAATAATAATACACAATTTAGCACTCTAAAATATGCCGATGTACTTTTTGTCTATTGTTGTTGCTGTTGTTGCAATGGAAGGGCTGCTGTTTTAATCAACAACACTATAACAGCAAACTGACATGCGTATTTTTGTTTGTTATAAGTTATAAGCCACCTATTTTTGTTGATATTTATTACATTCGTCTGTTTTGCAGTAAGTTTTGAAGTCGTGAAATCGGACAAATGTACAATAAAATTTTTCTTTAACATTACACGAGCTTTCATATGAGAAAGTTTGTCTGTGAACTAATAAATCACCCTGTGTAAAGGTATTTTGCAGACTCACGATGTAAAAATACCGACTACATCGAATATTAATTTCTAGGTAATAATTGGCAAGCTTGACGTACAGAACAAGTATAGAATACAGTATTCTGTGCCTCGAGGGCCGAAGGCCCGACAAACGAGGGCCGTAGGCCCGAGGCGAGGCCCGCAGGGCCGAGCTCTTTGTTAAGGGCCGTAGGCCCGCGCGAGGCCCGTAGGGCCGAGCAGGAGGCCCGGAGGGCCTAAGCGAAGGCCCGGAGGGCCTGAGTGAAGGCCCGTAGGGCCGACCTAGAGCTATCGGCCCGCAGGGCCGATCTAGCTCTAGTTACTATTTATAAAGCTCCAGAACTGATTTCGAACGATAATCTAACCTACGTTGATCAAAAAAACGCTTTTTCGGTTTGGGGGGAAGGGGGGCGAATTTTGGGAAAATTTTGGGCTCGGAAATTCGGGGACCGGCGGGAGAGGCTACGATAATTTTTTGGGGCGGATCGGTGGTCGGGGAGCCCGGGGAGAGCGAAAAGTATGAAAAAAACCTACGAGCGCCACAAGCGACTCGCAAAAATCGGGGAAAGTTTTTTGGGCGTTGGAATTGCGGCTGGGGGCCTTAATCGAGCTCGTGCGCACGGGAAAATTATTCGAAAACCTCGGAGAACTTCGAGAGTATGCAAACTCGGAAAATATTGCAAATTTTGACGTAAATTTCGAAAACAATCAAATTTCATTTGTGGAGCATTCACTTTATCGAGACTCGAAGGTTCGTTCACATTTCGCGTTTGCACGTTTTTGCAATAAAAACCACTTTTTAAATTTAATACGGCCCTTTTGACCACGGGACGTGTTTCGTGAACGCACGTTTGTACTTTTTTTTTAGTTTCCCGCGCGCGAGGGGACATTTTTTTCGCATTAATTTTATAACGTGGAAATCTGCAATACCGACATGACAATAAGGTTATAATATATTATGACAGCTTATTAAATGTAAATTATTGTTCTTAAAATTTAGCCGTTTTAATCGGATAAATATGATATTAAGTCGAAATTATTATTCAAAACGTCGTGCTGAATCGGTGGGAAGTGCATTTGGAGACATACATAAATTTTTTTTGTGCATCTGGAAACTTTACGATCCATGGGTCCGAGACATTTATTGTCTTTGTTACGTGGTATGTGTTATTTCGAGTCAAGTAAAATTTGTTATGGGTCGTTTCGACTCGAAAATAAGGTTATCGAAGAGTGTTAAATTAAAATTATTTGTGTTAAATTAAAAATGGGACATTTCAGTCGAGATGTTAATTCGACATCTTTACTGCTCGATGGAAGATAAATTTGGCGCAATTAATAAATTCTTAATAGATTCGGCGTGTTTACTGTGTGCAAATCGAGTTTGATTTTTGTACCGACTAAATTGAAAAAGCCATTTGCATTCAAATTTTCAGTTATATGGTCCGCAGCTGCTACGATCCACTGTATTGTCTTCGGAACAGTTAAAAACCCTCTCGGAAGTTTATACTGTGTATCGAAACAGCTATTGGCAACCGTACCGACAACATTAGTTCAAGTGGCTATTTCGATTTTGTTAGTCGAAGAGAAAGTGAGTGACTAAAATTGAAATTTTTATATTCTGATGGTATTTTAAAGGGAGTTTAGGGTAAGGTTGAGTATCGAAACAACTGCAGTAAGGAAATTAACAAAATTAATGCTAATGGCTGTTTCAATTTAGGTAGTGCAAAAAACCAAATTATAAATTTCTGTTTGTGCGGTCTTAAGAATCTTACGGCTTCGATTCAATCGGGTAACTATCTTTAACCTCTCGGGTAGCTTGGAAGTGATATATTGGTATATTAAGTAAGGTGATACAGTGTATGGAAACAACTGCAGCAAGGAAAGTAACAAAATTAATGCAAATAGCTGTTTCAATTTAGGTAGTGCAAAAAACCAAATTATAAATTTCTGTTTATGCGGTTTTAAGAATCTTACGGCTTCGATTCAATCGGGTAACTAAGTTTAACCTATCGGGTAGCTTGAAAGTGATATATTGGTATATTAAGTAAGGTGATACAGTGTATGGAAACAACTGCAGCAAGGAAAGTAACAAAATTAATGCAAATAGCTGTTTCAATTTAGGTAGTGCAAAAAACCAAATTATAAATTTCTGTTTATGCGGTTTTAAGAATCTTACGGCTTCGATTCAATTGGGTAACTAAGTTTAACCTATCGGGTAGCTTGGAAGTGATATATTGGTATATTAAGTAAGGTGATACAGTGTATGGAAACAACTGCAGCAATGAAAGTAACAAAATTAATACAAATGACTGTTTCAATTTAGGTAGTGCAAAAAACCAAATTATAAATTTCTGTTAATGCGATGTTAACAATCTTACGGCTTCGATCTTCAATTCAATCGGGTAACTATCTTTAACCCATCGGATAGCTTCAAAGTGGTATATTACTCTATATTTGTACTTATTCGATAGCTTTTTATTCTATTTGATCTATTTAATCTGTTTGATGTAGTAAAATTGTAATTTAAATCGAGTTTTTTGCTTCTCGGTCTTTTATGAGGTTGTTCGGTAAGGTGCACATCAGAGTACTTTAGGATGTAATGTTGGAGTATTTTCGGGATATAAATTACCGAGTGATTTATATTGGGTTACATAACACCTTCATTCATAGTTGGGTGTTTCAAAATTAAAACAAAAAAATATTTATCAGTTTTCAGTAGGGAATCAAACAGTTTTGTATATATTTATTTAAACGTGCATTGCAAAACTGATTAGATTAGGAAGGTGCCTATAAAATAAACTTTGAAGAAGCGCAAATTTAATATTTTTTAACTTAATTCAACCCAATAATTGAATACCTTTGATTTTTGTATGATTTCATGCAAGTTAAGGTTGTTAAACAATAAGAAAAACGTAAAATAACTTTTATCGCTGACAATTAATAGTTTACATTATCATTATGAATGAAAGTGCTATCTACGTTACATAGCACCTTCATTCACACCGAGAATTGTATTCTTTTTATGGTATTCATATTGTAAAAAAGGAGTTATGTGTGCCCATAACACCTTCTTCCATTGAGAATGTTATTTTAGATGTACATAGCTCCTTCATCCGCTGCAGTTTTCAATCTTACAGTAATACTTACACATTTTGAAAGGTGCCATGCGATAGAAGAGTACATAACACCTTCATTCAGTAAAAAAAGTCATTTTTTTTTAAATGTTACATAACACCTTCATCCACTCGTGTCTTCAATTATATTCACAGTGCAATTATTAATAGTTGATCAACAATTAATTTCCAAAAACATCTAAATTATAATATTTTTCTCTATCAATAAGTTAGTACCTATTGGTATAGGTACGATAAGCTAAGATTGACCTACGGGTACACGTATGGTCAACCGGAGACCCTAAAAGCTGACCTATACAGGGTGATTTATTAGCTTGCCGACAAACTTTACTACTATATAAAAGTTTGTGTAATTTGACGTATAGAATAAGGTATTCTGTGCCTGGAGGGCCGAAGGCCCGACGAACGAGGCCCGCAGGGCCGAGAATCGAGGTCCAAAGGACCGACGCGAGGCCCGTAGGGCCGAGCCCCAGGGTTAAGGGCCGTAGGCCCGCGCGAGAGCCCGTAGGGCCGAGCGGAGGCCCGCAGGGCCGACCTAGAGCTATCGGCCCGTAGGGCCGATCTAGCTCTAGTTACTATTTATAAAGCTCCAGAACTGATTTCCGATGATAATTAAGCAAGAGTTGATCAAAAAAACGGTTTTTCGGTTTGGGGGGAAGGGGGGCGAATTTTGGGAAAATTTTGAGCTCGGAAATTCGGGGACCGGCGGGAGAGGCTGGGATAATTTTTTGGGGCGGATCGGCGGTCGGGGGGCCCGGGGAGAGCGAAAAGTATGAAAAAAACCTACGAGCGCCACAAGCGACTCGCAAAAATCGGGGAAAGTTTTTTGGGCGTTGGAATTGCGGCTGGGGGCCTTAATCGAGCTCGTGCGCACGGGAAAATTATTCGAAAACCTCGGAGAACTTCGAGAGTATGCAAACTCGGAAAATATTGCAATTTTGACGTAAATTCCTAAAACAATCAAATTTCATTTGTGGAGCATTCACTTTATCGAGACTCGAAGGTTCGTTCACATTTCGCGTTTGCACGTTTTTGCAATAAAAACCACTTTTTAAATTTAATACGGCCCTTTTGACCACGGGACGTGTTTCGTGAACGCACGTTTGTACTTTCTTTTTTAGTTTCCCGCGCGCGAGGGAACATTTTTTTCGCATTAATTTTATAACGTGGAAATCTGCAATACCGACATGACAATAAGGTTATAATATATTATGACAGCTTATTAAATGTAAATTATTGTTCATAAAATTTAACCGTTTTAATCGGATAAATATGATATTAAGTCGAAATTATTATTCAAAACGTCGTGCTGAATCGGTGGGAAGTGCATTTGGAGACATACATAATTTTTTTTTGTGCATCTGGAAACTCTACGATCTATGGGTCCGAGACGTTTATTGTCTTTGTTACGTGGTATGTGTTATTTCGAGTCAAGTAAAATTTGTTATGGGTCGTTTCGACTCGAAAATAAGGTTATCGAAGAGTGTTAAATTAAAATTATTTGTGTTAAATAAAAAATGGGAAATTTCAGTCGAGATGTTAATTCGACATCTTTACTGCTCGATGGAAGATAAATTTGGCGCAATTAATAAGTTCTTAATAGATTCGGCGTGTTTACTGTGTGCAAATCGAGTTTGATTTTTGTACCGACTAAATTGGAAAAGCCATTTGCATTCAAATTTTCAGTTTTATGGTCCGCAGCTGCTACGATCCACTGTATTGTCTTCGAAACAGTTAAAAAGCCTCTCGGAAGATTATACGGTGTATCGAAACAGCTATTGGCAACCGTACCGACAACATTAGTACAAGTGGCTATTTCGATTTTGTTAGTCGAAGAGAAAGTGAGTGACTAAAATTGAAATTTTTATATTCTGATGGTATTTTAAAGGGAGTTTAGGGTAAGGTTGTGTATCGAAACAACTGCAGCAAGGAAATTAACAAAATTAATGCTAATGGCTGTTTCAATTTAGGTAGTGCAAAAAACCAAATTATAAATTTCTGTTTGTGCGGTCTTAAGAATCTTACGGCTTCGATTCAATCGGGTAACTATCTTTAACCTTTCGGGTAGCTTGGAAGTGATATATTGGTATATTAAGTAAGGTGATACAGTGTATGGAAACAACTGCAGCAAGGAAAGTAACAAAATTAATGCAAATAGCTGTTTCAATTTAGGTAGTGCAAAAAACCAAATTATAAATTTCTTTTTGTGCGGTCTTAAGAATCTTACGGCTTCGATTCAATCGGGTAACTAAGTTTAACCTATCGGGTAGCTTGGAAGTGATATATTGGTATATTAAGTAAGGTGATACAGTGTATGGAAACAACTGCAGCAAGGAAAGTAACAAAATTAATACAAATGGCTGTTTCAATTTAGGTAGTGCAAAAAACCAAATTATAAATTTCTTTTTGTGCGGTCTTAAGAATCTTACGGCTTCGATTCAATCGGGTAACTAAGTTTAACCTATCGGGTAGCTTGGAAGTGATATATTGGTATATTAAGTAAGGTGATACAGTGTATGGAAACAACTGCAGCAAGGAAAGTAACAAAATTAATACAAATGGCTGTTTCAATTTAGGTAGTGCAAAAAACCAAATTATAAATTTCTGTTAATGCGATGTTAACAATCTTACGGCTTCGATCTTCAATTCAATCGGGTAACTATCTTTAACCCATCGGATAGCTTCAAAGTGGTATATTACTCCATATTTGTACTTATTCGATAGCTTTTTATTCTATTTGATCTATTTAATCTGTTTGATGTAGTAAAATTGTAATTTAAATCGAGTTTTTTGCTTCTCGGTCTTTTATGAGGTTGTTCTGTAAGGTGCACAGAGTACTTTAGGATGTAATGTTGGAGTATTTTCGGGATATAAATTACCGAGTGATTTATATTGGGTTACATAACACCTTCATTCATAGTTGGGTGTTTCAAAATTAAAACAAAAAAATATTTATCAGTTTTCAGTAGGGAATCAAACAGTTTTGTATATATTTATTTAAACGTGCATTGCAAAACTGATTAGATTAGGAAGGTGCCTATAAAATACACTTTGAAGAAGCGCAAATTTAATATTTTTTAACTTAATTTAACCCAATAGTTGAATACTTTTGATTTTTGTATGATTTCATGCAAGTTAAGGTTGTTAAACAATAAGAAAAACGTAAAATAACTTTTATCACTGACAATTAATAGTTTACATTATCATTATGAATGAAAGTGCTATCTACGTTACGTAGCACCTTCATTCACACCGAGAATTGTATTCTTTTTATGGCATTCATATTGTAAAAAAGGAGTTATGTGTGCCCATAACACCTTCTTCCATTGAGAATGTTATTTTAGATGTACATAGCTCCTTCATCCGCTGCAGTTTTCAATCTTACAGTAATACTTACACATTTTGAAAGGTGCCATGCGATAGAAGAGTACATAACACCTTCATTCAGTAAAAAAAGTCTTTTTTTTTTAATGTTACATAACACCTTCATCCACTCGTGTCTTTAATTATATTCACAGTGCAATTAATAATAGTTGATCAACAATTAATTTCAAAAAACATCTAAATTCAAATATTTTTCTCTATCAATAAGTTAGTACCTATTGGTATAGGTACGATAAGCTAAGATTGACCTACGGGTACACGTATGGTCAACCGGAGACCCTAAAAGCTGATTTATACAGAGTGATTTATTAGCTTACCGACAAACTTTACTACTATATAAAAGTTTGTGTAATTTGACGTATAGAAAACGGTATACTGCGCCTGGAGGGCCGAAGGCCCGACTAACGAGGCCCGCAGGGCCGAGAATTGAGGTCCGAAGGACCGACGCGAGGCCCGTAGGGCCGAGCCCCAGGGTTAAGGGCCGTAGGCCCGCGCGAGAGCCCGTAGGGCCGAGCGGAGGCCCGCAGGGCCGACCTAGAGCTATCGGCCCGTAGGGCCGATCTAGCTCTAGTTACTATTTATAAAGCTCCAGAACTGATTTCGAACGATAATTAAGCAAGAGTTGATCAAAAAAACGCTTTTTCGGTTTGGGGCGAAGGGGGGCGAATTTTGGGAAAATTTTGGGCTCGGAAATTCGGGGACCGGCGGCCGAGTGCGGGATAATTTTTTGGGGCGGATCGGAGGTCGGGGGGCCCGAGGAGAGCGAAATGACTGAAAAAGATCCTACGAGCGACAAGAAAAATTATTGTGGATCGGGGAAAGTTTTTCGCGCGTCGGAATTGCGGCCGGGGGCCTCGTTCGAGCTGGTGCGTGAGGGAAAACTATAGAAAAACTTCGGAGACGTCTGCGAGTATGCGAACCCGCAAAATATTGCAAATTTTGACGTAAATTTCGAAAACAATCAAATTTTATTTGTGGAGCATTCGCTTTATCGAGACTCGAAGGTTCGTTCACATTTCGCGTTTGCACGTTTTTGGAATAAAAACCACTTTTTAAATTTAATACGGCCCTATTGACTACGGAAAGTGTTTCGTGAACGCACGTTTGTTCTTTTTTTTTAGTTTCCCGCGCGCGAGGGGACATTTTTTTCGCATTAATTTTATAACGTGGAAATCTGCAATACCGACATGACAATAAGGTTATAATATATTATGACAGCTTATTAAATGTAAATTATTGTGCGTAAAATTTAGCCGTTTTAATCGCGATAAATATGATATTAAGTCGAAATTATTATTCAAAACGTCGTGCTGAATCGGTGGGAAGTGCATTTGGAGACATACATAAAATTTTTTTGTGCATCTGGAAACTGTACGATTCATGGGTCCGAGACATTTACTGTGTTTGTTGCGTGGTATGTGTTTTTTCGACTGAAGATAAATTTCTTATGGGCTGCTTCGACTCGAAAAGAAGGTTATCGAAGAGTGTTTTAAAATTATTTGTGTTAAATTAAAAGTGTGACATTTCGGTCGAGATGTTGATTCGACATCTTGACTGTCTGATGGAAGATAAATTTGGCAAAATTAATAAGTTCTTAATAGATTCGGCGTTTACTGTGTGCAAATCGAGTTTAATTTTTGTACCGACTAAATTGAAAAAGCCATTTGCATTAAAATTTTCAGTTTTATGGTTGGCAGCCGCTACGATCCACTGTATCGTCTTCGGAATAGTTAAAAACCCTTTCGGAAGATGATACAGTGTATCGTAACAGCTATTGGCAACCGTACCGACAACATTAGTACAAGTGGCTATTTCGATTTAGTTTGTCGAAAGGAAAGTTAGTGGGTAAAATTGAAATTTTTATATTCTGGTGTTTTAAAGGGAGTTTAGAGTAAAGACTTACTCTTTTTCGAGCTATCGACATCATCAAGTTGTGATGTTTGTGTCTAGGTAAACGAATTTAAAAGCTTTGGATCTTTTTCAAATAATATTAACGTTAGAATTAAATGGTGTTTTAAGTAAAGTGTTAGTACAGTGTATCGAAACACAACTGTAGCAAGGAAATTAACAAAATTAATGCTAATGGCTGTTTCAATTTAGGTAGTGCAAAAAACCAAATTATAAATTTGTTTGTGCGGTCTTAAGAATCTTACGGCTTCGATTCAATCGGGTAACTATCTTTAACCTCTCGGGTAGCTTGGAAGTGATATATTGGTATATTAAGTAAGGTGATACAGTGTATGGAAACAACTGCAGCAAGGAAAGTAACAAAATTAATGCAAATAGCTGTTTCAATTTAGGTAGTGCAAAAAACCAAATTATAAATTTCTGTTTGTGCGGTCTTAAGAATCTTACGGCTTCGATTCAATCGGGTAACTATCTTTAACCTATCGGGTAGCTTGGAAGTGATATATTGGTATATTAAGTAAGGTGATACAGTGTATGGAAACAACTGCAGCAATAAAAGTAACAAAATTAATAAAAATGGCTGTTTCAATTTAGGTAGTGCAAAAAACCAAATTATAAATTTCTGTTAATGCGATGTTAACAATCTTACGGCTTCGATCTTCAATTCAATCGGGTAACTATCTTTAACCCATCGGATAGCTTCAAAGTGGTATATTACTCCATATTTGTACTTATTCGATCGCTTTTTATTCTATTTGATCTATTTAATCTGTTTGATGTAGTAAAATTGTAATTTAAATCGAGTTTTTTGCTTCTCGGTCTTTTATGAGGTTGATCGGTAAGGTGCACAGATTACTTTAGGATGTAATGTTGGGGTATTTTCGGGATATAAATTACCGAGTGATTTATATTGGGTTACATAACACTTTCATTTATAGTTGGGTGTTTCAAAATTAAAACAAAAAAATATTTATCAGTTTTCAGTAAGGGAATCAAACAGTTTTGTATATATTTATTTAAACGTGCCTTGCAATACTGATTAGATTAGGAAGGTGCCTATAAAATACACACTGAAGAAGCGCAAATTTAATATTTTTTAATTTAATTTAACCCAATAATTGAATACCTTTGATTTTTGTATGATTTCATGCAAGTTTAGGTTGTTAAACAATAAGAAAAACGTAAAATAACTTTTATCACTGACAATTAATAGTTTACATTATCATTATGAATGAAAGTGCTATCTACGTTACGTAGCACCTTCATTCACACCGAGAATTGTATTCTTTTTATGGCATTCATATTGTAAAAAAGGACTTATGTGTGCCCATAACACCTTCTTCCATTAAGAATGTTATTTTAGATGTACATAGCTCCTTCATCCGCTGCAGTTTTCAATCTTACAGTAATATTTACACATTACACGGGTACACGTATGGTCAACCGGAGACCCTAAAAGCTGATCTATACAGAGTGATTTATTAGCTTACCGACTTTACTGTATGAAAGTTTGTGTAATTTTAAGACAAAAAAATTATTTGGACATACTATGCCCGATTGCACTTATTTAAGAAATTGGATCGCTTCAAAGTTTACTACAGCCAATTTACCAAATATCAAAAAAAGTAGGCTTAGAACAAAAAAACAACCAATAATACACAATTTAGCACTCTAAAATATGCCGATGTACTTTTTGTCTATTGTTGTTGCTATTGTTGCAATGGAAGGGCTGCTGTTTTAATCAACAACACTATAACAGCAAACTGACATGCGTATTTTTGTTTGTTATAAGTTATAAGCCACCTATTTTTGTTGATATTTATTACATTCGTCTGTTTTGCAGTAAGTTTTGAAGTCGTGAAATCGGACAAATGTACAATGATATTTTTCTTTAACATTACACGGCTTTCATAAGACAAAGTTTGTCTGTGAACTAATAAATCACCCTGTGTAAAGGTATTTTGCAGACTCACGACGTAAAAATACCGACTACATCGAATATTAATTTCTAGGTAATAATTGGCAAGCTTGACGTACAGAACAAGTATAGAATACGGTATTCTGTGCCTCGAGGGCCGAAGGCCCGACAAACGAGGGCCGTAGGCCCGAGGCGAGGCCCGCAGGGCCGAGCCCTTTGTTAAGGGCCGTAGGCCCGCGCGAGGCCCGTAGGGCCGAGCCGGAGGCCCGGAGGGGCTGAGCGAAGGCCCGGAGGGCCTGAGTGAAGGCCCGTAGGGCCGACCTAGAGCTATCGGCCCGCAGGGCCGATCTAGCTCTAGTTAATATTTATAAAGCTCCAGAACTGATTTCCGATGATAATTAAGCAAGAGTTGATCAAAAAAACGGTTTTTCGGTTTGGGGGGACGGGGGGCGAATTTTGGGAAAATTTTGAGCTCGGAAATTCGGGGACCGGCGGGAGAGGCTGGGATAATTTTTTGGGGCGGATCGGCGGTCGGGGGGCCCGGGGAGAGCGAAAAGTATGAAAAAAACCTACGAGCGCCACAAGCGACTCGCAAAAATCGGGGAAAGTTTTTTGGGCGTTGGAATTGCGGCTGGGGGCCTTAATCGAGCTCGTGCGCACGGGAAAATTATTCGAAAACCTCGGAGAACTTCGAGAGTATGCAAACTCGGAAAATATTGCAATTTTGACGTAAATTCCTAAAACAATCAAATTTCATTTGTGGAGCATTCACTTTATCGAGACTCGAAGGTTCGTTCACATTTCGCGTTTGCACGTTTTTGCAATAAAAACCACTTTTTAAATTTAATACGGCCCTTTTGACCACGGGACGTGTTTCGTGAACGCACGTTTGTACTTTCTTTTTTAGTTTCCCGCGCGCGAGGGAACATTTTTTTCGCATTAATTTTATAACGTGGAAATCTGCAATACCGACATGACAATAAGGTTATAATATATTATGACAGCTTATTAAATGTAAATTATTGTTCATAAAATTTAACCGTTTTAATCGGATAAATATGATATTAAGTCGAAATTATTATTCAAAACGTCGTGCTGAATCGGTGGGAAGTGCATTTGGAGACATACATAATTTTTTTTTGTGCATCTGGAAACTCTACGATCTATGGGTCCGAGACATTTATTGTCTTTGTTACGTGGTATGTGTTATTTCGAGTCAAGTAAAATTTGTTATGGGTCGTTTCGACTCGAAAATAAGGTTATCGAAGAGTGTTAAATTAAAATTATTTGTGTTAAATAAAAAATGGGAAATTTCAGTCGAGATGTTAATTCGACATCTTTACTGCTCGATGGAAGATAAATTTGGCGCAATTAATAAGTTCTTAATAGATTCGGCGTGTTTACTGTGTGCAAATCGAGTTTGATTTTTGTACCGACTAAATTGGAAAAGCCATTTGCATTCAAATTTTCAGTTTTATGGTCCGCAGCTGCTACGATCCACTGTATTGTCTTCGAAACAGTTAAAAAGCCTCTCGGAAGATTATACAGTGTATCGAAACAGCTATTGGCAACCGTACCGACAACATTAGTACAAGTGGCTATTTCGATTTTGTTAGTCGAAGAGAAAGTGAGTGACTAAAATTGAAATTTTTATATTCTGATGGTATTTTAAAGGGAGTTTAGGGTAAGGTTGTGTATCGAAACAACTGCAGCAAGGAAATTAACAAAATTAATGCTAATGGCTGTTTCAATTTAGGTAGTGCAAAAAACCAAATTATAAATTTCTGTTTGTGCGGTCTTAAGAATCTTACGGCTTCGATCTTCAATTCAATCGGGTAACTATCTTTAACCCATCGGATAGCTTCAAAGTGGTATATTACTCCATATTTGTACTTATTCGATAGCTTTTTATTCTATTTGATCTATTTAATCTGTTTGATGTAGTAAAATTGTAATTTAAATCGAGTTTTTTGCTTCTCGGTCTTTTATGAGGTTGTTCTGTAAGGTGCACAGAGTACTTTAGGATGTAATGTTGGAGTATTTTCGGGATATAAATTACCGAGTGATTTATATTGGGTTACATAACACCTTCATTCATAGTTGGGTGTTTCAAAATTAAAACAAAAAAATATTTATCAGTTTTCAGTAGGGAATCAAACAGTTTTGTATATATTTATTTAAACGTGCATTGCAAAACTGATTAGATTAGGAAGGTGCCTATAAAATAAACTTTGAAGAAGCGCAAATTTAATATTTTTTAACTTAATTTAACCCAATAATTGAATACCTTTGATTTTTGTATGATTTCATGCAAGTTAAGGTTGTTAAACAATAAGAAAAACGTAAAATAACTTTTATCACTGACAATTAATAGTTTACATTATCTTTATGAATGAAAGTGCTATCTACGTTACGTAGCACCTTCATTCACACCGAGAATTGTATTCTTTTTATGGCATTCATATTGTAAAAAAGGGGTTATGTGTGCCCATAACACCTTCTTCCATTAAGAATGTTATTTTAGATGTACTCCTTCATCCGCTGCAGTTTTCAATCTGACAGTAATATTTACATATTACACGGGTACACGTATGGTCAACCGGAGACCCTAAAAGCTGATCTATACAGAGTGATTTATTAGCTTACCGACTTTACTGTATGAAAGTTTGTGTAATTTTAAGACAAAAAAATTATTTGAACATACTATGCCCGATTGCACTTATTTAAGAAATTGGATCGCTTCAAAGTTTACTACAGCCAATTTACCAAATATCAAAAAAAGTAGGCTTAGAACAAAAAACAACCAATAATAATACACAATTTAGCACTCTAAAATATGCCGATGTACTTTTTGTCTATTGTTGTTGCTGTTGTTGCAATGGAAGGGCTGCTGTTTTAATCAACAACACTATAACAGCAAACTGACATGCGTATTTTTGTTTGTTATAAGTTATAAGCCACCTATTTTTGTTGATATTTATTACATTCGTCTGTTTTGCAGTAAGTTTTGAAGTCGTGAAATCGGACAAATGTACAATAAAATTTTTCTTTAACATTACACGAGCTTTCATATGAGAAAGTTTGTCTGTGAACTAATAAATCACCCTGTGTAAAGGTATTTTGCAGACTCACGATGTAAAAATACCGACTACATCGAATATTAATTTCTAGGTAATAATTGGCAAGCTTGACGTACAGAACAAGTATAGAATACAGTATTCTGTGCCTCGAGGGCCGAAGGCCCGACAAACGAGGGCCGTAGGCCCGAGGCGAGGCCCGCAGGGCCGAGCTCTTTGTTAAGGGCCGTAGGCCCGCGCGAGGCCCGTAGGGCCGAGCAGGAGGCCCGGAGGGCCTAAGCGAAGGCCCGGAGGGCCTGAGTGAAGGCCCGTAGGGCCGACCTAGAGCTATCGGCCCGCAGGGCCGATCTAGCTCTAGTTAATATATATAAAGCTCCAGAACTGATTTCGAACGATAATTAAGCAAGAGTTGATCAAAAAAACGGTTTTTCGGTTTGGGGGAAGGGGGGCGAATTTTGGGAAAATTTTGGGCTAGGAAATTCGGGGACCGGCGGGAGAGGCTAGGATAATTTTTTGGGGCGGATCGGTGGTCGGGGGGCCCGGGGAGAGCGAAAAGTATGAAAAAAACCTACGAGCGCCACAAGCGACTCGCAAAAATCGGGGAAAGTTTTTTGGGAGTTGGAATTGCGGCTGGGGGCCTTAATCGAGCTCGTGCGCACGGGAAAATTATTCGAAAACCTCGGAGAACTTCGAGAGTATGCAAACTCGGAAAATATTGCAATTTTGACGTAAATTTCTAAAACAATCAAATTTTATTTGTGGAGCATTCACTTTATCGAGACTCGAAGGTTCGTTCACATTTCGCGTTTGCACGTTTTTGCAATAAAAACCACTTTTTAAATTTAATACGGCCCTTTTGACCACGGGACGTGTTTCGTGAACGCACGTTTGTACTTTTTTTTTAGTTTCCCGCGCGCGAGGGGACATTTTTTTCGCATTAATTTTATAACGTGGAAATCTGCAATACCGACATGACAATAAGGTTATAATATATTATGACAGCTTATTAAATGTAAATTATTGTTCTTAAAATTTAGCCGTTTTAATCGGATAAATACGATATTAAGTCGAAATTATTATTCAAAACGTCGTGCTGAATCGGTGGGAAGTGCATTTGGAGACATACATAAATTTTTTTTGTGCATCTGGAAACTCTACGATCTATGGGTCCGAGACATTTATTGTCTTTGTTACGTGGTATGTGTTATTTCGAGTCAAGTAAAATTTGTTATGGGTCGTTTCGACTCGAAAATAAGGTTATCGAAGAGTGTTAAATTAAAATTATTTGTGTTAAATTAAAAATGGGACATTTCAGTCGAGATGTTAATTCGACATCTTTACTGCTCGATGGAAGATAAATTTGGCGCAATTAATAGATTCGGCGTGTTTACTGTGTGCAAATCGAGTTTGATTTTTGTACCGACTAAATTGAAAAAGCCATTTGCATTCAAATTTTCTGTTTTATGGTCCGCAGCTGCTACGATCCACTGTATTGTCTTCGGAACAGTTAAAAACCCTCTCGGAAGATTATACTGTGTATCGAAACAGCTATTGGCAACCGTACCGACAACATTAGTATAAGTGGCTATTTCGATTTTGTTAGTCGAAGAGAAAGTGAGTGACTAAAATTGAAATTTTTATATTCTGATGGTATTTTAAAGGGAGTTTAGGGTAAGGTTGTGTATCGAAACAACTGCAGCAAGGAAATTAACAAAATTAATGCTAAATGGCTGTTTCAATTTAGGTAGTGCAAAAAACCAAATTATAAATTTCTGTTTGTGCGGTCTTAAGAATCTTACGGCTTCGATTCAATCGGGTAACTATCTTTAACCTCTCGGGTAGCTTGGAAGTGATATATTGGTATATTAAGTAAGGTGATACAGTGTATGGAAACAACTGCAGCAATGAAAGTAACAAAATTAATACAAATGGCTGTTTCAATTTAGGTAGTGCAAAAAACCAAATTATAAATTTCTGTTAATGCGATGTTAACAATCTTACGGCTTCGATCTTCAATTCAATCGGGTAACTATCTTTAACCCATCGGATAGCTTCAAAGTGGTATATTACTCCATATTTGTACTTATTCGATAGCTTTTTATTCTATTTGATCTATTTAATCTGTTTGATGTAGTAAAATTGTAATTTAAATCGAGTTTTTTGCTTCTCGGTCTTTTATGAGGTTGTTCGGTAAGGTGCACAGAGTACTTTAGGATGTAATGTTGGAGTATTTTCGGGATATAAATTACCGAGTGATTTATATTGGGTTACATAACACCTTCATTCATAGTTGGGTGTTTCAAAATTAAAACAAAAAAATATTTATCAGTTTTCAGTAGGGAATCAAACAGTTTTGTATATATTTATTTAAACGTGCATTGCAAAACTGATTAGATTAGGAAGGTGCCTATAAAATAAACTTTGAAGAAGCGCAAATTTAATATTTTTTAACTTAATTTAACCCAATAATTGAATACCTTTGATTTTTGTATGATTTCATGCAAGTTAAGGTTGTTAAACAATAAGAAAAACGTAAAATAACTTTTATCACTGACAATTAATAGTTTACATTATCATTATGAATGAAAGTGCTATCTACGTTACGTAGCACCTTCATTCACACCGAGAATTGTATTCTTTTTATGGCATTCATATTGTAAAAAAGGAGTTATGTGTGCCCATAACACCTTCTTCCATTGAGAATGTTATTTTAGATGTACATAGCTCCTTCATCCGCTGCAGTTTTCAATCTTACAGTAATACTTACACATTTTGAAAGGTGCCATGCGATAGAAGAGTACATAACACCTTCGTTCAGTAAAAAAAGTCATTTTTTTTAATGTTACATAACACCTTCATCCACTCGTGTTTTCAATTATATTCACAGTGCAATTATTAATAGTTGATCAACAATTAATTTTAAAAAACATCTAAATTCAAATATTTTTCTCTATCAATAAGTTAGTACCTATTGGTATAGGTACGATAAGCTAAGATTGACCTACGGGTACACGTATGGTCAACCGGAGACCCTAAAAGCTGACCTATACAGGGTGATTTATTAGCTTACCGACAAACTTTACTACTATATAAAAGTTTGTGTAATTTGACGTATAGAATACGGTATTCTGTGCCTGGAGGGCCGAAGGCCCGACTAACGAGGCCCGCAGGGCCGAGAATCGAGGTCCGAAGGACCGCCGCGAGGCCCGTAGGGCCGAGCCCCAGGGTTAAGGGCCGTAGGCCCGCGCGAGAGCCCGTAGGGCCGAGCGGAGGCCCGCAGGGCCGACCTAGAGCTATCGGCCCGTAGGGCCGATCTAGCTCTAGTTAATATTTATAAAGCTCCAGAACTGATTTCCGATGATAATTAAGCAAGAGTTGATCAAAAAAACGGTTTTTCGGTTTGGGGTGAAGGAGGTGGAAATTTGGGAAAAATTTTTTTTCGGAAATTCGGGGACCGGCGGGAGAGGCTACGATAATTTTTTGGGGCGGATCGGAGGTCGGGGGGCCCGGGGAGAGCGAAATGAGGGAAAAAAACCTACGAGCGCCACAAGCGACTCGCAAAAATCGGGGAAAGTTTTTTGGGCGTTGGAATTGCGGCTGGAGGCCTTAATCGAGCTCGTGCGCACGGGAAAATTATTCGAAAACCTCGGAGAACTTCGAGAGTATGCGAACTCGGAAAATATTGCAATTTTGACGTAAATTTCGGATCCCGTTGTTTTTTGGATTTGTGGCGGATTCGCTTTATCGCGACTCGGTGGTTCGTTCACATTTCGCATTTGTGCATTTTTGCGGCAAATTTGACTTTTTAAGCTTAATTCGGCACATTTGGTAATGAAAAATGTTTAATATACGCGCGTTTGTACTTTTTTTTTACTTTTGCGCCCGTTTGGCGTTTTTTTTTGCGCACTTTTTATTTTGGAGTTAGGTATCTGTAATTGGAAAACCGACTGAGTGTGTAAATACGATTTTACGATTTAAAAATTACACATCTGTCAAATTTTATTTACTGACAGCTGTGAAATTGTGAAAGGTAATTTTATCAAATTAGATGATATTTGGACGGTTTTTAACGAGATGATATGATATTTAAGTCCAAGTGTTTATTTAACATCTCGACGGCCCGCTGGAAAACAAATTTGGCGAAATTAGTAAACTTCAGTGTCGAGGAAGGAAAAGTTTCTGCGGCTTCGATTAGATGAGGTTACTTTCTTTAATCGAGTCTCTCGGTGACTTTGCATTGGTATGTTATTACATTTGGGCTTATTTGGGGAGCATTTGATTGTATTCTTCACTGTGCGAAGCAATAAAATTGTAATTTTAAGATGTTTAGCTTTTTGATCTTGTGCCTGCAAATAAAGTTGAAATGGAAGATATTAGAGACCGCGAACCGTCAAAAAAAGCGTATTAAACACTTTCGACTACGGACTTGGGAAACGTACTTGTGTGTTGTGTGGAAAATGTCGATTGAGGCAGAACGAAAGTTATTGATTTTTTACGATACTTGCGAGTTTATTCAAAATATTTTTACATCTGTTGTTCAGATGCTTTTTTAAATTTGAAAGTATAAGATATCTCGTGTGTGACTATACGGTACGGTATTCTGTGCCTGGAGGGCCGGAGGCCCGACGAACGAGGCCCAAAGGGCCGAGAAACGAAGTCCAAAGGACCGACGCGAGGCCCGTAGGGCCGAGCCTGAAGTCAAAGGCCGCAGGCCACCACAAGAGCCTGTAACTTACAACTAACAACAAAAAAATGTTTTTGTCCAAAATTCGCCGCCTGGAGGGTCAAAGTCCCGGCGAATGAGGCCAGAGAAATGAGGTTTGAAGGGCCAACGTAAGGCCCGCAGAGCCGAGCCTGAAGGTAACGCGCGAGAGCCTGTAACTTAAAATTGATAATAAAAAAAACAAACTCTTAGACAATTCGCTCGCTTTTTATAACTTACAACTTTCAATACAAAATTAATCGAAAAATAAATAAAAAATAATTACACTGATTGTAATTTAATACTTAATACAAAAATATACTTATAATAAAGAAACAAATTTAAGCAAAAATCCACGCACCAAGTAAGTCCCTTATAAAAGATTGAATGATACTACGTGTATATCCAAAACCGAGAGAAGTAATCTACAATTCATTGCTAAAATGACTTAAAAATAACGTATTGAAATATTCTGGCGCATTTTGACAAAGTCAAAACAAACTTTTAAAAAAGGCTAGCTTCCTTCAAGTTACGTAGTTACTTGGAATGAGTCGTACGACACTTTTCCTGATTTTGACTATGAAGTGGTAATTGGAGGAATCTAAAATCTGCCAAATTTAGATGCATTTCATCTATCCATGTGGCATTTCCAAAAGTAGCTTCGAATTCGTGGACTTTATACAATAAAAAGGTTCTACGACATTTCTTTTTCCACGTTGCCACCTTTTACTAGCGATAAAATATATACTTCGACTCGGAAAGTGTCTTAAACTAGAGACGAGAACACATTTATGTTGTATTTTGTCGAAACAATGCTTTTCTAATAAAAATCTTAAAAGCACCTGTCCAGTTCAGTTGTATTAGATCGCTATATTGTGGAAGTTGACAAAGTTTCAACTTTGCTACCTGCAATAAAAATATTTAATTTTGAACCATTTGCCGATCTATCGACTTACCGTCGTGTGTTCCAGCACGAAATTGTTAAAATCCAACAACTTCTCGATATAAATACTTATGCCGTTTTATTTTGGGATTAACGGAACCGTTATAGAATAGCTATACGCTTTGTACGGTTTTCGACAATTGCCATTAACATTCCCTCGTGATGTCTCGTGTAGTATTTGGCAAACCTACAGAGATTAACTTAAGTTCAGAATATCTTTTGTCCCTATTAACAAAATCCATTCCATTCTAATCGATTAGTTTGGTCGCAAGCTTCTGCCGCATGTGAAGTTATATTCGTCCGATTGTTAATAATTTAATCGCACTTTTGTTTTTGTCGTAATGTATTCGATAAAAATTACATTTGCAAAGTCGTCTTCCTTTTTTTGCCGAGAGAACTATTCCGAAAGTAATAGATTGAGTTTGTCTGCAATTAAGATTATTTTTGTTTACTTAAAATCCAATCAAATTCTGTTTCAAAGGTTAAAATTACTACTTTGTAATGTAAATTATTAATTAATTAAAAATAGCAGTGAAAGATTCACAAATATTACTAACCTGTTAAATTTTCGTCGAATAAATACCAGGTGTTCTATTATTAATTACCTACTTTCACATCTGGTAATGTTACGACGAATTAAAGTATTTCAAATTAAAATAATCTGTAAATTTATATCCGTTACCGTAGTTTGAAGGTCGTCGCTAACTTTTAAAACCATATGCTATACATATTACAAACTTTTCTTAGTTCTTTTTACAAATGTCCCTACAAAATCTGATATACCGGGCCGTTGAACAATTTGTGTACGCAAAAGAATTTCATTTAAATGTAAAATTCTTTATTATTTCGATAGGATTTGATATTATCATTGGCGATTTCGTGTTTTTTTTACATAACAAAACTATTTTTTAACATATTGAGTATTGAGTATTTATGGATCCGTATTATTTCTTCGTTTCTTTTAAACAGTAAGTTCAATAATTATTTCTCACATTTATTAAATAAAAATTTTATTCGGAATAACATTGGTCGTTGACACGTCCCTATTTTTATTTAAAACTCTTTATAAAACTATTTACGAATTTACGTTAAATTGGCGGGTAAAATTTGAATATTAATTTTATCCATCCTAAATTGTAATACCCGCAACCCGCAATGCTCCACGTATCTCGATCGAAAGTTTTCCGTTGTTCGAGGGGGGTGTGTTACAAGTTACAATGACAGTGACCAGTGATCAGTGCGTCCGCATAAACTTCGTTGTTGTGAAACTTGTGTACTGTTTTTTTATATTTTAGGTCTTTTTGTGGTTTTTTATTTTGTGTTTTTTGGGTACTTTCAATACCTATTTTTTCGTTGGAGTAAGTAGTAACTCCTATTTGACATTGATTGATGTATAAATTCATTTTCAATTTTTATTAAGGGACGCCATTTTAATATTTCTGCCGACTCTGATGCGTATCTATTTTTCGTAATTTTATTTATAAGTAAATTGTTTCAAATAATAATTAAAAATACAAAATATTTTGTTCGTAATATTTCGTTTAAAACGGAGTTAATATAAATTTATTATTTGTCGGTTCGACCGCACTCAAACAAGATGGCCGTGGTGAACCACGTCTTTTTTGTTGAAGCAATTAATTTATCTATTAAATTTTAAATCATTTACAAATTTCACTTATTGAAGTATATTTACTATAAATATTTTGGAGTAAAAAAGTAGATGAGATTTAGTGTCGAATTAATTGCTTTTAATCTTACACACAATATCCCAGGGTCGATAATTTTTGAGACCAAAAAAATTATAGTACGATGAAACCCATTGGAAAAGGTAAAGAATATAACAAAAATGTAAGAAAAAATAATTTACGGGCGATCTGAGGTCGGGAAGGAGACGGGGGTGAGTTTTTAAGGGTAAAAAACGGTTTATCTCGATTTCCGGCAAAACTACAAGTCCTATGAAAGAAAGTTAAATGGCAAAGTTGTAGGTAATAAAAAGATCTACAACTTTTGTTTTTACACTTTTTTTACATAACCTCACAATTTATGTGAAAAACTCAAATAACCAAGTTTTTGGTTTTTTATTTGTATCTTGTGCAAAAAATTATATTTTTTTACAAAATTTGTTGAAAACTTACCTTTTTATGTCCCAAACAGACAGTAATTGTCTCGGTTCAAAATATTCATTTCTTCACCTTATTTTGACTTAATACCGAAAAAGCACCCTAATTTTCGATCGAAAATTCTCACGTCAAAATGTCAGCTTTTTTAAAAAATTCGGTGGGCTTTTTGTTCGTTAAAATCTCTACTTTCTGATGGTATATAAAAAAATATACATTACTATGGTAAATGTTCTCAGAAAATGCAAATGAAGCCCCCTTTAAATCCTACTTTTAATTACAAATTTTTAAATATTTAGAACAACTATTTTCGCAAGTTTCTTGAAATCTTTATGTTTTATGGATTTGTATTTTTTTCGTTTATCAATGTTACATGAAATCTTACGTTTTTTGAGTAATTAAAGTATAAATTTTATCAAATAGCTCAAAATTGATTCAAAAAAAAATTTCGGATTCGAGTTTTTTTCGTTTATTTGCATTTTCTGAGATTTAAAAGACGGTTTATGCGCCCTAATTGTCTCTGTCATGACAATTTGCTTTTTTTTAAATGCCATTTTAAATTTTTAAGTTGTGTTGAACAGAATTTATACGGTGGAAACTTGAATCTTGATCATCGGATTTAACATATAATATAGAATATCACACTTCTGTTAATATTGGCCTTCCTGACTATTTTACAATAAAATACGAAATACATTTTTTTTTTGAAAATAAAAAGTTTCTTCTAATTTAGTTAGAAGATTTTTTTATTTATTCAACCGTTTTCGAGAAAATGAAAGAAAATTAATCAGTTTTTAACTGTTTCTCGCGTCAATCTTGATTTTAACGCACGTCAGATTTTTTTTATTTATTTATTTTGTATTAAAATAAGAATTTGGAATGTATTAGGAAAATAACTAAATAATTTTTCTTCATTTTCTCGAAAACGGCTGAATCGATTAAAAATATTATAACTGTATTAAAAGACGCATTTTATTCTTTTAAAGCTTTTTATTTCGTATTTTGCTGTAAAATAATCAGGTGGACCTATATTTACAGAACTTTCTTTTCTGATGATCAAAATTCAAGTTACGACCTAGCTAATCGATGTTCATGTTCGAACGCGCTGTTGGAGCACAAATCTTATCATTTTAGAACGCGAGCTCATTTGTTCCAACTGCATTAAAAAACGGAACTTTGATGTTTGAATACTCGAACAATTGTTTGGGCAATTATAAAACACGCTAAAAATATGCATGGAATTCATGTTCGAGTGCGCTGTTCGGACACAAGGCTGTCATTTTAAAACACGCGCTCATTTGTTCGAAATACATTTAAAAACGCAATTTTGACGTTCGAGTGCTCAAACTGCTATTCGTGCAATAAAAAAATACGCCGATTATAACCTATAACTTATGTACCGTGTTCATTTATCTCTAAAAATATGACACTGCAGAAACCAAAGTGTTAATTTATTATGGTGGATTACTAAATCGCCTCTGTTTTTTTTTAAGTCTATAAATAAATTGCATAACTTTCAAAATTCAAAATAAAATAAAATATCTGTATGCGCGCCCATGTATTTTGTCATCATCTTAAAACATTTCGTGTCCAAAATTCAGAACTAGCGAAAACAGTTGGTAAATGTTCCCCTTACAGGCACGGTTAAACGTCAAAATAATTCGATGCTATAAACCTTAAAAACTGAAAGTTTGAAGTTAACAACGTTGTCGAATTTAACAATGCTGATTTTCGCGGTAAAATATTTTTTCGAACAAGGGGGAAAATTTATTTAAATTTTTTTAACAAAAACAAAGACTGTTATCTGAGTTACGGGTTAAATAATCAATTTTCGGATTCCATTGCCTAAAAGGAGTACTTTACACCCAATAATCCCACAAGAATTAAAAATTAATTTCTTCCCGGGGGGATTAAAAAAGAATTATTAATAAATCGAGTCAAATTTTAACAAAGTAATGCGTATCAGATATTTTGCGTTACCAGCATTATTATGGTTATTTTCGCACGGCTTTCTATAAAGCTTTTTATTTGTCTTTAAAATTTATATTTTATTTGAAATTATTGTGATTAGCGTTCATCTTTTAAACTACGGGGTACAAAAAATAGCATATACAGTGTGTCCCCGGATTGTTTTCACTATAGGTGTGATCGACCAAAAATTTTGGAATACCGTTTTGATATTTTGGAATCTCTTTCTGCTTGGTCTGGAAAGTATTTCGAGTAGATTTTTTATTTAAAAAAATCAAGGTGGTAATGACAATTGAGAAATAACTATTTTCTGCTTAGGTAAAGTGGTTTTTTGGTTATCGATATGACAAAATGTTGTTGAGAAAAGTTGTTCAGAAGATGAAATTATACCTCTTTGCAGAATTTCAAAAATTTTGGATCACTTTGATATTGAAATTATTTTTTTTCGAATTTAAGAAAAAATTAATTTAAAATCAAATCATCGAATATTTTTTAAATTATGTAAAAAGTTATAATTTCATTTTCTGAACAACTTTTCTCAATAACGTTTTGTCATATCGATAACCAAAAAGGCATTTTAACTAAACAGAAAATAGTTTTTTCACAATTGCCATGGCCACCTTGATTTTTTTTTCATTAATTTGCTCAAAATACTTTTCAGACCAAGCAAGACGGAATTTCAAAATATCAAAACGATAGTCCAAAATTTTTCGTCTATCACACCTATTATAGTGAAGCCAATCCGGGGACAGAAAATACCGATTTAATCGAAGTGATCCTCCAATATTTTTTATTTTTTGCATAGGGCCCTAATTTTATATTCTGAACAACTTTTTCTACTAATATTTTGCCGTATTATTGACCAAAATGGCACTTTACCTAAACATACAATAGTTTTTTCCCAATTGACATGACCACCTTAATTTTTTTTAATAAAAAAAATGTCTCTAAAGACTTTTCAAATTAAGCAGAGAGGGATTCCAAAATACCAAAACGATATTCCAAAAGTTTTGGTCGATCACACCTATAGTGAAGTCAATCTGGGGACACACTGTGCTTATATGATTAGAAAAAAATAGCACACAAACTTCGGTGGAAAGTTTCATTTTTGTCTCGAGTTATTTTTGCTCTCGACAGGAACGAAACACTTTCCGCCTCTGTATGTAATAATCTTATATTACAAAGCAATACAATGTGAAACATACGGGCTTCGCTGAACGTACTTACGCAAGGGGTACAAAAAAACTGAAATATCCATTTAATCACTTTATTTTATTTAAAAACTAATTCAATCAATTTCGAATTCCTCAATTTCTAAATACGTAGAAGTTGCTTAATTTGAGACGGCGGAATTTTTACACAACATGGATACTTTTACAATAGTGTTCAAATATTCACTTATAAATAAATAATATTAAGATTAACCGTGCTAATTTTTTAAAAGCTTCAGTAGCCATTCTCATAGTAATTACATTAAAAAGGACTGTTATTAAATTTCTTACTAATTCATATTTTTTATGATTTCATTTCAGATTATTTTTTACGTTGGTCTAACGTAAAGTAGGTGGTATTTTTTTTCAGGTACAATCAAACTTGCTACGTTAGCAAATCGCAAGCAAGTCGCCGAGAAAGATTACCTTGGCTCGCTAGAAGTTAAAGTCAGCATATCTTTACGCTTCTAGCTGTTTGAGCTGGGTTTCTTTAAAACCAGTTAGATTACCTTGGATCGCTAGAAGTTAAAGTAAGCTTAGCGCCTACGCTTCTAGCTGTTTGATCTGGGTTTCTACTAAACCAGTTAGATTACCTTGGATCGCTAGAAGTTAAAGTAAGCTTAGCGCCTACGCTTCTAGCTGTTTGATCTGGGTTTCTACTGAACCAGTTAGATTACCTTGGCTCGCTAGAAGTTAAAGTAAGCTTAGCGCCTACGCTTCTGGCTGTTTGAGCTGGGTTTCTACTAAACAAAGGTCAATAAAAGCGATTACTTCGCTGCAGACCAATTGTAGATTACCTTGGATCGCTAGAAGTTAAAGTAAGCTTAGGGCCTACGCTTCTAGCTGTTTGATCTGGGTTTCTATAACACACTAGGCTCGACAAAAGTTATTCATTTACTAGAGACCAGTGTAGTTGTAAATTAGTAAGATGAAAATCGAATTACTTATTGATGGGGTTCCAACTGAACACGAAGTGGTTCCGGCCAAGGGCGACGGATCCTGCTTATTTCAGTGCCTTGCGTACCACGCATACGGTTCGATGTCTCGGCATTTACACGTTAGGAAACTTATAGTAGCTTACGTCGTCGAGCATTGGAAAGATTTGGGACCCTATACTCAAACTGCGGATTTTGTCGCTTACCGCACAGCAACCGAATATGAGTCCGAAATGTCGGGCGAATATACTTACGGAAGCAGTTGCGAAATTACGGCCGCGAGTACAATATTCCATTTGAAATTTGAGGTGTATGAAAAAAAAATCTTGAAATACGGCGATCAAGTAGACTATCCCGTCAAACGTATTTATTTTACCGCTGGCGAAAATAAGTCTTACGGCCACTTTGACGTTATTGTTCCGCTAATCTCTGCTAGCGTGCAACAAGAGACGGTTACTACCAATAACGACAATTTGCCAGTTAAAAATAAAGGAGGCAGGCCGCCAAAGAGGAAAAACATAACTCAGTCGGCCCCCTCCGGAAGTAAAAAAATTTGCAATTCCATTGATAGCGAACAAATGGATGTCGAATTTAATTTGAGCAATTTGTCTGGCACGTTGAGTATTAGTACCGATGTACAAACTTCGAAAAATAAAGGTGGCAGACCTTCGAAGTCTAAAAACAAAAATAAAGCCGTTGTTAGTACCGACGAAATGATTTTTAGTACTTCCCAAATGAGTTTGTGCGATACGCAAACAAAGCGCGGAAGGCCTAAATCTCAGAAATCGAACACTCAGCGATCTAACGCGAGTAGTATCGATGTACAGACTCCAAAAAGGACAGCTGGAAGACCTTCCAAAGTTGGAAGACCTTCGAAAGCAAGGAATACAAATAGAATCATCGTTCATAGCGATGAAATAATTGTTGCCGCTTCTGAAATAAATTTAGGCGATAAGCAACCTAATCCTGAAATGCCCGACTCTCAGAAATCGGTCACTCTGCAATCGAATGCAAATAGTATAGATGTGCAGACTCCGACAACAAGAGCTGAAAGTCCTTTCGGTGCAAACAATACAAACAGAATTATTGTTCATAGCGACACAATAATTGTTGCCGCTTCCACAATAAATTTGAACAATGAGCAGCCGAAACGTGGAAGGCCTGCATCTGGGAGATCACAGTCTCAGTTATCGAAAGAGCGAGATTTAAGATATTACGCAATAAATACGCAAACTAAAATAGATGCCGTTGTACGTTACAGCCAAGGCCATCCCGAGGTGCATCGGGACGCCGTGGCTCGCTATTCCCAGCAGTACCCTCCAGTATTGAGGGAAGCTGTCGGATTGAGTAGTTCGGCAAATGATGACGAGGCCGTAATTAGACGTCAAAACTTGAGAGAATTTTCATGTCTCGGCGACAGGCACGGATCGAGTCTAAACGACATTAGGCCCATCCGACTTGCGGTGATTTCGTTACTTTCGAACGAAATTCACAAATGCTCATTTTGTAACGCTTCGATGTTTGTGGAAGAAAAGGGCAAATTAAAATGGTGCTGCGGCGCTGGAGATTATAACGTACATAATCTTCCTCCCTTAGACGCACCTTTTTACGATAACGCGGAATTTCTAAAGAAGGCCCGTTATTTTAATAATTTATTTGCGTTCTCCGCTATCGGAACAACTTACGGCTTCCAGGAGCCTCCCGGTGGCCGCGGAGTTTCGTTCGTTAAGGTGCAAGGACGTATCTATCATCGAGTCTTCGATCTTAGTTACGATAAAACTTCCAATAATACCGCCATGTATATACACGATGGCGCGCACTCAAATTTAGCGGAAACTCAAAATTTGAATCCTCAAATAACGCAAGAGATACACGATTATCTCGCGGCAGTGAATCCGTTAATTGACATGTTCCAGCGTCTTAACGATCATGCTTCGGACGACGCGCTGTTAGTTTTTCAAAAGACCGCGAGAAGTACGCACGGACCAATTTTAGGCGACAGCCATTTTGCTCCGGAGATATCTGCTCTGCTAAAAACGTCTTGCGATTACGAACCGAGACAAGTGTGTGTTTGGAAAATTGGACAAGCTAAGCCTCATACTGTTCATTTTCTCAATCCCGCTTACGAATCTCTCCAATATCCCCTCTTATTTCCACACGGATCTTCCGGATGGTATCCAGATTTGAGGGGGAAAAATGGCAAAAAGATTTCGCAAGTAATGTATTACCGGCACAAAATCTTAGCCGACGCTAGATTTACACGTTGTCGCCGACTTGCTCAAGAGTACGTCGTCGATATGTGGTGTCGCGCAGAGGAAGAAAGACTCCAATATTATCGACATCATCAGAACGCCGAATTGAGAACTGCTACCGCGCGGGAGATAGACGAGACGATTGCCGGAGAAGGACACATCGTTCCCGGTAGAATTTATCTCCCGGCCAGTTTTACTCACGGTCCTCGATATATGCAAGTCAAATATCACGATGCGATGGCCATAGTTTCGAGATTAGGCAAACCTAGCTTTTTCTTGACGGTCACTTGCAACCCTCGCTGGCCAGAAATAGCCGAGAGCTTATACGAGGGCGAATCTTCTATAGATAGGCCGGACTTGTGCAGTCGAGTATTTGCATTAAAAATGCAAAAATTGACGAGGTTAATTTCTTCCGGAAAATTATTCGGAAAAATGATATCGTCGATGCAGGTAGTAGAATTTCAAAAGAGAGGCCTCCCGCACGCTCACATGCTATTTAGAGTCGAAGGCGGAGGCCCCGCCACCACGAGCGACATGGATGCGTTCGTTAGAGCGACGATTCCAGCTGAAGACGAGGCGGGCGGACGCTTGAGAGAGTTAGTTTTGCAACACATGATTCATGCCGATTGCGCAACGAACAATCTCACCGCGCCGTGTATAGACGCCAAGACGAAAAAGTGCTCTAAGCGCTTTCCCAAAAATTGTCAAGACGTCACTACCGTCGATAATAAGGGATTTGTTTCGTACAGACGTCCGGCTTCGGACGCGACGGCAACCATGCCATCCGGCAGGGTGGTAAATAATCAGTGGGTTGTGCCTTACAATCCCGCCGTATTACTGTTGATGGAGTCGCATTGCAATCTAGAAATAGCCAATACCGCCAAGGTCGTCAAGTACCTCTACAAGTACATACACAAAGGACCGGATTATGCTAGTGCCGCAGTTCGGGGTCCCGACGAAATCGAAAATTTTGTAAATTTTAGATACGTCAGTGCTTCCGAGGCGGTACACAGAATATTCGAGTTTGACCTTTGCTGTAGAACGCCCAATGTCGTTGCGTTGCCGATACACCTTCCGAACGAAGAGAGTATAATTTTCCGTCGCGGCGACGAACAGCAAGCTAAAGAGGCGTCGTATTCGAAGCTATTAATTTATCTCAATAGACCGAAAATTCCGGAGTTGGATAACTTAAATATGCTCGAATTTTACGAACGTTATAACGTCGACAGCAAGCCTCGAAAACAGGCTACCGTTCCGGTAATAGAGCACGAGTCGAAAAAACACTTTCTCACCAAGAGAGTCAGAGGCGAGTGCGTTGCAAGAATTTATTTTATTTCTCCCAGTCTGGGAGAAATTTATTTTCTACGAATGTTACTCTCTCGATTTCCGTGCTCGAGCTTCGAAGACCTGAGAACCGTCGATGGTGTAGTTCACGAAACTTTTCAAAAGGCGGCGTTTGCCAAAGGTATCTTGAACGACAATAACGAATTTCGCGAAGCCATTCGTGAGGCCGGTGGTTTCAAGACCGGCAAGAGCCTGAGACATTTATTCTTCAGCTTGATAATGTTCGGCGCTCCTGCGGCCGTACTGTGGGACGAGTTTAGGGAATTATTGTGCGAAGATTATCTCTTGCGTGATCCCGACAATCCCGAAAGAGCCATAAATCTTGGCCTTTGCGACTTGGATCGCCTTCTGAGAACGCACGGCAAGACGTTGGCCGGTTTCGGTCTACCGGCCGTAGACGATCAGACCACCGAATTAGGAAGAGAGCCTCTTAGGTGGTCCGCAACTGCGTGTAATCAATTCGTGGAAACGTGGGAATGTAGGCTGAGTTCGGAACAAAAAGCTTTGTACGACAAATTCGTAAACACGTCTATTGCTTACGAATTAAAGTCGAACGTCTTCTTTCTTGACGGTCCCGCGGGCAGCGGAAAGACCGTACTTCTAAAAACCATCACGGCAAAACTTAGAAGCGAAAGCAAAATCGTTCTTTGCACGGCCTCGACCGGCATCGCGGCGATGAATCACGAAGGCGGAATAACAGCACATTCCATGTTTCGTTTGCCGCTAGAATATAGCGATCCGCGGACAGTTTGGCTAATTTCCAATAACAGCCAACGCGCGGAGTACATAAAAAATGCCGATCTGATTATATTGGACGAAGCCACCATGGCGCATAAAAATCTCTTGCAAGCGTTCGAGAGAGGCATGAGAGATTTGTGCATAAACGACCTTCCCTTCGGAGGCAAGTTTGTAATATTCGCGGGCGATTTCCGCCAAATTCCTCCGATTATACAATACGGCTCGACCGAAGACGTGGTTGCGGCGTCTCTGAAAAACGCCGACTTTTGGCCTTCCGTCGTTCGATGCTCCTTAAAAATTTGTCAACGCAACAGAGACGACGAAATGTATTCGAACCTGTTGTTGCGTATAGGAGAAGATCAAATTCCTAAGACTTCGATCGATAAAGTCATGGTCATACCGCTCGCCGGCGTACCTTATGTCACCGACATGAGCGAGCTAATCGAGTTCGTGTATCCTCTCGAAGTTTTGAAAGATTGCGAAGAATGCTGCAAACGCGCAATTTTAGCCGGCACCAATGATGCCATAAGAAGCATCAATAATTCCATCTTGGAAATGATCGACGGCGACGTGACTCACTGTTACAGCGCCGATTCGGCAGTCCTAGAGGACGGCGGAGAACCCGGTCTTCATTTAGATACCACTTTCTTGAACGCCATCTTTCAGCCTGGCGTACCGGAGTACGATTTACAATTGAAAGTGGGCGCCGTGGTGTTATTGATCCGAAATCTCAATTTTAACGAAGGCTTGGTGAACGGCACCAAACTAATCGTCGTAAAAGTTTGCCGTTACGTCATCGAAGTTAGGAGACCTTCTACTTCGGAGACGGTGTTGATTCCGAGAATACCGTTTATGTTTACGATAGAACGGAGGGGCACTCAGATGACCCGGCTGCAATTTCCTCTAAAATTAGCATACGGGATGACAATTAACAAAGCCCAAGGCCAGACCCTAGAACGAGTTGCCGTAGATTTACGGAGCGACGTCTTTTCTCACGGACAACTTTACGTTGCACTAGGGCGCGTGAGACGATCTGAAGATATCAAAATTTTAGTCCAACCCGAAAGAGTTATCGACGGAGTAGCTCACGTCGTTAATTTGGTGTACAAGGGGTTACTTAAACCTTAACGTTAAGTAAATGTTAGAAACTTGAGAACACGTAACGGATGAGACAAAATAACGAAATCTCCCACTTCTGGCAAATGGAATTGAATCGAGGATGGTTAGAATAACCAAAGAGGATAGGGTTTAGTTGGTAGGTGTCTGGGTTACCTTCCCAGACGAGTCCAACATACCCCTCAGCCATAGCCGGCCGAGGAAGTCCATGATGGATTCCTGAACCTCTATAAAAAAGAAAAAAAAAAATTCGTCTCCGAGAGATCATTTTTAGGTTACGAAAAATATGTAAATACCACCGAGAAATTATTTGCTCATCGTAGGAGGACGAAATAATGCTTTTTTTAATTTTCAATCTAACATCATCGCAATCGGTCTTATGCACACATGAAATAAGGTGAGTTTTGCTTTAAGTACTTACAATTGCCTACATTTCGTGTTTTTAATTTTAGTTCAATCGATAAACAATTACGACGTCTTGAAGTTATGTAGAAAAACAATCGAGAGTATATTACGTTTGCCCAGCAACAAACCTATCCGAAGTCAAAGATGATGCTCTATCGTAGGATCTGTATAAACTATAATATACAAATTCCACTAGAAGACGAGATGATGTTTTTTCAATTTTCAATCTAACATCATCGCAATCGGTCTTATGCACACATGAAATAAGGTGAGTTTTGCTTTAAGTACTTACAATTGCCTACATTTCGTGTTTTTAATTTTAGTTCAATCGATAAACAATTACGACGTCTTGAAGTTATGTAGAAAAACAATCGAGAGTATATTACGTTTGCCCAGCAACAAACCTATCCAAAGTAAAAGATGATGCTCTATCGTAGTATCTGTATAAGCTATAATATACAAATTCCACTAGAAGACGAGATGATGTTTTTTCAATTTTCAATCTAACATCGCCATCGGTCTTATGCACACATGAAATAAGGTGAGTTTTGCTTTAAGTACTTACAATTGCCTACATTTCGTGTTTTTAATTTTAGTTCAATCGATAAACAATTACGACGTCTTGAAGTTATGTAAAAATACAATCGAGAGTATATTACGTTTGCCCAGCAACAAACCTATTCGAAGTAAAAGATGATGCTCTATCGTAGGATCTGTATAAGCTATAATATACAAATTCCACTAGAAGACGAGATGATGTTTTTTCAATTTTCAATCTAACATCGCCATCGGTCTTATGCACACATGAAATAAGGTGAGTTTTGCTTTAAGTACTTACAATTGCCTACATTTCGTGTTTTTAATTTTAGTTCAATCGATAAACAATTACGACGTCTTGAAGTTATGTAGAAAAACAATCGAGAGTATATTACGTTTGCCCAGCAACAAACCTATCCGAAGTCAAAGATGATGCTCTATCGTAGGATCTGTATAAACTATAATATACAAATTCCACTAGAAGACGAGATGATGTTTTTTCAATTTTCAATCTAACATCATCGGAATCGGTCTTATGCACACATGAAATGAGGTGAGTTTTGCTTTAAGTACTTACAATTGCCTATATTTTGTGTTTTTAATTTTAGTTCAATCGATAAACAATTACGACGTCTTGAAGTTATGTAAAAATACAATCGAGAGTATATTACGTTTGCCCAGCAACAAACCTATCCGAAGTCAAAGATGATGCTCTATCGTAGGATCTGTATAAACTATAATATACAAATTCCACTAGAAGACGAGATGATGTTTTTTCAATTTTCAATCTAACATCATCGCAATCGGTCTTATGCACACATGAAATGAGGTGAGTTTTGCTTTAAGTACTTACAATTGCCTATATTTCGTGTTTTTAATTTTAGTTCAATCGATAAACAATTACGACGTCTTGAAGTTATGTAGAAAAACAATCGAGAGTATATTACGTTTGCCCAGCAACAAACCTATCCAAAGTAAAAGATGATGCTCTATCGTAGGATCTGTATAAGCTATAATATACAAATTCCACTAGAAGACGAGATGATGTTTTTTCAATTTTCAATCTAACATCGCCATCGGTCTTATGCACACATGAAATAAGGTGAGTTTTGCTTTAAGTACTTACAATTGCCTACATTTCGTGTTTTTAATTTTAGTTCAATCGATAAACAATTACGACGTCTTGAAGTTATGTAAAAATACAATCGAGAGTATATTACGTTTGCCCAGCAACAAACCTATTCGAAGTAAAAGATGATGCTCTATCGTAGGATCTGTATAAGCTATAATATACAAATTCCACTAGAAGACGAGATGATGTTTTTTCAATTTTCAATCTAACATCGCCATCGGTCTTATGCACACATGAAATAAGGTGAGTTTTGCTTTAAGTACTTACAATTGCCTACATTTCGTGTTTTTAATTTTAGTTCAATCGATAAACAATTACGACGTCTTAAAGTTATGTAAAAATACAATCGAGAGTATATTACGTTTGCCCAGCAACAAACCTATTCGAAGTAAAAGATGATGCTCTATCGTAGGATCTGTATAAGCTATAATATACAAATTCCACTAGAAGACGAGATGATGTTTTTTCAATTTTCAATCTAACATCGCCATCGGTCTTATGCACACATGAAATAAGGTGAGTTTTGCTTTAAGTACTTACAATTGCCTACATTTCGTGTTTTTAATTTTAGTTCAATCGATAAACAATTACGACGTCTTGAAGTTATGTAGAAAAACAATCGAGAGTATATTACGTTTGCCCAGCAACAAACCTATCCAAAGTAAAAGATGATGCTCTATCGTAGGATCTGTATAAGCTATAATATACAAATTCCACTAGAAGACGAGATGATGTTTTTTCAATTTTCAATCTAACATCGCCATCGGTCTTATGCACACATGAAATAAGGTGAGTTTTGCTTTAAGTACTTACAATTGCCTACATTTCGTGTTTTTAATTTTAGTTCAATCGATAAACAATTACGACGTCTTGAAGTTATGTAGAAAAACAATCGAGAGTATATTACGTTTGCCCAGCAACAAACCTATCCGAAGTCAAAGATGATGCTCTATCGTAGGATCTGTATAAACTATAATATACAAATTCCACTAGAAGACGAGATGATGTTTTTTCAATTTTCAATCTAACATCATCGCAATCGGTCTTATGCACACATGAAATGAGGTGAGTTTTGCTTTAAGTACTTACAATTGCCTACATTTCGTGTTTTTAATTTTAGTTCAATCGATAAACAATTACGACGTCTTGAAGTTATGTAAAAATACAATCGAGAGTATATTACGTTTGCCCAGCAACAAACCTATTCGAAGTAAAAGATGATGCTCTATCGTAGGATCTGTATAAGCTATAATATACAAATTCCACTAGAAGACGAGATGATGTTTTTTCAATTTTTAATCTAATGTTATTGCAACACATCGTTACCTTAAATAATATTATTTCGACGATCCGATAAATCCCTCGGACGTGTTATAATATGTAATTGTATACATATAAAGTAAGGTTAATTCAGCTTTACTTGACAATCCATGTTTGATTGATTTAGTTTTAGTTTGATAGATAAATTACGGTATTTTGAAGTTCTTATGAAATTATGTGAACTGTAAATGTCAACTACGATCTTGCATGTCGAAGCAAGCCAAGTATTATGTTATATGTAAATGTATTATTTCGCCTACATGCCGATATAATATTTTGTCATAGATTTGTTAACAATTGCCAAAGATACGTTAATGCTATAGGTACGCCTTATACAATTAATCAACATTTGTGGCTGGCTTTTTTTTGGCGGCTAGACGATGAAATTAATTTTTGCTTTTTGAATTGTGTTCTTTTTTTTAAGAGTGAAATATAAAACATTTATTATTATGTCTCTAATTTAAGTAAGTAAACACATTAGGTCTGTTTATTTGCCTGCTCGATCTGCTTCAATTGCTTCAAGTGTGACGTTCTTAAGCCAGGGCATAGACAAAATTGCTGCGTAAGAACAATGCAGACGCAACGCTTTAAATTTGCTCTTTTTACTCCGAACAAACAAATAAACAAATCTATTGTGTAATATTTTGTATTATTATATTTTTTTAAGATATGAATGTATAAATGATTCTCGATAGATAATCAATATTTATAGTAAATTGTAATAATGTTACTTTCTTTTAACGTGAATAATTATCCATCGATATATGTAATTGTGTTTTTATTAAATTTAGTAAATATATTTATTTAAATATTTTTTATATGTAAAGCGTAGAAAATATGTGTATTACTATAGCGAGAAATTTGCAATAAATAATAAGGAATCAATTTGTGTGTAACTTATCCACTGTAATATAACAGAGTTAAGTCTAAGATTACACTCGGAAACTACAGATTAAAGAAAAATTGGGCGTTGACACTTTCGATTGCTTACATACTACGATATCTTGAGTTGTTTGGTTTAGATTTGGTGCCTCTTTCAAATTCAAACTATGTTTTTCAATCAATTGAACAATAAATAATATTCTGAATTAAGAAGTTTTTTTCATATCCAGATATTGTTAGTATCAAACCGATCGAAATATGTTATTTAGTCCAGTCCACTTAGTCGATATAAACGGAAAATGATTATAATGAACGGATTTAAATGCTTTTTTCTTTTTTGGAAGTAGATAAAGAGAAAAAAATCAAATATTCGTTTGTACTCTCATCAAATTTTCTAAATAATTTTTTATTCCAATATTTTAATACAAAAGTTTGTTTTTACAATCTTGGTTTTATTAATTAATGTCAATAGAATAAAGTATTATTATAAGTAATAAAAATGGTTATTTTATTTGTTTAAAGCCTTAAAATCATTGGGGTGCAGTTTGATAGTTAAGTTCAATTAGATATTTGATTTTAATGCACGACAAATTATTTTGTTATTTATTTTGAAAGAGTAATTTGTAATGGGTTATCAAGATTAACGCGAAAAATAGATATTAACTGAATAATTTTTCTTCAATTTCTCGAAAACGGCCGAATCAATTAAAAATCTTATAACTGTATTAGAAGAAACATCTTATTCTTTAAAAAATTGTTATTTAGCAACTTGCTGTAAAATAATTAGAGGCACCAATATTTACAGAAGTTTGTTTTCTCATGTTAAATCCTATCATCAAGATTCAAGTTTCTACTGTGTATATGTCTCAATAAAAAAGCAGATGAGTAATACATATTACTATATCGACTCACCTCTTAATACTTGGCAACTCGGTAATAGAACCACAAAAAATAAGCAACCAAACTTTTGTATGTTCCTTATGCTTTACACTTTCGATTAGGAATTAATTGCTCTATTGCACAAAGTAGTAAATATAAAACAAAAATTAATAAGAGTGTTTTTCATAAAAAACGACCAGGAATATCGTCTGAACTGAATTTCCTTAGGCAACTCTTACTCGATATATTTGTTAAAATATTATGTCTGATAATTATAATCTGTAGCAACTAAATAAATTGACTCATAGTTATTAGAAACTTTAATAGGAAATTGAAATACCGACAAATTGGAATACATAGTGGTACTTCCAAACATTGTTTTCTAATTTCAATTTGAAAATTTTACTCTCCAGACACTTTAAATAATAGATGCAATCGATTAATATCCTTTTTATATTGACATATTTTTGAATTTGTCATAATATTATATATCCTCTCCTCTGGATATATATTATATCTACAAATATTGTTTTGAAATTAACCGTGAAAATGAAAATTCCATCGTATTACAGATAAACAGTGGGCAAGTTTACTTTTTTTCGCATTTTATATTTTTGAGATCTACACTTTGCATAAATAATTTTAAAAATACTATATGCTGTACAAAATATCAATATATAATCTATACAAATTATTTTGAATTTATAATTGTGAATTATTCCGTATGAGGTCGCCAGGTTCGTATTCGCGAACCACAAATATCTGCGCATGTCTGCGCATTTAAAATTTTAACCGTTTATCATTCACCATTATAAACTATATTAATAAGTGCTTTGTGTGTACGCGAATCAATTATGTAAGTATTACTCCAATAATAATATACTATTATATATTTTTTTCTTTCTTGCACCAATATAATATATTTCGTATTCGCGAATTTAATGATTTTTTCTGCGCTTTCAATTCGATAAAAAATAATTTTTGGCACTCAAATGAGATGCCATTATTGTAATGGTCGCTTCCAAACGTCCATTTTGCATTACAATATTTCCATGGTGTGTTACTCCACGTAAATATTATTACTTTATCAATTTATTTTTATTTTCATACGCTTTGACATAAAAAATTGCATTTTTCGTTTTGGTCAAATAATACAAGATGGTAAAACGACGAGTTTATTTATTTTTTTCGTCTATAGAGGGGTAGGAACAATTGTACGTTTGCCGTCCGACACGAGTGATAGTATATATATATTATACTGTTCGGCGCACTGTATATGGGTGCACACCATTATCGCAATTTCGCTTCATTTTTTCTCATATTATTTTATTTTAGATTAATACTTCTGAATATACATTTTTATTTAATTTGCGCATATTCGTGAAATTCATTACGATTTTTTCGCGCTTCTTTCAATACCTCAATAAATTTTTAGCTGTCCAAAGGGACACCACAATTTTAACAATTGCTCTCGAACGTCCATTTTTCATTACAATATTTTCGTCATGTCCTATCTCGCGTAAAAAATGTATTTAAAATTTCTTTTTTTATTGATTATGATTTTGACACAAAAAGTTGCTTTATCCGTTTTTTCCTTTCGTTGTAATCAAATAATGAAAGAAAAAATAAATCAACTGTATTATTATACTAATCACGACTTTACTTATTTTCTTCGCCTATATTGGTAGACATCGTTCAAAACTTAACCGACCGATGTAGAAAACTAAATTTTTATCGCTTTCTCACTTTCCCTTCATGGCCCCCTCTTATCTTTAAAAACTTTAAAATTTTCTTGGAAATCGTTACGGATTATTAATTCGTGCCAGTAGGAAAATATATTAAAACATCGGCACGAGACTCAAAAACTTTTTGGTCCGTTATACTAAGCGGTGAAATCTTATTGGGGGATATTAGTAGATACACACATTATTAAATAATATCATCCTTTATCTTCTTTATCAAAATGCAAAGAAAAAGACATATAATTGTGCGCTTCTGAATTAATTATTGATGCTATGTGCGTTTTTATAATTTGCAATTATTGTTAGTATGTCAACGAATCAAAATCGCCCGGCCGAGACAGAAAAAGCAGGAGACAAGGACAAAGAACAAAGTCTGAATGCAACTAATGCCACAAAGGCACAACCAACAACGTAAGTAGTTTATATAACTTATAACAAATCGATAACGATCGTTATAATCTATTTTCAATTATTTTTTTTTCTTATTTTCTTCTCCATCCTAAACATACCTACTATGATAATATTTATAGTTGTCGACCTTGCGTCCCAAAATTTTAAACCTCGAATGGCATTTAGTAATATTATTATCTTTTAATTAAACAATAAACATCAATATTAAAACCATTTAAATAGTTATCAGCAACATGTATTATACAGGGTAATTTTTTAGCTCACCGACAAACTTTCTCATATGAAAGCTTGTGTAATTTTTAGAAAAAAAGAACATTAATTTGAACATTTCTCCGATTTCACTTATTTAATTCTCTAAGGTGCAAACGCACTTCAGACTTAATTTTTTTTTACCAAAAATAGATGATTAGAACTTCTTTTATACCCTTTTTTCAGTAACTTCCTATAATTCATTTTTTAAGTACATACCATTGCAAATTGTCTAAAATTTTAATCAGAAAATTTTTTGTTGACTCGAAGTCGAAAAACCATCAATCAATTAAACACATTGTCTATTTGTCGAATGTAAAAAGTTTATTTAGTCGAAAGGGGTGTTATGTGTTACATGTTTCGATCTGCTAATTCCCCCTTTCGACTAAATAAACTTTTTACATTCGACAAATAGACAATGTGTTTAATTGATTGATGGTTTTTCGACTTCGAGTCAACAAAAAATTTTCCGATAAAAATCGACCATCATTAGAGAATGGATCCATTCAGTCAATAAAATTTTAAATAGATGCGACAAATATACTTTTAAGCATGGAATGCACGTACACCCCAATTGGTACTTAAGTGTAAAAGAATTTTTTTTAATTTACTAAGTTTCACAAGAACACCCAACACGTCGCAGCGAAACTGAACTAATACAAATACTTAATACAAAAATTTTAAATGTGTGATACAGAGAGAATTTCCCGAAACTATTAAAAAATCCCCTAAAACGATATTTTTAGTACCCATATACTGAAAATTTTAGGCATTTACTTTAAAAATCAATTATATAGGAAGCTACTGAAAAGAAATGGCATTAAATACGTTCCAAACATCTATTTTTTATAAAAAAATTTAGTCTGGAGTGCGTTTGCATCCCGGTTGATATTGTAAAGATTAAATAATGACATTCAAAAATAAAATAAAAATTTTGTTCGTGATTTTAGTTTTATTAATTATCAATAAAAGTCAAACACCTTTTAAAATCACAAAAATTAGTAATTTTATATTGTTTAAAGCCTTAAAAACTTTAAGATGCAATTACACCCAACTTAGAAAAAACTTTAAAAAATAGATTAGTACTGTAAGGGTTAGAGAATTAGAAGATTTTAAAAGTTCACTGCAAAATAATAGCCTAATTCAATGAATATCAATAAAAATAACAAAAAAAGGTAGCTTATAACCAACAAAAATACGCATCTCAGTCTGCTGTTATAATGTCGTTGGTTGTTAACACAGCTGCATTTTCATTTCAACAACAATACACAAAATTACAACATCGCTATAATTTAAACTACTAGAAATGCGCATTTTTGATTATTCCGAACCCCCTTTTTTAAATACTATTTGTTAAATTAGCTGCAGTAAACTTTGAAGTCTTTTAATTCCTTCAATAAGTGAAATCGGGCATATGTCCAAATAACTTTTTTATCTTGAAATTACACAAGCTTTCATATGAGGAAATTTTTCGATGAACTAATAAACGCCCTATATATTATATTAGTTACTTTGATATGGTTTTGACGTCATTTATCACGTGTTTGGGAAAAGCATTCGGATTGTAATTCTATTATAGTACATGATGTATATTTAATGAATGATATTTTAATTTAGCAACAGACAGGAACGCATAGCGGAGGAATGCAGCTGGTATGCCGAGAGGAAATTACAAAAAAAACAAAAGTAATTACTATTATTTTATAACAAAGAGTCATTTATAATCATTCTTATCTATACTCATTTTTTAGTGAGACGCGCGAAAAAACTACTAAAAGGCGAGACTCGCCGTAAGTATTTTATAAAATTCATATATAATGCGGAAAAGCATCGTAAATACAATTAACTAAATTAATCAAGGTAACATGTGCATGAAGACTATACGAGCTAATTTATTAGCTTACCGACAAACTTTACTATATGAAAGTTTATGTAATTTTAAGAGAAAAACATCATTTGAACATTTTTCCAATCTTACTTATTAACCCTTACAGTACCAACCGGGATGCAAACGCACCCCAAGCTTAATTTTTTTACGAAAAATAATTGTTTGGAACTTATTTTATACCCTTTTAGTTTTTAAAATACATTGTCTAAAATTTGCCATCTAATAGCTAATATAATACATTATACTATTATTATTATCACCCCCCCCCCTTATCTTCAAAAAATTGGAAATTTGCTTGAAAATCGTTACGAATTATTCGTAGAAGCAGGAAGATGTATCAAAGCATCGGCACGAAACTCAAAAACTTTTTAGTCCGTTATACTAAGCGGTGAAATCTTATTGGAGAATATTAGTACATACAAACATTATTAAATAATATGATCGTTTACCTTCTTTGTCGAAATGCAAAAAAAAGACAAATAATTATGCGCTTCCAAATTATTGATGCTATGTGCGTTTTTATAATTTATGATTATTTTTAGTATACCAACGAATAAACAAGGACCATCAGTCATCAAGGACCATCAAGAACCACAGACGCAACTGCCAACGTAAGTAGTTTATATAACTTATTAATAACAAATAGTACATAACGATCGTTATTATCTATTTTCAATTTTTTTTTTACTTATTTTCTTCTCCATGCTAAACACACTATAATAATATAGTTGTCAACCCTAATATAGTTGTCGACCCTGCGTCCCAAAATTTTAAACCTCCAATGGCACTTAGTAATATTATTATCTTCTGAATAAACAATAAACATCTATTTAAGGAATTACAAGACTTCAAAGTTTACTGCAGCCTGTTTAACAAATATAAAAAAGTGGCCTTACAACAACCAAATATACGCATTTTTATCACTCTAAAGTATGCCGATGTAATTTTTGTGCATTATTGTTGAAAATTTGTCGGTGAGCTAATAAATCATACTATATTATATTTACCGTTGAGACCGAATAATCAATATAATAACATACAAAATACGATATATACTCTGCATGTACGTTCAAATATATATTATTTTTCCTATTTGCCCTTCTCATCAAAAATTCTTATAACTATAATTTACAGTAGGTACATTTTTAAACGACGTTAATAATTTTACCACCAGCAAAGAGATACAATAATGAATAATCTCTTTTTAATTTACTCTTCTATTGATTCTATTGAACCTCTCTCTGGGTGGTGCAAGTCAGAAACGCCATTTCGAAATGTACAAAGTATAAGTATGAATAATAATTTGGAAATTTTTTATAGAGCTGCTGGACCAAGCAATACCAAACGCCGTAACAGAAGACGGAAACGGCCATTCTATAAGAGTGGCCGTGGACGTGGACGGGGCCGTGGCGGTGTCAACGGGCAGAGCCGTAACGAGGTCGCTACTACCAGTACCAGCGGTCGTGATGATTGTGGCGATAATGATCGCAATGGTCATCGCGATGATGATCGCGACAATCATCACAACGACAGTGGCGCGCCTCAGTGGACGTTCCCACACGGAGGTGCACATAGGTGCACCTTCACATATAACATAAAAAATTTTTTTTTTAATAAAAAATAAATAGTATAGGTAGTAGTAAATATATAAAGTAGGATGGGGCATTTTTGTTCGGGACGTATAAACATCTTTCTAAGCATAATAGACACTAAGTCGGCCACAATTAATTTATTTAAATAATTTAACTATGGCCGACTTCGTACCTATCTTATACATTTAGAAAGATGCCCACACGGCCCGAACAAAAATCACCCACTCTACTTTATATATTTACTACTACTTACGTCCATTTTCATAATCAACTTTAACTTAAAGTCGTCATTTACTTTAGCATATCTTTAATTTCCTAGAGTAACTTTAGTACTTTTAAAAGTGTTCGATAAGGTTCCTTAAGGTTCCTTAAGGTAATATTAAAACTATTAAAGTTGCTGCAGGAAACCAAGGATATGCTAAAGTAAATGACGACTTTAAGTTAAAAGCGGACATTTAAATTATCAAAGTCAATAGATGACAGCAGCACATACTATCTCAGCTTATTTTTATAAAACACACCATTATTATTCTGCTGAACGAATCGATTAATAATACATACCTACTGAATAAGAACTTGGTACTCTATAGCCTAACGTAATTTTAAGAGGCATAAATTGTAAAATACGGATGCAATTCACTTATTAAAATTCACGTAATTCAAAAAAAAAATACAAATATAATTAAACTTTGAGATGGCTAACCTATACTTTGGATGCTATTTAGAATATACATATTAGAGATTCAAAACTGAAAATTACCAACCCTAAGTGCACAGTGTGATTTAAACACAAGACATTGACAGATAATAAGTTAGATGTTAACTTTCTGCCACAACATAAAAAGTGCAATGACGTAGCAGCAAACATTAACAATAATTGATAACATTCAAACTTTAGACAAGTGTGTCACTACACTTTTTATGTTGTGGCAGACAATCAACATCTAACCTATTGTCTGTCAATGTCTTATGTTTAAATCACACTGTGCACTTAGGGTTGGTAATTTTCAGTTTTGCACCTCTACGTATTCTAAAATAACATCCAAAGTACAGGTTAGCCATCTCAAAGTTTAATTATATTTATATTTTTTTTTAATTACGTGAATTTTAATAAGTGAATTGCATCCGTATTTTACAATTTATGCTTTTCAAAATTACGTTAGGCTATAAAGCACCAAGTTCTTATTTAGTAGATATGCATTATTAATCGATTCGCTTGGCAGAATAATAATGATGTGTTTTATAAAAATAAGCTAGAATAGCACGTGCTGCTGCCATCTATTGACTTTGATAATTTGAATGCCCGCTCTTAAAGTTGATTATGAAAATGGACATTATACTACTACAGTAGATTCGCGATATAGTGAACGAAAAAAAACGGCGTCATTCACTATTTGAAACTATTCACTATTTAAAAAAAATCTTTATAACCTTAATAATAACAACTAAAACCATCTTTACTGGACATTTTTACATCCCGATATAATTTTTCGTTCACAGAATTCAGATGAATTTTCCGTTTTATCATTTTCTTCAATAATATCTTTATTTCAACTTCTCATTATTCATTGACCACTCGAAATAGTGAACACTTTTTCACACTTTGTTCACTACATAAATATTTAAAATTATCAATGTGAAATATTTTTTGTTCACTAAACCAAGCTGTTCACTACATGTACTGTATTTATATTTCTTACTTTTTCGTTGTACATAAAATATAAAATGTTTTACAATAAAATATTCTTTAAAAACTTTTTATTTAGTATTTAGCTGTAAAATAGTTAGGAGAGCCAGAGCAAATATTTACAGAAGTTTATTTTCCCATATTAAATCTTATGAACGAGATTCAAATTTCTACCGTATATGTACTCATCATACTTTTGTTATTATTATTATTTATTCTTATTTTATTTTATTTTATTGTTATATAACTAACGTGATCAAAATGAGTGTCTACTTTACTTTTTATTTAAAAAATTATAAATACTACTACCTACAGTTGTAAAATTCAGCCGTAAACACATTAGGTCTGTTTATTTGTCTGTTTGATCTGCTCTAATTGCTCCAAATATGACATCGTAACAGCAGAACACAGGCAAAATTTATCATTTTATTTGTTTATAGCCTTCAAATCATTGGGATTTTGATAGTTAAGTTCGATTAGATATTTGATTTTAATACACGACAAATTTTTTTCTATTTATTTTGAAATAATAAATAATTTGTAATGGATTATCAATGCGAAAAATGATTATTAACTGAATAATTTGTGTTCAGTTTTTTGAAAACTGCTATATCAATTAAAAATCTTATAACTGTATTAGAAGAAACTTCTTATTCTTTAACAAATTTTTATTTAGCACTTTGCTATAAAATAATTAGGGGCACCAATATTTACAGAAGTTTGTTTTCCCATTTTAAATCTTATCATCAAGATTCAAATTTCCACCGTGTATATGTTTCGATGAGAAAGCAGATGAGTGCATATTACTATATCAACTCACCTTTTAATACTTGGCAACCCGGCATGAGCGCCGGCAGGAGGGTGCAAGGAGGTGCACTTGCACCCCCCTGGCTTTTGAAAAACTCTTTTAAATTAGACTTTCATCTTTATTTATTAATAAATTTAACCTATAACATAATAAATATGTCGTACAGCGACAACATCGTTAAATTCGGCGCTGGGTCATATACCTAATAAAATAGACCCCGTGTTTTTAAGGGCTTCAAAACAGCTCATTTTATAAGAATTGTCCAATTAAATTTTCTTTCTACCCATTTTAATTGTTTTAATTATTGGAAAATGCGTAAGAGCCTTTTCACCCGGGTTTGTCATTTAGATGTAAACTATAAATTAAAATTGATACCTCATAAAAAAATAGAGTCCAGGCCCCATTTATCATAGGTCAAAAGGAGTCTCGGAATTCTCCAATAATATTTTTTGTTTACCTGAAATAATTTTCCGTCTTTGTTTTCGCGAAACATTTTTTTTGGAGACACTATCAATTGCTCCTAAAATTTCTAAACTTCATTTTACGCCGTTTGACCTTGAACAATCAAAAATTTTCGCCTGTGGCGCTATTTCATTTTCCTCTTTTCTTCAAACAAGAGGCCCCAAAACTTGACATCGACAAGGGCTTCAAAAACTATAAACAAGCTTCTGAATAGGCCACGCCCCTTGCCCGACTCTTAAAAGAAATTTGCACCCCATTGCAAATTTTTCTGGCGGCGCCCATGCAACCCGGTAATATACGAGCACAAAAAATAGACAATCTAACTTTTGTATGTTCCTTATGCCGTTAAACTTTCGATTAAAATTAAATTCGTCTGTTGCACAAATGAATAAAATATGAAAAAATTAATAAGAATATTTTTCACTAAAGACGACCAGGAACATCGCCTGGACTAAATTTCCTGAAGCAACCCATGCGCAATATATTTGTTAAAGTAATATGTTTGATAATTATAAGCTGTAGAAACTCAATAAATTGATTGATAATTATTAGAAACTTTAATAGGAAATTGAAATACCGACAAACCGACATTGTTTTCTAATTTCAATTTGAAAATTTTACTCTCCAGACACTTTAATTAATAGATGCTTCTTTTTATATTGACATATTTTTGAATTTGCCATAATATTATATATCCTCTCCTCTGGATATATATTATATCTACAAATATTGTTTTGAAATTAACCGCGAAAATGAAAATTCCATCGTATTACAAATAAACAGTAGGCAAGTTTACTTTTTTTCGCATTTTATATTTTTGAGATCTACACTTTGCATAAATAATTTAAAAAATACTATATGCTGTGCAAAATAGCAATCTATAATCTATACAAATTATTTTGAATTTATAATTGTGAATTATTCCGTATGAGGTCGTCAGGTTGGTATTCGCAAACCACAAATATCTACGCATGTCTGCGCATCTTAACCGTTTATAATTCACCATTATAAACTATATTAATAAGATAATAAGTGCTTTGTGTGTACGCGAATCAATTATGTAAGTATTACTCCAATAATAATATACTATTTCTTGCACCAATATAATATATTTCGTATTCGCGAATTTAATGATTTTTTCTGCGCTTTCAATTCGATAAAAAATAATTTTTGGCACTTAAATGAGATGCCATTATTGTAATGGTCGCTTCCGAACGTCCATTTTGCATTACAATATTTCCATGGTGTGTTACTCCACGTAAATATTATTACTTTATCAATTTATTTTTATTTTCATACGCTTTGACATAAAAAATTGCATTTTTCGTTTTGGTCAAATAATACAAGATGGTAAAACGACGAGTTTATTTATTTTTTTCGTCTATAGAGGGGTAGGAACAATTGTACGTTTGCCGTCCGACACGAGTGATAGTATATATATATTATACTGTTCGGCGCACTGTATATGGGTGCACACCATTATCGCTTAATTTGCGCATATTCGTACAATTTATTACGTTTTTTTCAGGCTTCTTTCAATATCTTTCAATAAATTTTTAGCTATCCAAAGGGACACCACAATTTTAACAATTGCTCTCGAACGTCCATTTTTCATTACAATATTTTCATGATGATTTATCTCCACGATGATTGATCCACACGGCGATTTATCCTCACGATAATTTATAATTGAATTGGGGAAGGAACCAATTTTTTTTAAAGCAACGAAAAAAGTGATTTTTGTTCATATCGAGATTCTAGCGTATTCGATTAGTCACGCGGTTAGGTTACAAGGAAGGAACCGATTATTTTTTAGAACAACGGAAAAAGTAATTTTTGTTCACATCGATATTCTGACGTATTTGTATATTCACGCGGTTAGGTTACGAGGAAGGAACCGATTTTTTTTTAGAACAACAGAAACAGTGATTTTTGTTCACATCAACAACGGAAAAAGTGATTTTTGTTCACATCGAGATTCTGGCGTATTTGATTATTCACGCGGTTCTGAGGCTCCCCGCGTTACATTATGAGGAAGGAACCGATTTTTTTTTAGAACAACGGAAAAAGTGATTTTTGTTCACATCGAGATTCTGGCGTATTCGATTATTCGCGCGGTTAGGTTACGAGGAAGGAACCGAATTTTTTTTGAACAGCAAAAAAAGTAATTTTTGGCATGCGGATGGATTATCATGCGGATAAATTGGCATGCGAATGAACTGTCCGCGGATCAAATGTCGCAGATCAAATATCTCAGATTATTTATCTGAGGATCACCGGTGACATAGCCTTCACCAACCTACGCAGAAAACTGAATTTTGTACAACATCATAACTCAAGATCTGTTATACTAAGCAGTAAAATCTTATTGGAGAATATTAGTGGATACACACATTATTAAATAATATCATCGTTTCTAGCGTTAACCTTGATTTTGATTATGTCTGATTTTTTTGTTATTTAATTTACTATGACTAACTTGGTGTCTATTACGCTTTTAAAGATGCCCGCACGGTGCGAACAAAAATGCCAAACAAACGACAAAAAATATCACGGAACATTCTACCCATTTATAAAGGATATGAACTCCTTGGCGACAGCCAACTACTACGCTTTGCCGAGCAGTGCTTAAACTTTAGATACAAAACCAGCTTCACTTCGGATACAAAGTCACGATGTTTAGCATATTGCGTGAGTGGTCAAAATATTGAAGATTTACAAAGGAGGCTCTCATTAAATGAATACGAAGTTAAGGACAAAGTTATTTTACTAATAGGAACTAACGATTTTCTAAAAGTAAATTAATTTTGAAAAGTTCAATATTCAAATTATTAATTTTTGTTTCTTTTAGCACACACCTTTAACAATTATGTATGAAAATTTTTCTACACTATTAATGAATCTTAAAAATAAAACTAAACGTATACTTATTCTTACGGTACCACCGATCCCTAAATTAAATAACATCAACAGTTACATACAGAATTTACTGTTTTTCAACAATTTTCTATTAAAACATCATGATGGTAAATTAATTGGTTGACAAATGTTTCAAAATTGAATCTGTTTTTCTTACAGGAAATCAAGTTCATGTAATAGATATAGCTACTCATTATGTTGGATTTAACAATCTTGCCATCATGGAATATTTTGAGGAAACCTTCGGAAACTCGACAAGAATCGATAAAATACATTTAAACCACAATGGTTTCATATTTCTTAAAACTTTATTACAAATGAAATACTTTTCTAAAATTACTTAGAATTATGAATAATAAAATAATAATTATATATATATAATAATAATATATATATTTATATATTACATAATATATTATATAATAATAATTATGAAATAATAAAAACTTAGATTATATTTATTTAATAATAAAAACCTTAAATTGAAAACATTTTTTTATTAAAGTGAAAGGTGTAAACAAAAACTTTAATTTTAAGTTTGCCAACACGTTGACTAAACTTCTTAAAGCCAAATCGAAGGGCCACTCTGCACTAAAACCTTAGCTTCCTCCCGACGGTCCTCTTCACAAGCCAAATGTAACGCCGAATTACCGCAATAATCCCTCGAATCAATTTTCAAACTACCTACATCAAAATAACTCGATGTTATAATCTGAAAGACTGAAAGTTTGAATTTAACAACGTTACCAAACTGAGCAATGTTTATATTACCTGAATTAATTTTTTCAAATATATACACTAGAATATAAATAATTAGTTGAATATATGATGCAAACCAAATCTAAATTTATTTTTGTTATATTTATACATATTTATTAAATTTGCCTGTTTTGCAGTAAGTTTTGAAGTCGCAAAAACGGCCAAAAATGTCCAAATGATATTTTTTCCTTAAAATTACAGGAGCATTTATATATGTCAAAGTTTGATATTAAATCAATAAATCACCCTGTGTAAAGATATTTTACACTTATTTTACAGATCCACTGTATCGTCTTCGGAATAGTTAAAAACCCCTTCGGAAGATGATATGGTGTATCGTAACAGCTATTGGCAACCATACCGACAACATTAGTACAAGTGGCTATTTCGATTTAGTTTGTCGAAAATAAAGTTAGTGGGTAAAATTGAAATTTTTATATTCTGGTGTTTTAAAAGGAGTTTAGAATAAAGTGTTACTCTTTTTCGAGCTATCGACATCATCAAGTTGTGATATTTGTGTCTAGGTAAACAAATTTAAAAGCTTTGGATCTTTTTCAAATATTATTAACGTTAGAATTAAATGGTGTTTTAAGTAAAGTGATAGTACAGTGTATCGAAACAACTGCAACAAGGAAAGTACCAAAAGTAATGCAAATAGCTGTTTCAATTTAGGTAGTGCAAAAAACCAAATCATAAATTTCTGTTTGTGCGGTTTTAAGAATCTTACGGCTTCGATTCGATCGGGTAACTAAGTTTAACCTATCGGGTAGCTTGGAAGTGATATATTGGTATATTAAGTAAGGTGATACAGTGTATGGAAACAACTGCAGCAATGAAAGTAACAAAATTAATACAAATGGCTGTTTCAATTTAGGTAGTGCAAAAAACCAAATTATAAATTTCTGTTAATGCGATGTTAACAATCTTACGGCTTCGATCTTCAATTCAATCGGGTAACTATCTTTAACCCATCGGATAGCTTCAAAGTGGTATATTACTCCATATTTGTACTTATTCGATAGCTTTTTATTCTATTTGATCTATTTAATCTGTTTGATGTAGTAAAATTGTAATTTAAATCGAGTTTTTTGCTTCTCGGTCTTTTATGAGGTTGTTCGGTAAGGTGCACAGAGTACTTTAGGATGTAATGTTGGAGTATTTTCGGGATATAAATTACCGAGTGATTTATATTGGGTTACATAACACCTTCATTCATAGTTGGGTGTTTCAAAATTAAAACAAAAAAATATTTATCAGTTTTCAGTAGGGAATCAAACAGTTTTGTATATATTTATTTAAACGTGCATTGCAAAACTGATTAGATTAGGAAGGTGCCTATAAAATAAACTTGGAAGAAGCGCAAATTTAATATTTTTTAACTTAATTTAACCCAATAATTGAATACCTTTGATTTTTGTATGATTTCATGCAAGTTAAGGTTGTTAAACAATAAGAAAAACGTAAAATAACTTTTATCACTGACAATTAATAGTTTACATTATCATTATGAATGAAAGTGCTATCTACGTTACGTAGCACCTTCATTCACACCGAGAATTGTATTCTTTTTATGGCATTCATATTGTAAAAAAGGAGTTATGTGTGCCCATAACACCTTCTTCCATTGAGAATGTTATTTTAGATGTACATAGCTCCTTCATCCGCTGCAGTTTTCAATCTTACAGTAATACTTACACATTTTTAAAGGTGCCATGCGATAGAAGAGTACATAACACCTTCGTTCAGTAAAAAAAGTCATTTTTTTTAATGTTACATAACACCTTCATCCACTCGTGTCTTCAATTATACTCACAGTGCAATTATTAATAGTTGATCAACAATTAATTTCAAAAAACATCTAAATTAGAATATTTTTCTCTATCAATAAGTTAGTATCTATTGGTATAGGTACGATAAGCTAAGATTGACCTACGGGTACACGTATGGTCAACCGGAGACCCTAAAAGCTGACCTATACAAGGTGATTTATTAGCTTACCGACAAACTTTACTACTATATAAAAGTTTGTGTAATGTGACGTATAGAATACGGTATTCTGTGCCTGGAGGGCCGAAGGCCCGACAAACGAGGCCCGCAGGGCCGAGAATCGAGGTCCGAAGGACCGACGCGAGGCCCGTAGGGCCGAGCCCCAGGGTTAAGGGCCGTAGGCCCGCGCGAGAGCCCGTAGGGCCGAGCGGAGGCCCGCAGGGCCGACCTAGAGCTATCGGCCCGTAGGGCCGATCTAGCTCTAGTATATATATATATTGGGATGTTACGTGATTCAGTCTCAATAGTTGGCGCCTACCTAAACCTCCAAAAAAATTTCGTACGGAAAATGACGGAATTGAATGAGTGACACTCGAGTCCTCGTTATTATCTCGGCTATAATATGAATTGTAAATTTTTCTATTATTAATATCAACTGCTTAAACTTCCTCTTGAATAAAAATATCTTGGAAATCTTCAACGAATTCCATGATAAACAACACACTGACTATATACTTCGCGAGAATTTATTAAGAAATAAATTTGAATTCGCTTGCGTTTGTAGCAAATAAATTTAACTGTCAGATAAGCACCTTATCCCGCAGATATTAGGTACTATTTAACTGATTGAGAATAAACATTTATCCAGTTATCTGAAGGACAGCGCCATCCGGAACTTTACCTGGAGATGAAGACCTTACACCTTACTGTAACTTATGTTTTATATACTATTATCATATTTTAAATAATAAAATAAAATTTCTTATTTGAACGATTTGCAGGGCTACAATAATATTATACAATGCTGTGTTCGCAAGGTTGTCTGCACGTTAGGCGTAAAAGTGATACTTTGTACTTTACGGGATATAAAACTTGAAAATTAATTTTTACAATAAAAATTAAAATGTGCTGTTAAATGTTAAAGCAGTTAATTTTAAACTAATATTAAATTATTTATCCTAAGTATAGCGTAGATTTTTGATATAAATGTACAGATTTGAAATTATTGAAGGGAAAATTTTCTATATAATTCATTATTACTCAACAAAATTTATGACAATTTAAGGTATTAATGGTAATAATTTTCAGTAAATACACTCGAGACTCCGGAAACGACACATCATGGCTCGCACAAAAAAATCCAAATAATCACACTTACCCGAAGAAATTTTGAAGAAACAGAAATGATTGGTTGTCATGACCAAATAATGGAGAAATTAAGAACGCATTAGTTAATTGAATAATTTCTTCACAAGAAAGTTGAGATTAGCCGTTTCCGGTAGGAGACACTCGAAGCCTTTTCCTATTAAGTAGCTGAAATAAAATTAAAATTCACACGGCGGCTTAGAAGAAGCTGCTGTGGCGGTCATAAACAAATAACTGCAATTGAAAAAAAGTCAAGGTACACAAAAGTCTACCTCGAAAAGAAAAGACCGCCTTTCACCCCTCTGAATAGCATTTCAATAAATTATATCGATCTGTTAACTTTAATTAAGATAAAAATCGGGCAAATAGGCCGTGTCAAATAAATTTAAAGACTATTAGGGCCGATATTGTAGCGTTGAAATTTTCATGTGTTAATAAAATCCTATGTCGAAGTAGAAACTTCGAGGAATTTTATAGAAAATTTGATTTATTAAGGGTTCTTATAGAATAAAAAGGACATCACAGTAATTTAAAGTAAGTTTAGGGAGCAAATTAAAAAGAATAAAATTGGTTAAAAGTTATTTAGTTAAATTAAAAGATCGGAAGGAAGAAGCATAGGTTATGTATTCTATTCAAAAGCTGATTACAAGTTTAATAAAGCAGAGATTCAAAAGATAAGCAGATAGAAATGATAATAGGACATGATAACATAATTACATAACAAAAATATTTCGATTAATAAATATTTTTGTAATTAAGAAAAACAGCTGATTTATATAAAAATTAAATTTTAAATTCTAAGTCCTAAAATAGGTAAATTGCGCAAATACTTTCAAGTGGGAAGAATAAATTGTAAGTGGGAAGAATAATTAAAAGGAAGGGAACTGGAAATTGGAAGGAAGGAGACTTAAAATTAATAGTAGGGTAATCAGATAAAAAATTGATATAAAAGAGGTAACTCGGTAAGTTTTGTTAGTTCCGGCCAGGAATTCGTTGCGAACCATTGTTAGTTCCTACAAGGGATTCGATGCGATAGTTCCTGCCAGGAATTCGTGGAGGAAGAGCTTGTTGAAAAGTACTCGAAGAGAGGTCGACGAGTAAATAGTAATTAACGTAAGGTGAGAATTACCTGGGAGTTCGGTTTCAACGAAAGGTGAAACTTAGCGACTTTGAACGATCGTAATGACAGATGATTTTTGACGATAGTTAAATTGATGTAATTATCATCGTTTTCTTATAAATAATTTCCTTAACATTGTGATTTTGGACTTCGGTTCAATTGAATGTTTTCTTCGTAGTATTTTGGGTTACGTAGAGCGTCCCGACAATTGTGATTTGAGATTTTACAGTTTCATTGAGTTGTCATCCCGTTAGCTTTGTAAATTAAAGTAGCCGTGATACTGTGATTTTGGATTACATCCAATTGAGTATATTCTTTGTAGTTATTGGGAAATAGAAGTCCAGCAGATGATTTTGATTTTATTATCAATTGATGTGTCTTGTAGATAATTAGGCCCGTGATCTTTTTCACCGTGAAACCATGATTTTGAACAACCTTTGAGTTCAATTGAGTTTAAGTTCCGTGAGCATTAATAATTTTTATTTCCAGAAGTTTGTTTTAATTTTATCGTAACGTACGATAATGTTCGTAAAGGTATTTTCATCATAAAAGATTGATCGAAGTAAATGTTTCGAACCAGTCTCATTTTATTAAGCTTCATTACTAAAAAGAAAAGAAATTAGTATTTGATAGAAAAGTTTACTACGTACCTGTATCAAAGAGATGTGATTACGAGTTCTTCGTTGAAATAAGGAGATTGGTACGATTAGACAATTAAATTGAATTAAATACATAAATTCATTTTTGAGGTTATAACTAAAACATATTGAAACGTTTTAGTAACAGTTGCGTGCTACCGTGGAATGTGAATCGTGAGCAGTAGTAGCGACACCTACCGACTTTTTAGAAAAGGATTTTAGTTAGGATAAGAAGATTTCTATAAGTTTTTAGTTTGAAAAATGTTGTATTTAATTTAGTTATACAATTTTGGTTGATTTTATGATTAATTCATTAATGTACATAGTTAAAGATATTATAATTTTGTTTTGAGAATTGGTGTATTTCTTTCGAAAAAGCTGTATAAGTAGATTGAACCTTGGCCTAGCCACTGAGTGACATACGAGATTGCAAATATAAATTTATTATGCTAGTGAAAACTTTTGCTCTATAAGTTGGAGAGAGTTACGCTACAATATTTCAATCTTCTATTAAAGTTCCTAATAGCTATTTGGCGAATAAGTTTTGGTTGCTACATAAATCCTTTTTTATAATTGGTTAATTTTTATAATCAATTAGCAACTAAATAAATTATTAGGCAAATAGCTATTAGGAACTTTAATAGAAGATTGAAATATCGGCCCTTAGTGTATCAATATGTTATTCAGGCCTTTTAACCACCAGAAATTGTGAATTTTAAACTAGTTAATTAAAAGACCACTTCCACAAAAAACTTGATACTATTAGCCGTCTCCCACATGAGACTCACTAAGCATTTCCTATGTAAGTACCTGAATAAGATTTGAATATCCACTGGATCAGTGGATATTCAAATGTTATTCAGAGGGATCGTACACTAGAATATGAAAGTGGCAGAAATATTTCGTCGCAAATAAGTTCGCAAATGCAAATGAATTCGCACTTTATGTCGCGCTACAATTCTCCCCCTCTGTTTCAACCGAACGTCCCGTGGACGGAACAGGAACACTTGCCAACTTTCGGGGTCTTCCTCTTTTTACAACAGTCTTGTTTCTTCTCGGACCCGTCTCTTTCATCGTAAAGTTTATTGATAAAATCTTTTAAATATGGAGTTATTAATGGAATACAATTATCCATTTCGATTACTTCTTGAAGATCTCTTGAGACATCTTCAATACTTCTAATTTATTTTCCAAAATTTAAGTACGAAGCTGAATATCCCGTACTTTGATTCATAACACTATGCATAGCAAACCTAATGCTAGGTAAGTGTCAATTACACGTAGTGTTATCATTTCCCACTAAAATTGCTAATTGGGGCGGTTTTTACGTTCGATAGAATTGAATTCGGGCTGAAACACTGGATTAAGGGACTGCTTGTTTTATCACAGCTGATAAAAATAGTACACCATTGTCGTTAATTACCTTTCTAGAAAACCGTATCTTAAGAACATTTCATTTAATAGAGTTTTCGCACATCCTACGACCGTAACTTCTTTCATAGACAACATTTTTACTCATCGGGTGTTTACGTCTTCGATTACAAATATCCATTTGTTTTTAAACTCTGTTTCCGGGAGTGGATCGAATAAATCTAAAAACAAAGCTTCAAATCTTTGGTTCATAACTGGAGTTTGCACTAAACCAGGCGGCTTTAAGTTATGAGGTTCCTTCGTATCTTTGGCACGATAAACATTTTCTTACGTATTCTTGAACTTCCTTCCTCATTCCTTTACACTAATCTACTTGTCATCTGTTGCAGGGTTTTTTCGACTCCATAGTGTCTGGAGGTTGGTGCATCATGACACTGTTTTAAAATCTTTCTTCTGGAACAAACGGGTACTACGTACTGAGCTTCTTTGCTATCGAAATATGGAGAATAACACCGTTCTGCATTACAGAACTTCTCGAAGTCCATCAGTGAAGAAGGTTTTCTCTTTCAACGGGTATACTTTCAAAAGTGTTATAATGCTTTTAGTTTCAGGATCTTCCATCTGTTCGTTTTGCAGATTTCCTTCAGTTTCTTTACTAAAATCGACAGTAATAGAATAAATTTCACAAATTTGCGAATCTTCGTGTAAGCACGTGGCCTCTGTTATGTTACAGATTCTCAATTTTATTCATTTTTCAAATACCCTCACATGTTATAGTTTTCCCCATCAATGCATACTCTAACTAAAACTGAAATCTTTTGCGCCGCTGCGTAATATACATATACAACATCCCCCGGAGCTTTATAAACAAACTCCTAACAAAATATAAGTTTACAATTCCAACTTATATTATATACAGCGTGTCCAGGATAAAGTTTCGTTCCTTGAACGATTAAACTCGATTTACCTTTGTCCAATGTCGCTTCCCCAAAAAGTTATAGTGCTTTGAAGTTCTTAAAAATGAATCGAAATACAAGCGCAGCTTCCGATTAAAAAGTGATATAACAATTAATTGACGTGATATGCTTATTTTGATGCAAGGAAAACCCTGGTAATCTGTAGAAAACGATACGATTATTTGGAGGGGGTTAGTTATCGCTCCCTCGATGTTGTTACATCCTTTACTCTTGGTTAGGTAATGAGATCGGAAAAAAATTGCAATTACAAAAAGTACATTAAAAATTAACAGAATTCAATCTCTTGTAAAATTGTCACTAGGTATATACTGTTTTCGAGAAAATCCCATTGTTGCTACCTAGCTTCTTTTTTTCCTTGTACCTACTATTATAACGCCGTGCATTTTTCAATGTTTCACTATAAATCAAATCATATTATCCATATATTGAGCAAAGGTGTACTTCATTATTATCAAATAATGCAAGTGAAAGTGAGATTTAGTGTAGACAGTATTAAGGAAAGATGATCATAATTAATCACATCAAACAAAATACGTATTTAATGAAGAATACATTACTTGCTTATCATCTTCACTTTCGGCAATACAACTGATACCTAGTACTAGTAAGAATGTAAGATGAGTATTTAGTTGAAAACCGTGTACCAAATAACAATTTTCCAAGAGATTGAGTTGTGTTAATTAATAATGTACTTTTTTAAATTGCCAATTTTTTTTTTCGCTCTCATTACCTAACCAAGAGTTATGGGTGTATCAACATTGAGGGAGTGATAATTAACTCCCTTAAAATAATAATATCGTTTTCAAATGCACTAATGTTTTTTATAATGATAGCTGGTAACCATTTCAACTTTTCTCCTCTCTGAAAATAAAAATTACTACTAGATCTACTATTTTCATAATAACTTACTGGAATTTGCATTTTATTATCAACGTTAATTAAATTGAATCTAACTTTTTTCTTCGATTCTTCAACATCCTTATTAACTACTCTAAGATTAATCCAATTGAACAAGGTCTTAAATTTGTATTTAAATATCAAATCAGCTGGAGCCTTCATAGTAGTCGTAGACGGGGTATTTGTAAGACAATAACAATTTTCTAAGTTTTTCTTGAGTGTTCAAATTTCTCACTTTATAATCAAATATTTTTTAACAGTTTGCACACCTCGCTCAGCAAGACCATTTGACTGCAATTTTAAAGCTTTAATGTATGCTACTTACAAAAATCCTCAAACAAATATGAGTTAAACAGAGGTTCGTTTACAGTAGTAATCTAATAATAACATCCACTAATCCGAAATAATTAAAAAACACGTGTAACGCATCTATAACATTTTCAACTTTAGATCTTCGTAACACTTTAACATCAACGAATCTACTGTACACATCGATTAATATTAAAAAATTTTCCCTCTGAAATTAAAACAAATCTCCATGTATACGCTCAAAAACTCTATTGTGTAGGGCACAAAATTTTTAACATCTTTATCTAAATCCCTCCACCAAAAACTCTCTCTCTCGAGTTTCAACAACTCTCCGATCACTACCCTATCTCTAAAAAATGAACACTCGTCTTGTGTATTAAACTTTTTTCGTAATCTTATCATTTTAACTCTTCACTAATATTATTATCTAACCAACCTTCACAAATAAATTTATAAACTAACTCAAATAATCTATTCCCCTTTAAACTTCTTCGCACATGGACTACGGACTTTGGAAAAAATTAAAATCAAATGAAAAAAAAGAAGGGGAAAAGGAGACGTTCGTTGCAATCGATAGCGACGGCACGGAGGTGGTCTCGGAATACTTAAGTTCGTATTCAACTTTATTAACTATTTTGTCTTCAACATTTATTAATTCAAGTAAAGGTAATCTAGACAATGCATCCACATGACTCACACATCTACATACATAATGTCACGGCTTATTATATTAGCAAACGTGCTATTGTATTATATTGTATTGTATTAGCTGCTGTACTCTTATCTGGACTAAAAATTGACTTTAATGTTTGAGAATCCGAATGTAATAAGAATTGTTTTCTATATCATCGAACATAAGTTACAATTATAAAATACAGCTTTAGAACAAACTATGATAGGTTTGTCTGGATCGTATAACTCTAAAATTTAATTACTCAATAATTCTTTACTACGCTCAAATACCTTATTACACTCATCTACCCAACTAAAATTTGCATCTTTATCTAACGTTTGAAATAAAATTCTAATTTCAGAACGGAAGTTTGGTAAAAACTATAGACGGCGTTACATACACAGACTTCTATTTACAAACCGTTAAGTCGAATTGAGGTGATAATTTGTGGGCGCCTCCCTAAAGTGGATTTTTTAATTAGAAAACTTATATGGTAGTTAATCAAGAAATAAATACCCTAAATAATAATCTTCGTTACTTACATGTATACTTCATATCCTTTCATTAAATTAATTTGCAGATTGTGGAAGATAAGTACAAGAAAACGTACCAGATTTCCATCAATTCCAAGCATATTCTTGGATGGAAGTTCGAACTTACAACAAGGAAAACGCAATTTTGAATGCCAACTAAAAACGAAAAAGATAAGTCCTCAAAACTAGGGCCAAATATTTATTTTCTTTACGCTTATACACATTCGGTAATCGACTAATCCTAAACTTGTTTGCCCTAAGTGGTTGAGCAGTTTTAGATAAAACAGACTCATATTAACTAGTTATGATTATATCATAATTATTATGGTTTGAAACGATTGCCTTGTATCGATTTCAATTTTAGCGGCCATTTGAGGCCACTGACATATTTATATACGAAATTCCTAGTGGCAGAAAATTTAGCAAATAGCTTAATTTTAACGTTGTATTCACACAACCTATCCAACACTGTCCCTAACTTTCCCTTACATTTCTCAAAATCTTCATCTCTAAGAATAATGTCATCGAAATAACTAAACGTTTTATCCAGCCCAACTAGAATTCTATCCAAGATACCCTGAAGTATAGACGAAGGCTAGAAACACCTTTGCCATATTAATTGTCAACAAACTACGAGAACTTTCGGATAACTCGAACTGTCATACACACCTGGCAAATCTAATAAACAATAAACTTTACAGTTTGATATGCTTGCAAAGAAAGCATCAGCCCTTGGTAAGAGATAATGTTGTGTTTTTATGAACTTATCAATCGTGACTTTATTAGAATCAATACAAATTCTTATAGTTCTGTTACGTTTTGGAACTACTACAATCGGACTAGCCTAATTACTATTATGAACAGGTTTCAAAACCCCCAGTCTGTCGAGCTCTTTATCAACTTTGCCTCTTAATTTAAAAAGTACAGTATAAAATCTTTAATACACCGATTTTGTTCAATTGAAACACATTTGAAAATTTACCTCGAATACAACTTATAATAATTGCTAAACGAGGAATACTTACAGTGTTGATATGATCATTATCAATTGTTCTCGTCAATGAAGAAAAATAACTTAATTATCAAACCAATTTCGTCCCGTTAAGGAAGTTATTTGTTTTGAATTTTTACGACCAGTAACTCCAATTGCTGTTCCATTGTACCAATACCATGAAGTCTCACGTTCGCTAAAAATTTTTCAACAATATTAATCTTTTCGCCAGCCAGTGTTAACAATGATTATGATAAAGAAACTAAAGGCAAATGACAAAAATATTTTTGATACTTATCAATACTAATTAAGGTAACACACGCTCCTGTGTCAACTTCAAACTGAATTGGAATACTGGTCACGTACACCTCTCACCTCTGTCATGACAGCCTCTTCCTGAACGCCATTTACTTCCATGATTTGATCTACATTTAATCTACTTATATTTGGACTTGAATTTCTTCGAAAATTTGTATTTCTTCCAGCATTTTTTAATTGGCAAAATTTGAGTTCCTAAAACTCGGCGATCTTCTAAACCTGTTGCTTCTATTAAAACTTGGACATCGACAAAAACGTCGTCTAAAATGTTGATCTCTTCTGTAACTAGGACTTGGAACTTTTTCTAAAGTTGTTAAAAATGCTTCTCCTTGTTCGACAGTTTTTCGACATTATTATTTATGGCCACTTTATTCGTAAACGAACTGACATCGTGTTTTCCCTATAAATTTAACGCCAACTCGCAAGCACTTTCGAAAGTTAGATTTTTTCCTTTAATAGCGTCGCTCTTAACTCCAAATACGAAGTGCATTTAAGTGGCTGGTGATCCGTCTTGATCTTGGCCTACAACAATTCGATATAGCCTCTAAATTTCGCAACAGTCCATACCACTGCTAAGATCCTCTCTTGGTTGTTGAGTATTTCCTTTTGGGAGTAAGAATTCGACTGGCGTATTCTACCGGTCTTTCTTCTTCTTTACCTTCTCTTTACCTCAGAACTACTCCCGAGGCGTAGTCACTTCCATTCGTATCGAGGATAAAAGATTAATTTCCATTGAACTATCTCAATAACGGGGGACTCATAAGCCATTTTTTAACATCTCATAAGTTTTTGTTGAGATTCCCACCTAAAAATAAAATTTTTCTTTAGCAAATCAGGTTTAACTACTTCGAAAAAATGGCTACACTGGTTTTAAATTTTTTACTACCAAAATTACGGCTGATTACTGCTATGCGTTTTACCAGGCTACAAAAATTCAAAGTTGATCCAAAACTTACTATAAAAAATCAAGCGATAAAATACTCACATAAACACATAGGCACGCTTGCAAAACGAATAACGAATTTATTCAAAATTCCCAACATACCACACTATTTACATTTTGCAGACTCCAATCCAATCTCTCCTAAATTTATAGTACGTACTTTGCAGATTACAGATTAACTAAAACATTTTTCAAACTCCAGAGATCCACTGCAGTTCATATCGGTGTTTTAAGTAAAATTCTAGAGAATTTTGAGTTCCTGAATAAAATAATAAATTTGATAAATGAACAGTCAACGTAATTTCTTCAAATTAAGCTAAACCATTGAGGAATAAATTAAAACACATTTATTTAATCATAAAACATCACATTTATTAAGTCACGCTTTTAGTGACGATCTATTTGGAGTTTCTAAAAGATGCAGTTTCAATCAGGGAACAGATTTATTAACATAAGTTGATTTAGTAGGCAGGGTAGTAGTAAGCAATTGCTATTCGTTTTATACATATCACATTTTCTTTCTTGTTCAATATTCTTATATTTTTACCTATACCCTGGAATATTTATATTTTTTACATAGTATAGTAATAGTAAGAACAATTATAGAGAATTGATTAAAAATAAGTGTCTCAAAATATATAAGATTATTAAATACATTACTGAAAATGATGAAGTACATAGATAATTGATGTTAATGACTAAAATGTTTGTACTAAATTAAAGGGAATTATGTTTTAATAGATATGCACTGTTTAGTTTAACCAATGGAGTTAAATTTTCTCTAGACCTAAATACGTTCGTATACAGTTAAGCCAAAGTCTGTCTATTTTCACTGGTATACTACGAAATTATTTTTGTACCCTGTTTACTATTTAATATTACTACAATATTAGAGAAAAAACAACTACGAAAAATATAGTTCTTAAATATTGCTTTCGGTATCAAAATTCTATATGGCAATAATTTTATATCAAGAATTGTGGTCATGATCATGATGAAACTTTTCAGGATGTTCGTATATATAAAACACATAAATTAAAGGAACCGCCACAATCATAATTACTATACCAACGATTAGAGCAATCCAAGAAATATCGGCATCGGCACCACTACATGATAACTTTAACACAATTGTTTCTGGGGTTTCTGTTCTAGGTAGTAAACTAATTTCTTCATCACTAACTTCGTGTGCAAGTGAGCTCTCAATTGCAGTATCAACATTCCTCGCCACTGGTTTTAAATTGCTATTAAATATTACTGTATTCACTTCAACACCATTTAATTCTGTACTACTGTTTGATACGCCTAAAAATTCATTATTAAGTTTCTTTTTTAGTAGTTTAGCGTCGATTTCTTGAGCAGGTACTGGTTTTTCTTGTGGCGAATTGCATCCACTACCGTGGACACTAGCCAAAGCCATAGAAAAAGGTCTAAGAGGCACTTTGACTGTTCTTTTGGCAAAAATTTCATTATCACGGTGAATATTGTTAAGTCTTTTTAATTCGGATATCTACAATTACTAAATGGTTCCATTAACGTATACAAATATTGTTATAAAAGTTTACCGAACATTGGTAACGAATTGAAAGAGCTTGAAGTGTGTCATTTTCTTCAATGTCTTTTTCTGTTGTTGGTATTTCCTTATAAGCATTCTTTACAAACAATTCAGTCTCTTCATCGCTATTATCACTTTCTTTACAAGGCAATCGATCATATTCTAATTGATATTGTGATTTGGGCCTGAAATTTATCAATAATAAGAAAATTATTAAGTAACTTAGTAACAAAAACCTTTGACGTTGTTTCATTGTAATAACTGTTTTCATTAGCAATAAACTAATTTTTCACGTACGCCAGTTGGCTTCAAATGTCAAACTTTTAGGTTATATTCAGAATAATATCTTGTTATGAGCTGTCCAGGAACCCACAGGAACCAGGAACTGTCAAATTTGTAAACTTCACATTTGTAAACAAATTAACCTCTAAATTTCAAATAGTTTTTAAAACGTGTTTAATATAACAATGGACTATTTTGAAAGTTATGAAGATTTGGAGGTAAGTAGAATTTAAATCTAAATTAATTTTACACCTTTGTAGGGCGTAAAATATATATTTTGAACAAAAATTTGAAATTTGCTCCTGTTCAAATTTTGAAGCAAAATAAAATAAAAAGGAGATTGAGAAAAGACTATTATGTTACTTATTATTTAAAAATTCTTCAGTAGTAGTTGTCGATATAATAAGGCACTCTTCGCAATCAATGACAACGGTGTTGACAATTTAGTTGATAGTATCGAGAGTTCGATCACTTTCTCTATTACTGTGCTCTCTGTATTTGATGTGTTCCAATTTGATTTTATAAATTACTTAAACTAAAAGTCATAATCAGTAAGTATCCTTTTTCGACAAAGTGCCTTTCCATTAATTTAGAAGCTCTTCGTTTCGTACATATTTACTCTGTCGGACGCTTTTTGTGATATTACTTTTGAAGCGTAAAATGAACCGTAAATATACTCAAATATTGTCGGGTCTACGCGTTCAGGCGTTTAAAATTTCGGTTTTTGGCTATTTCGATATTCGATATTACATATTACGTATATTCAAGTTGATACTAGATGGCGTTACAATGCTGTATCTCATCAAAAAATTCAATTAAAGGTGCATACAGATGGTTTTCGCATGCGGAACTCGCACCGTGTGCAGCACCTTAACAATGCTGAGATTTTAGGTAAATTGTATTTTAAATTTTAGGAGTCCCGGCCTGATAGAATTATTTGAGTATTTTTATGGCACTTCTGATCCAAATTATATTACAAAAGTAATAGTTAGTGTCTTTGTATCTTCAAGTGCAGTCCTGCAGTCCGACCTCAACTCTGGTTGCAATTCTTTCTTTCCAAAGTTTGGCGTTACTTATTACTTATTATTAAAACAAAATCGCAATTCTTGAGTATTTATTAGGATTTTACACTTTAACAATTGCACTACCCCAAGTTTTACCTTCTAATGTATTTAAAAATGCTTCAATGGTATTTTCAAATCCGTTCGTAACAGTTTCTTTGCATTTTAATTTACCTTCTTGGATCCATTGCACGTTTTGTTTAATTGCACCATCCCAGCGATCAGACCAACGAGCGACATGCATTCCTTCCATTTTCACGTGTTTTATTTTTATTGGAGTTTGTACTTCACATGCTAGAAAATTATGAAATTATTACCAATGACATAACTTGTACAACTTGGGAGACCTTTAGATGAATCTTTACTCTTATAGTATAAAGAAGTTGCACCACAAATGCATATTCTTCCAAAAGTTTTCATTTGGTAAATTACATCACTACTGATTTGTCCGCCAACCTTTAAACACATTCTTATTAGATTAGTAACTCTTATTAAAATTTATTTTTGACTTACATTATCAAAATAGCAGTCCACCCCATTTGGAGCATATTCTTTTAGTTTCGATTTTATGTCGTCAGTTTTATAATTGATAAAGTAATCAAAACCTAATTCGTCTGTGAGCCATTTTCCTTTTTCATTTGAGCTTGTTATTCCAATAACTTGGCATTTTTTAATTTTGGCAATTTGACCTACAATATGCCCTACACTTCCTCCTGCAGCAGATACTACCACCACATCGTTTTCTTTTGGCTTACATATTTCCGTGAGACCGAAGTATGCAGCGAGCCTAAGTAATATTTGCTTGAACTAATTAACTGAATACTGAATAACGATTATTACTAACCCCGGAATTCCTAATGCTCCTAAACCTAATGATTCTGGAAGCCCTTCCAGTTCTAGTACTAAATACGGTTGAAAGGTGCCCGAAACTTCTTCGTCAACTACTGTTAATGTTCTCCATCCAAAATCTCCCACCACGTATTTATTAATTGGAAAGTTGGCATTTTTACTTTCGATAATTCTAAAACAAATCTATCTTATTTAAGTTTGCCATTACTTACACAAGACAATTTCGTTTACTTTGCAATTTGAATTCCTGCACAAGTTTCATCTTTATTTGCTATTACTTGCCTGTGCGGGCCAACTTTGAGATACACTGCTTGTACTAAGTATTCTGCAAATTATATGTTATGATATCGCAAGTTTTATTTGTTTTTCATTTTAACCTCCATTATTTAGCGATCTAACCGTTCCATTCTTAAGCTTGAAATCGGCTCTTGTAGGATATTCTTTTAAACTATTTGTAAAAGTATAATACTGGAAGATTTTTGCAATTTTAGACATTTTTAAATTTATTTATAACTTTTGTTGTCGATGGCACTAACACTTCAGTGAATTTAAACGAGGTGTATGAGAAAGATAAGGTTTATCTAAAGGAAACTTTTATGCTTTTATCTGTTTATTAACATGACATGGAAATAGTAATTATCTTTGAACTTAATTTAAATTGTCTGCTGTTTTGATAAATAATCCCGTTTTTATCACTTATAACTTGTTTTTGGTTTTTGCTTACTGAAATAGTGTTTTGAATCTCTTGAAGAGACATAACATAACGTCACTATATCTTCGCTTCTTGGAAACGAGTTGGAAACTCCTTATAGCTCAAAATCCTCGCAGAATTCTCCTAACTTTCCGTCCCTCTTTTACCATCGTCCACAACCCCATGAACTTAGCTGCTTAGATACTTGTTATTTTTCTAGTAATTACGTTTAAATTCAATAATACACTAATATTAACGCTAAAGTAGTTTTTTATTCTTTTGTGGCACAATATAACACAATCTGCGAAGGAGGCCATTATTACACTTTGATTATAGCTTTTCCTGTATTACCACCTTGCAACATATCCACAAACGCATCAAACGTGTTATGGAATCCTTCGGTAATTGTTTCTCTGTATTTTAGCTTCCCTTCTTTTATCCAATTTAAATTGGCTTGGAAACTTTCGTCAATTCTCTTTGCCCACCTGTGTACTACAAATCCTTCCATCTTTAACTGCTTTCCTACCATGTATCGTTGAATTGCCGTAGCTGTAAAACGATTGGCAATATTTATCAGACACTGATTACTGATTTGAATAATTACCTTTAGACATGTTGTTTGTATCATCGTTGTAAGTTGTAATTGATCCACAAACGGATATTCTTCCGAACACTTTCATATGGCTTAGAACTGTGCTACTAATTTCACCTCCAACCTAAATATAACGAGTCGAATTAATTTTTGTTTAAACTTGTTTATAACAACCGTATACATTATCAAAGTAACAATCGACTCCATTTTCAGCGTACTCTTTGAGTTTTTGGGAAATGTCGTCTTGTTTGTAGTTGATGAAGTAATCGAAACCTAGTTCTTCTATCAGCCACTTTCCTTTTCGTTCGTCTCCGGCGATTCCAATCACAGTGCAGCCTTTAATTTTGGCAATTTGACCTACATGACTGCCAACTGCTCCAGCCGCTCCCGATACAACTACAATATCGCCTTCGCGCGGTTCGCATATTTCCAAAAATCCAAAATACGCCGTGTGACTAGAAGGATAGTTTTATAGTTTTGGTTTTAAACTCTCTTGTAATGGAAAAATACCCGGGCATTCCCAATACTCCTAGTGCAAGGGATGGGCTAAGATCGCCCATATCGGGTAATACTATTGGAGGAAACACTTGTAGTCCTTGTTTAGGTGTAACGGTGTTGTATATTGTTCGTGTTTGCCAAGGAAAATTCGCGAGCACGTATGCACCAACTGGATATTCTTTAGCTTTGCTCTTGATTATTCTAAGATTAACAAAGTTTGATTTACTTTAAATGTACTTCGATCGTGTACCTATATACTCACTTCGCTACTTGTCTACCCAGAAATGGCTCCCCTAAAGGAAGCGACGGTTCATACGCACGCATATACGGATCGACACTTAAGAAAATTGCTTCTGCCAAAAACTCTATAAAATAAATATGTAGTACCTAGTTGAAAGTTTATACTTTAAATGCGTTCTTACCATTTTCTTTGATTGGCGGTAATTGTTCTTTTACTAGTTTTAAGTCGTCAGGTTTTGGAATACCTTGAAAGTGTTTCTCTAAAATGTATATTTCAGACTCCATCGCATTTAGTAGTATTAAAACGACTGTTACACGAAATTGTTTGTTCTTTTTATTTATATATTTAGATTGTTTGAAGTGCGTATATGGTGCAGATATAAACTGCTATGTCACGGTGACATCGGTGATGTTTAGCACCAGACTTACTACTACAGGATGCTTACTTTTTAATTGAGTTAATGAAAGTTATTACGACCTGCGCGTTTTCATGTTGTTCTTATTGATGCTAATTAATTCCATATTTCATAAATAATGGAAAATTTATTTAAGTGCTCATAGAATGATTAATACACGTATTTATCGCTATACCCAATTAATAGAACTATTCTACCTCTTTGTATTCCACTTAACATTATAATAACTTAATAGCTTTATAATAGTACCTACCTAAATTAATTTAAAATTGTTTGAATCGAAATTTTGTTCTAATTGAAATAAGATAAACAGCTTCACTGGTTATTGGTCAAAGACGTTGTTTTAAAAGTAGATATTAAATATGTCGTATCGTTCATTTTTCATTAAACTAAACCATCATGCTGAAAATTGGAATTATCTAATTATCATTAAGTTGCAACTCTTTAACCAATACTCATTGTTATATCGTCTGTTCCCCTATTCATGTTTTGATTAGTTTCCGCTGCAGTTTTACAATTTACAAGAATATGAGGAAGAGAAGAGGAAAATATGGAATAACCCATCGTTTTGAGTAGCCATCTTCTCCCGGTTGTGTGTCTTGGATAAATTTCTGCGGGTATCTTCTACAACCCTATACAATGATATACCTGTTCATGAACCTTAAAAGTGGGCACCTTCTTTAACTTTGTGAGCATCGAAAGATGTCATGGCGAAAGCGCCGTTGTATTTCCTAATGTTTTGTATAAAATGCTTCGAGTATTTATGCTCGCCCAGTAACATATTTAATCGGTTCTGGGGGATCTTCATAATCATTTAGGTTAGGCGTACTTGCTCATTGCAACAACACATTGCTGCACTTTCGTTGGTCCATTTCCTTGCATGATAATTTAAGCATGCGTTAGCCATAATATATCTCAGAGACAGCTCTTTTATATTTGCATACGCAATGAAAGGCTCATAAGAAAATGCGCATTTATCAAAAAACACATCTCTTATAAGTAGGATTGGGATTTCGATTTGTTCGTTGCCGTTGTTGTTGCAAGCACCCTTCTCTTTCAACTGTACTCTTTGCTTCTCTTAATTGAGAAGTACGTTGGCGCATTGTCTGTAAATGGATCAAACGACTTCTTTTCACTCGGTCTCGTAAATTGCGTTACTTATAATTGGTGATGCCCTTCTGGACTTTGTTGACTTCTAGAAAGGATCATTTGTGAGGACATTGCTGTTAATTTAGAGCAGTGGTCGCCAAACTACAACCCGCGGGCCGGATCCGGCCCTCCAACGAATTTTATGCGGCCCCCGAATTTTATTAAAAATATATTTTACCGGATGTAATATGAAGTTTCGTGTTAAGTACAGGGATCTCGCTTATTAAAATAGATATAAGAGTTGGCTAAATGAACAAAAATGGTCTTCGAGCTCTAGCTACACCAAATGAAGAACCGAAATTTATCTCCTCTATAGTATTTGAGAAATATGGTCGAAAATTACTTTGTTTTTGAAACATTAGTTTCAGTTTATTTACTTGGAGCCAGTTACTAGTTGTTTAAAGACCGTTATTTATTTTGATAGTTGCACTATCCAGACTTTCATCCGTAACTGATATCAGCAAATAAATTTATAGATCCGTATTTCAAATTTAGTTCCAGGTCATTTATGTACAAAACAAAAGTATAGATGATTCGCAAGTTTTATTTGTTTTTCATTTTAACCTCTATTATTTAGCGATCTAACCGTTTCATTCTTAAGCTTGAAATCGGCTCTCGTATGATATTCTTTTAAACTGTTTGTAAAAGTATAATATTTGAAGATTTTAGCAATTCTAGACATTTTAAAATTTATTTATAACTTTTGTTGTCGATTGCACTTACACTTCGGTAAATTTAAACGAGGTGTATGAGAAAGATAAGCTTTATCTAAAGTAGACTTTTATGCTTTTATCTGTTTATTATATAATATGACATGGAAATAGAAATTATTTTAATTTAATTAATTTAATTGTTTGCTGTTTTGATAAATAATTTCGGTTTTATCACTTTTGGCTTGATTGATTTTTGCTTACTGAAAATGTGTTTTGAATCTCTTAAAAGAGATATAACATAACGTCACAATATCTTAATTTCTTGGAAACGAGTTGGAAACTCCTTATAGCTCAAAATCCAAGCAGTTTCCCTAAGTCTCTTTTGCCATCGTCCACAACCCTTATGAACTGCTTACCTCTTATTTTTTTAGTAATTACGTTTAAATTCAATAATACAATAATATTAACGTTAAAGTAGTTTTTTATTTTGTTGTGGCACAATATAACACAATCGGCGAAGGAGGCCATTATTACACTTTGATTATAGCTTTTCCTGTATTACCACCTTGCAACATATCCACAAACGCACCAAACGTGTTATGGAATCCTTCGGTAATTGTTTCTCTGTATTTTAGCTTCCCTTCTTTAATCCAATTTAAATTGGCTTGGAAACTTTCGTCAATTCTCTTTGCCCACCTGTATACTACAAATCCTTCCATCTTCAATTGCTTTCCTACCATGTGTTGTTGAATTGGCGTAGCTGTAAAACGATTTGCAATATTTATCCGAGACTGACTGCCGATTTGAATAATTACCTTTAGACACGTTGTTTATATCATCGTTGTAAGTTGTAATTGATCCACAAACGGATATTCTTCCGAACACTTTCATATGGCTTAGAACTGTGCTACTAATTTCTCCTCCAACCTAAATATAACGAGTCGAATTAATTTTTGTTTAAACTTGTTTATAACAACCGTATACATTATCAAAGTAACAATCGACTCCATTTTCAGCGTACTCTTTGAGTTTTTGGGAAATGTCGTCTTTTTTGTAGTTGATGAAGTAATCGAAACCTAGTTCTTCTATCAGCCACTTTCCTTTTCGTTCGTCTCCGGCGATTCCAATGACAGTGCAGCCTTTAATTTTGGCAATTTGGCCAACATGACTGCCAACTGCTCCGGCCGCTCCCGATACAACTACAATATCGCCTTCGCGCGGTTCGCATATTTCCAAAAATCCAAAATAAGCCGTGTGACTAGAAGGATAATTTTATAGTTTCGGTTTTAAACTCTCTTGTAATGGAAAAATACCCGGGCATTCCCAATACTCCTAGTGCAAGGGATGGGCTAAGATCGCCCATATCGGGTAATACTTTTGGAGGAAACGGTAATACTTGTTTAGGTTTAACGGTGTTGTATATTGTTCGTGTTTGCCAAGGAAAATTCGCGAGCACGTATGCACCAACTGGATATTCTTTAGCTTTGCTCTTGATTATTCTAAGATTAACAAAGTTTGATTTTTAAAAATGTACTTCGATCGTGTACCTATTACTCACTTCGCTACTTGTCTACCCAAAAATGGCTCCCCTAAAGGAAGCAACGGTTCATACGCACGCATATACGGATCGACACTTAAGAAAATTGCTTCTGCCAAAAACTCTATAAAATAAATATGTAATACCTAGTTGAAAGTTTATACTTTAAATGCGTTCTTACCATTTTCTTTGATTGGCGGTAATTGTTCTTTTACTAGTTTAAAGTCATCCCGTTTTGGAATACCTTGAAAGTGTTTCTGTAAAATGTATATTTCAGACTCCATCGCGTTTAGTATTAAAACGACTATTATCCGAAATTGTTTGTTCTTTTTATTTATATATTTTGACTGTTTGAAGTGGTATAACGCGACCTGCGCGTTTAATGTTGTTCATATTGATGCTCATGTTAGTTATTTCTATAAATAGTGGAAAATTTTTTTAAGTGCTGATAGAATGATTAATACACTAGCTATTTATATCCAATCAATATCAATATCAATTCTACCTCTTTGTATTCTACTTGCCAGGGTAATTTTCATTAATTTTTCATTGTAATACCTATATAGTACCTAAATTAATTTAAAATATTTGAGATATCGAAATTTTCTTCTAATTGAAATAAACTGCTTCGCTGGTAAATGACATTGCTATTAATGACGTAGATATTAAATATGTCGTATCATTTATTTTATTTGTTCATTTTTCATTAAACTAAACTATCATGCTGAAAATTGGAATTATCTAATTATCATTAAATTGCAACTCTTAACCAATGCTCATTGTTATATCGTCTGTTGTTCCCCTATTCATGTTTTGATTAGTTTCCGCTGCAGTTTTACAATTCTAAAGTTTCATTTAAATGCCGAACCGTCCGAACCCCTTGATGAAGGGTCAACCGCCAATTTTCTGTCAAGAAAGGACTGCTTTTCTTGATGATAATGGCGTAATTCGTTATAAGTGACCCAAAAGTATCACAATAAAATTTTCTACAATTTTTCACTAGTTTATGAGTGAGTATTTCACCTATATTATTTAAACCGACGACTTGTTGCTTCAGAAAATTAATGTAAATGACCCAACCTCGACAAGCCTTAAAAAGCTATTGAAAAAGAACTCAAAACAGTTTTTAGTTGCTTTATTTTACAAAATATACGCTTTTTATACTTTCACCAACGCTTTTCCAATATTCTTCCCTTCTAACATTTCGATAAACGCCTTAGTCATATTCTCAAACCCTTCGGTGAGGGTTTCTTTATATTTTAATTTGTTTTCTTTAATCCACTGGTGATTTTGTTTGATCGCTTCAAATTTTCTATCTTCGAACAAATATTGTTGAAAGCCTTCCATTTTGAGTTGTTTATTAAGCATGTGTAGTTGAACGCAAGATACTAAAATTAGTGACGTTTGATTACCTACGCTTTCTCAAGACAACCAAACATACCTTTTGGTGGTGTATCAGCACTCGTATTATAAGACGAAATAGACCCACAAATTGATATTCGGCCATGCATATTCATATACTTCATTACGGTCGTGCTTATTTCGCCAGCTACGTTATCAAAATAACAATCAATTCCATTTGGAGCAGCTCTGGCAAGTTCTTCCTCAAAGTTTTCACTTTTGTAGTTTACGCACGAATCAAATCCAAATTCGTCGATTAAAAATTTCGACTTGCTCTCCGATCCAGTTATTCCTATCACTTTACATCCTTTAATTTTAGCAATTTGTCCTACTATGTTTCCCACGGCTCCTGCTGCACCCGTTATTGCAACAGTCTCTCCAGCTTTAGGTTGGCAATATTCTAAAAATCCGAAGTATGCCGTTTTTCTAAAAAATTTTTGTTGATTAAAATGTACCTAATATGATTAATTTGACCCCCACCCTGGCATTCCTAAAACTCCCAATGCTAAAGAAATCGGCAGTTCGCCAAAATCGGGCAAAATGTATGGTGGAATGCCTGTTGGCGCTCTTGCACCTGACTCGCCAGTGAGTATGGTGTGGGTTCTCCAATTAAGTGTTCCCACGATGTGTTTTCCTACTGGAAAGTCTTGATTCTTACTTTCTGTAATTCTATAAAAATGCCAATTAATTTTTTTAATATGACCCTTTAATAACTATGCGTACTTTGCTATTTGACTTCCAACCATTGTTGCCCCTAATGGTAATTTATAAGCATACGCTCTCATGTATGGATCGACACTTAAATAAACGGCTTCTGCTAAAAATTCTAAGAAGAAGCGAGTAGTGACGGTTTGCATAAAAGGAGCTATTAGAATTAAGAAATAATTTACTGTAAGTATTACCTCCATTTTTTAATGGTGGTAGTAATTCTTCGACCATCTTCAAATCTGTTACTTTTGGAGGGCCATCAAAATGTTTTTCGATGATATATTTTTTTGCCACGACCATCTTGTTTAATTGCCTTAAATTTTTCATTTGCTTGTATATGGTGAGATTAATTAGACTACTGAAGTGCAAGTTTGTTTTCTGTTTTATCTTCTGATAAGAATTCTAAAAATATTATAAAGATTCGTTGGGTGGGTTGCCTAACTGCGAGGCGTTTGGATAATAACGAGACAAAAAAGGTATCTTTTAACGCAAAAATTGGTGGAAGTGTGTTTAGATGTGTACTTTTCAATGTACTTGTAGAGATAAGCCACATCTTTAGCTCCAAGTGCTATGATAATCTCCCACATTCCTTTTAAAGAGGCCACATGTGGATTTTTGAGAGGTACTACATATTTTTTTAATAATTGTTTTTTCGAAATATTGTCATTAGACATTTAATCTTTTTTCTTTTGACTTCAAATAATTATCGTATCTGACTTTGGATACTACATTGTCATATACCGGGTGTTTACAGTCTTCTGTCGATAAACCTTTAAAACAGCTTAGTAAAAGTTGCCTCATAAGCGAGATATACGAGGATATATTGAAAAATTCTTAGCCTACTATAAAACCAAACAAAATTTCAATGTCAAAATATTTTATTACTCAACATATTCTCCTCTTAATTGGATACATTTATTACAGCGAACCTGCAACGTCTCTAGACCTTTCAAAAAAATGTTTCTTCTTGCTCTGCAAACCAGACCTCCACAGCTTTTATTACTTCCTCGTTGGAAGAAAATTTACTACATTTTAAACTTTTTTTCAGTTGAGGAAAGAGATGATAGTCGGACGGAGCCAAATCTGGAGAATAAGGGGGGTGTTCTAGTAATTCAAACCCTAAATCACGAATTTTTTGCATGGCAACATGAGATTTGTGTGCAGGGGCGTTGTCCTGCAAAAACAAAACACCTTTGGATAGCTTACCGCGTCTTTTCTCTTTAATTTTCTCCCGTAGAGTGGTCAGTAATGTCGAATAGTAATCTCCAGTTATTGTTCTACCCTTATCCAAAAAATCAATCATGATTACTCCATGGCAATCCCAAAAAACTGAAGCAAGAACTTTTCCAGCAGATTTTTGGACACGAAACTTCTTAGGTGTTGGAGAACCAGAGTGTCGCCATTCCATCGATTGTTGCTTTGTTTCTGGATCGTAGAAATGTACCCAAGTCTCATCCATAGTAACAATTCGGTTTAAAAAGTCTACATCGTTTTCAAATCGAGCACAGATCGAACGCGATGCTTCTACCCTTGCACGCTTTTGCAGAAATTTTTTTCATGTCCAAATTGACGTGAACTATATGATGAACGCATTCGTATGAAATATTCAGTGCTTCAGATATCCGTTTTAGCCCAATTCGACGGTCTGATAAAATCATGTCATGAACTGCATCGATATTTTCGGGGACTGACACAGAAACTGACCCGATCGGTCATCATCTTCAATTGAAAATTGACCTCTTTTGAAGTTTTCGGTCCAATTTTTCACGGTCGCATACGAAGGACATTGATCACCAATGTATGGTATTAACCATATCTTCGTAAATCTGCTTATATACCTCTTACCCCTTTTAAATACAGGTACTTGATGATGGCTCGATACTCCAATTTTTCGATTTTCACAATTTCGGTGGACATTTTTTTTCTTTTAATTTATTGCTTAACTCTGGTTTACTTTTTTGACGTCAAACTTTACACTGACACTTCTAATAAGTTATTGTTCGTTGCTATGGTAACGCAATATTTTGTTTATGCATGGAACTGGTCTAGGCTAACTAATAGATATCAATACATCGTAGATTCTTTTAGTTTTCACACTAAAAGATTTTTAAAATCTCTTAATCTACTACTTAAGCCAAGAGTTTCTCGATCCCCAGACCTAACACCGTTGTGGTTATATAGGGTGTCTCACGTTTAATGTTTGGGATTCAAGTGAGGGATAGAGTATGCAATTTGAAGGCAAAATTTTCATATACACATGTACCGAAAAATAATTTAAGGCTTTAAACCTTTACAGCCTTCTGTAAAACATGTATCATGTGATATTATCTGGAACGGTTTTGAATGTATTGAAATTTTTCTTTATAAGGCTGTATTGTAACTCCCTTACGAAGTGTTTTCCGATACATGTTTATATGAACATTTTGTCTACAAATTACATATTCTACCACTCGCTTAAATCCTAAACATTAAAAAAAGTGGGACATTCTGCATAGAATACCAGAATGACGCAGTTTCTCCGCTCCACTATATTGATGAAATGATGATTATACATTCAGTTTTTGTTACATAAAGATTATTACCGGCTGTATACTTTTAACTTCAAGGCATAAAAACCACATTATTTAACTTAAAATTTTAGTTAATTGTATCTTTAAAATAGATACCAAAAATTCATACAAAAATCAAACTTTTACGACAGCTTTTCCAATATTTTCGCCATTTAACATGCTAATAAACGCTTTCGGCATGTTTTCAAATCCACGCGTAATTGTTTCTTTATGTTGCAATTTTCCTTCTCTTAGCCATTGCAAATTTTGTTTTATACCTTCCATCCAACGATCAGACCAAGACGTAATCACAAACCCCTGCATAGTGAGTTGTTGAAAAAGTAAAGCAGGTTGTATTATAGTAGCTGTAAAACAATTAAATATATAACTATTTTAGTTTATTAAAAATCTCAATTTTGGTACCTTTTGGAAGATTTTTAGGTTCGCTATTGTACGATGAAATAGAGCCGCACACAGAAATTCGACCGCGTTCGGTCATGTGTTGTATTATAATACTACTAATTTCTCCACCGACCTAAAAATTTGAAAATTGTATTTAAACGGCTTCGGTCTTTTTAATTTTTACCGACATTATCAAAGTAGCAGTCGACTCCTCGTGGGGCGGCTTCGGCCAAAACTTTACGTATGTCTTGTGTCTTATAATTGAAGGCATGATCAAACCCTAATGTTTTAAGCCATTTGCATTTTTCGTCCGATCCTGTAATTCCAATTACGCAACATCCTTTAATTTTTGCAATTTGCCCAACATGGTTTCCTACTGCGCCACCAGCACCCGTTATTACTACAACTTCGCCACATTTTGGCTTACATATTTCCAAAAAACCAAAATAAGCCGTATTTCTGAAAATTTACGAGTAAAAGTATTTTTAATTGCCTAATACGAATTGATTTACCCTGGCATTCCTAAAACTCCCAGTGCTAAAGATGCGGGAAAATCCTCTGCGTCTACTAAGATGTAAGGTCTCAGTTCTCTAAGTCCTGGTTTTTGTTCACCATTAGAGATGGTGTGAGTCCTCCATCCAAATTTTCCAACCACGTACTTACCAACGGGAAATTCTCTATTTTTAGATTCTGTTATTCTGTACAAAAGAAAAGAGTTATTGCTTTGCCCGGGAGTCGTGTAAACTTAAACTGTTACTTTGCTACTTGGGTGCCGATCATGGTAACCCCTTCTCGAAGTTGATGTGCGTAAGCACGCATGTACGGATCAACACTTAGGTAGACGGCTTCTGCCAGAAATTCTGAAAGAGATTGCATCTTTTATCTGAAAGAGTGAGGCGGTCACGTGATCACTGTATGAAACCAAACCAAAATTATTGAAAATCGCAGTGTCTGAAAATCTTCAAATTTGGATTTTTACTTTAGTAGGCTTCGTATGTAATCACCTAAATACTTGAAAAAATTTTCTTAACGTGAACTGTACTTACCCCCATTTTTCAGCGACGGTAGTTCTTCTTCCACTAATTGAAAATCCGTTTCTTTTGGCAAATCTTCAAAAGAATGAGCGTACACAAATTTTTTAGCTTGGATCATTTCAATAACTTTTCGAACTCTATGGAAAACTAATATCTGCTTACTAATCAATTGCAGTTTTCTTTAATAACGGTCATTTCTCGTACCGCGTATCGTATTTTGTTTATAATTCAAGGTTAAAGAATCGAAGTTCATTTCGCTCTGTTGTGATAATAGAATTTTTATTTTTATTGTTTTTAAGTAGGTAACCGTATTTGAACTGGATAATCAAATTAAATACTTCAAACAATAATTTTTATAAAATTAATAACAACACGTATGTATAGGAACTGTTTTGCTACAATTTATAATAATATATTACGTTGTTTTTATTTCAATTACAAACTATAAATAAAATATGAACCTGAAGTCAAATAAATATACTTAATCGGAGGGGGGTCGCATTTTTAGGTTCATAAATGCATGTTAGAAGATTTTGCAAGGAATGAAGCTTATAAAAAAGCAATTTTTGAAAATCGAAAAACTTTTGAAGGAAAATGTGTGTTGGACGTTGGAGCGGGAACTGGAATTTTATCGATATTTTGTGCACAAGCTGGAGCCGCTCGAGTTTATGCCGTCGAAGCTAGCGAAGTTTACAAAGTAGCTCAAGAGACCGTAGAAGAAAACAACGTCTCGCACATCGTCCAGGTAATAATTTTTTTGTTCTGGGCGATTTCAAATTAAGTACAAGAAATTGTAGGAGATCTTCTTTGGCTCATTTATTAAAAGTACGAAACTTTGACACACCCTCTATTTTTAAATGAAGAGGTGCTAATTCCTAAACGGCACTTTTCAGAATGGCTAGATGGACGACTCTTGTAATTATATACCATCACGCAATTGGTCTTGGTTCGAGGTAGGTCCGGGTGTCCGGGCTTACCAGTAATTAGATTAGTTAAGCATAAATTGGGCTAAGATGAGCGCATCTCTTTCAATTTTTCTGCACTTAGAAATCACCCTGTATACTACTCTAGTTAATTTGAACCTTTCCAATTTATACATCTCAAGGTAATACATAATTCTGTTGAAAATATCTCCTTGCCAGAAGATGGAAAAGTCGACATAATAGTATCGGAATGGATGGGTCATTTTTTACTTCACGAAGGAATGTTGGATTCGGTAATTGTAGCCAGAGATAAATTTCTAAAAGCAGGAGGTTTGTTATTTCCTGAAAATGCAATCGTTTATTGCGCACCATGCAGGTAAAATTTTATATTCGCAATTTACACGTTTGACATAATCTTCGAATTATTTTTCAGTATTCCCTCCTTAAATGAGTTTTGGAGCAATGTTAGTGGTGTTTCGATGAACAAATTTGGTGAAAAATTAAAAGCTCAATCTTCAAAATCCCCTAAAATTATTACCACAAAGCCCTATCACATTTTATCGGAGCCCGAAATATTAATGTGGATAGACCTACGAGAGATAACTTCTCAAGATTTAAACACGTTACAAATACAACACTTAGCTGTGATTAACAAAACTGGACGATATCAGGGCATTTGCATTTGGTTCAGTTGTAGTTTTCCTGATTCGGACGTAGAGCCTGTCGTTTTATCGACCGGACCTGCCGAATGCGAAACACATTGGAAACAAACTGTGGTTCCTTTACCTATTGATATTGAAGTTGTTCAAGGAACGCCCATTGCTTACGATTTACGGTTGGAACGTTCCAACGAAAGCAACAGAAGATATAAAATCGAAGTAGAAATGTTAGATGAAGAAAATGTGGAACACCCCGAATATTGCTCTTGTTTTAAAACTAAATGTATTCTCACGAAAGCTGTTTTAGCAAAGTACGAACACGATAGTAATGCCATGGAATAGCTTTTTGTTTGTAATAAAATCTTTTACATATTAACTTGTTCTTTTTTTTTTGATTTACGTAGTAATTAAATTGAAGTTAAACGAAAAAGAATTGTATAGTAATAAATAGTTGAATCGTTGGACTAAAATTCGGTTTTTTGAAAACCACATTTTTCGTTTTGTAGCTCTATATTATGTTTTTTATGGTTCACTTTTAAACGGCGACTAAACAAAGATCGTGCAGGGGCGTGGGGCTGGCGGAAACTTAACCGCCATGCCGCTGGCAGCCAGCTATCCCTATGATGTCTTCATTTCTTTGAATTTTTAAAGGCTTGTTCACCTGAGTTCGTTAACTTTATTGCAGGATGTTTTTTATTTTATTTGTAACCTTTTAAGAACCAATCGAAAATTGATTGTTAGCTGACATGTTGTTAAAAGGAAAGCTAAAAAATGGAATTCGACGATTATTTAATGTTTTTTTATTAATATCAAGTTTTAGAAAAACTATTAGAGCGCGTATCGAAATCAGAATAGGTAGGAAACGAAGTAGTGCGCGAGGATGTACAAATCGTCGAGGAGACCTCAATGATAGCTGAAACGCGAAGCCTAGTAATTTCCAAATTTTTTCGATTATTAACTTCTATACTTAGGTCATTTTTTACCATTTTTGTTTTAGAATTACACAACAAGAATGGTATTTTCAAAAATGAGAAGAAAACTCGTTTATAGTGAATGCTCCATTACACAAAGGTGCTTGTTGACCTTGGAGTAAACAACGATTTAAGATTTGTGGAAGAAATAAAAACACATGGACAAGAAGATTTGTTCTCGTCACTTCGAAGGTGTCGCTAATCTTTCACCCGTTCACACCTTTTTCTTCATAGTCGTCCCACATTATCGTTTCATGTATCAAAAAGTAAATTAGAAATGCTTTGTACTTAGCCCTAATTAAGGTTAATCTGTTTTAAAACCACACTTAGGTAATTTGGACGATTTTATTTTTAAATTTTTACAACTTTTCTCATACTTTGTTCTTGTCATGTAAACGTTTAATTTTTTTATATCTTTTTGAAGTAGAACTTGAATTCTTCAAGGCGTTACTAGAATTTCGAGTTAATTTAAAACGAAATATTTAAGTGTTGAGTGACTTTTTATTGGAGGTAATTCTTAACAAGCACATCATTTTTCAATTCTACCCCACGTTTTAGTTTAACCCTTTAGGTGCTACACCTACACACACTTGTTGAATCCGTAAACTGATCCTAAAGCTCATGTGTATAAGATAACTGCTATTTCATAAGTCAACTTTTACTTCAAACAAACTTTAGTCAAACTTTGACCAATAGACGAATGTCTTTCTTAATTCGTGAGTAGCTAGATCGGCTTTTACGTTTTTAAATTTGGAGATTGGCAGTTAATACTAAATAGTATAGGAAATGGAAAGCCCATAATCCGTAATTGATATCTTATTAAAGCTTTTGAATAAATTTTCATAAAATTTCGTATAAATTTAAAAACCGATCGCATTCTGACTTGATATACTTCGAATTTTAAAATTAACATTTTTACATTTAACGACTTAATTGTACATTCGTCGATCTGATTGCATTAAAAGTACTATAATGAACATCGTGAATTCTACATTATTTTATTGGACTATCTTACTCGATATCAGCAGAGCTCTATCATTATAGTATCGTGATAAAAAGCGAACATTCATTAGTGAAGTCGTTCCTTACTTCAAGTTTGATTGCTTCATTACTGAAGAAAGTTAGCGTACTGGATGTGTGTAATAAGCGATCTTTTAATAGGTACCGCGTTTTTCCAAAAACTTATGTGGGATTGTAAAATTTCTGAAAATACAAATCATTTGTTTATGATACTATTTAATAGTTCATGACTTTAAAATTTTAAAGCTGCGATTTATTGTTTTCGTGGGTTTCGTTACTGAAACCTGAAAGAATTTGTCATTTGCCCATTTTCAGTGGAAATGAACGCATCAATTGCCAAACTAAAAGTACATTAGCTGCAGTGTCTATAATGGAAAATGGAACCAATACTATTGAACTTTACTTTACATTGACAAAATTCAGTCAGCACACGGGGTAGTATCCGGTCTCATCTCAATTTTTTTAGGCCATTTATCAGGAGATACATCAGTCGTCGATAAGGATATAGCAAGCCTGGGGTCCAGTACGCCAATTCCTTTTTACTAATCAACTAATCACGAACGCATCCCTGAGACGCAACTATACCGAACGTATTTACAACCCTTTTTCTGCACCTACTTATTTTATTTTTTATGTTTATAGTACCTAATCGAATGAATCTATCATTAATGCAATCAGAAAGGATTAGTTTCTAGTTTTAGCGAAGTGCATTTAGAAAGTATCCATATAATGGAAGCACTTGCTCTAATTTGCATTTCTTACTTACGGGTATGGGTTGGGCACTACACGTTGAACGTTGTGTGTTGATTAAACACGACGAATGCTTCTCGCGCTTTTAAAGGTTGAAAGTGGTTGAAAGCAAAACAAATTGTTTTCATTACCGTAATTAAGTAAGTATGCAATAATCAGGATAAACGTACAAAGACACGGGGGTTTTTAAGCTTTGTCGTGTGTGGTAAATGTTGTAACCACTTTTGATTTAATTGTCTGTGGGCTGCACAGCTTAAAATTTTCCAACTTTAAACTACTAATTGAGAAACCAAAGTTTTAACGTCCAGCTTCGGTGCTTTTTTGTCGTTAAAAACTCAAATCAAAAGTACGGCTACTTACTAAAATGTTTTTTTTTACAAATCCAGATAGTGGCTGGTAGTTTTAAGCGACGCCTTGAATGGTGTCTAGACGAAAATGAAAGCTCTCACAGATAATATACGACATTATAACATAAAACTTGGAGTAGTACATGAGTCAGAAACGCACCTACAACTTAACAAAATAACTAAAAGCCATATGGCGTTTTCAAGTATTATAGTTATTACGTTATTAGGTACTAGTACTATACAGTTTTGTTAGTTATATATTTTTTTAAATACGAAAAGTTAACAATAGCTTCATTTTAAACTTGAGCATTGACAAAAATTATTTCTATTGTTTCGCTTAATGGATAGAACGATGAAAGATCAGAAGGTTTGGTACTTCAATCATTTTTTAAACATGTAGGTAATATTTTTTGGCGTGAAAACTAGGTAAAATCGTTCGGAGTAAGAAACGGATTAACATCATTGGTATTGAGCTAATAAAATATAACTTTTTGGGAAATTTGTAGAAGGCAAATGTCAATGAGACTCAAAGAATCAAGAAAGAGACAGTTCCAAAGATTTCGGTGAACTTCGACTCTCTCGATACATTTTTGGATTAAATATCAGAGAGGTGCGTATACCTCAAAGCAATACACGTGTTAATTAATGTAGAAAGATTAAGAATACATCGTGATGTTGGGATAAATTTTCGCCTGTGCTAATAGTCGGCTATGGTAAAATAAATATCAAGTCCCATCCCCGTCACCGCGATAATAAATGAGTTAACCTATGATTACAGTGAGTTTGGCCAGCCCGTACATTATTCTTTCATGTAAGTAGTGGGCATGGCGGCATCGCGACAATTTTTGAGAGAGCAATCACCAGTTGGCTTCAGATTATTGAAAGAGCTGTGAAGTTCTTATTACTGGTTTTCTTTCGTCGATTACACGTTTGTGAAAATTTATTCAGCTAGCTCAAGCATGGAAAGCGTGGACAAGACTAGTTTGTTTTGCCCAGGCCCAGCTATAAAAGAAGGAGTACTTCAACAAAGTTGCAGTATATTGTATATTATTAATTAACATTAGTGTATAATAGGTAATATTCAGTAAGCTGATGATGCGATTAGTGCTGAATCACTGGAGGAGTTGCATATTGTGGAATGTCAGTAAGAAACGGTTTTCAAATTAAACAGAAAAAGAAAAGAAAATATATGATAATATATTATGGCGCATACATTGGCGCAAGCCATACCTCATATATTTATTGTTCGATTTTCAAAATAATAAATCAATACAATAAAAGGTCGAAATTTGATTTTTTACATCGTTTTTTTAATAAGAAAACTGTGTACCTAATCGTGATTTGATTAGTGAATTATGTACTTACCTCTGCTAAGAACCCATATATGGGTAGAATATTATCAGCAAATTAATTTTCTGTGCGATTTAAATTACGTGGTTAGAAGTTCAAATCGATTTCTGTTTAGTAAGAGAAATGTTTCTGGGCTACTAATGAGGTACCTTTCAACCACGGCCCATTATTGTAAACGTGCCTGTTTGTTTTTTATAAATCATATCCGCGGATATAATTATTATTTACTAATATCTAATACTATTTCGAAATTTTAATAGCAAATTAGATCGTAGTGGAGGGGAGATCGGGCCACGTTGCAACAATTTTGTATTTTTCGCATTTTTGCGCTTAATAGTGAAAAAAATATGCAATTGTTGGGGTAACCGAGTATATTGAAGTACATACATACGAAATTAATACACTTAGAAAATGTAAATATAGCAACTAGAGCTTTCTGGTATCGTTTTTTCCCTACAAGCTTTATTTTTTGGCTTTTAGCGTTTTTTGTTAAACTCCTTTTAACAACCTTCAGCTTCTTCCCTTCTTCTCTTCAACTTTATGTTTTTCTGCTTTTAAGAGACTTTTTTCAGGCGTGTTGCAGTCTGTCCCACTTACTATATTATGCATTTTCGCTCTATAAGCCGAAAAATCATACCTTGATTACGTTTCAAATTATTATTTTTCATAGAAATATTATACAAATGTTCGTTTATCACTATTTAGTTTTATAAAGCACTACCACAATTATTAATTTTGTAATACAATTTTATTCGCGGTAGTAGTAAAATTACTTTTGCACCTGATTACCTGATAAAGAGATAAGGAATGTTACTCATACACTGATCTATTTAGGCGCTAATTTTAACTCGTGTAAAGTATTATTTAAGTTAGAAACATTTGCGAGATTGCAGTTGTTATCTTGTTATCTTATACGATATAAATAATATTTGGGTTGTTGCAATGTATCCCTGTTGCAACTTGCCCCTATCTCTCATATATAGACTACGGCACAGGGGTGGTTCACTTCAGGTCGAGGACGACAAAATTATTCCGTAAAATTATTTCTAAGATTTCCAAATTCTAAAAAAAGATCTGTATTTATTGCAATTAGTTGTTGTTAAAACGAAGTCAATTCGACAAAGTGTTAGGGCCATCTTAATGAGCATTTTCAACCCTATCCTACATTAGACCCTTCTCCGCCCTAATACTCTTATTCGAAAAACATAATATACAAAATTTTCTTCTAAAAACGAAAGATGCAATTTTTGTGTTGGAGATTTTGTTGTTATAGGACACAAAATATTATCAAGGGTGACTTGCTCTTGGCCTCCAAGGCATCGCAGATAAGCTCCCGCTAATCCTACTATGAGCCTAGTCTTAGTTCGATTTTTTGATGATTTATCGAGTACCTAGAAAATTATTTTCTATTAGCTGGGAGCCTGGCTGAGAGTGAATCGTTAGACAGTGTAAAATATACTTTGCCAAGTCTTTGGAGCACCTGAAAACACTAAAAATGGACCAATAGGACAATAGTATTAGTATACTCTGGCCACACTTGTAGACTTCTTCGAGGCCTTAGATTGTTTTATGGTAGGCATTAATCAAAAGTGAACTCCTGTTGAGGTATATACCTTCCAGAATTTAGACCAAAATTAGAAAATAATAGTAAGGTTGTGTATCTGTATCTCTAATGCAGATGCAGGCGTTTACTTTTTACTTCTAGATAAGGCATGTTAAGTAAAATAGTCTTATTTTGACCTACATTCTTCATGATCATCTGTATAAATTATGCTACATATTTTAGAATCACCTTGTATAATACAGAGCAATTTAATGTAAATAAAAGCGTATAAATTGTTTGAAATACTGAGGACCGTCCAATACAACACTAATTAATATTTAGTTTTTATATTCGTGATGGTATTACGTCCTAAAATTCGAAAAAGGGTACCTACCCCGTTACTCCGTCTCTCATTTAATAACTCGTTCCGCGTGTTTATTTTAAAAAGTCAAAATTATAAGCATTTTTGGGTAATTACTACTAACGTAATTCCTGTTTCTAAACTCTTCAAGAAGTCAAGGCTTCTAATTTATTTGGTATCTGATAGAAAACAGTAGCGTAATGAAGATCGTAGCGTGGTTGCCATTGGCACATTGGCAGATCCAGCTACTGGGCGGTCATAATTTACAAAAAATATTCCTAATCTAAATCAATGGTGTGGGAGACCAACAATTCCAATTAAGAAATTTTTGTATAAGGGCAGAAATGGGCTTACCGGGGATGGCACTGCTTGAAAAAAAAATTTTTTTAATCAAAAATAATTTTGCAAGAAAAAGTATTCCAAAATACGCTCGTTATAAGTTGCTCCGTAATTCCTCGTATATATCATTAGTTTTCCTTTTATGGAATAATAGTGCAAATTTGTAGTGAGCAAATCTGTTTTTCACTATACTGCACCCTCCACAAGTTACATTTTCAATTAGGGGTAGCTACAGAGTAGTTAAAGTTAAGTTTTGGACTTTAGACTTCATAATAAATTTCGTAATGCATTATTTATTTTAAGCTATCAATGAATTGATGAATTCAAAATTTAGTCAAGTCAGAATGTCGGGATTTTTAAAAGATTTATTTCGATTCCCTAAAAAAAGGCGACCAATAAATAAATAATTAATGTCACGATTCACGATTATAGGACACGATTAGACAGGAGATATTTACATTCAAATAAGTAGTTATGTTTATTGTGCGCATTATACAAGTTGACTAAAATAATATCAACTTTAGGTCGTCTGAAAAAAAAAAGTAGGAACCTGCGCAACGCGTGTTACTACTTTTACACACATTCTTGGTACAAGGCAACTTCACTTTACTCAAGGCTGCTACAATGATGTGTCGAACAGCTGATCCGTGGAGGGGTGGCCCATTCAGCAATGATTCTATCTGGCGTAATGATTACAATATTCGCGATTCCGTGAAGCCGCGAATGCAAAAGCTCCCCTCGCGGCTTCGGGCGCCACGCTGGGTGGTCCACGGTGTGGCCGGCGTCGTGTGTGGCACGAGGCCCCGGCTCTCCCCACTCGGATACTCCTACCCTAACTTTGTGTTTATCACCGGCCCTACCTTGCAGCTTGCGCTTACCATGTGCTTTTCTATGCTTAACATTTTTAATCCCGAAGCCTCGAAATTAATGCGTACACCACCAAAATCTTATTGTTGCCTTTTATCTACACGCAATTGCTCGTACCAATAAAACGTTCAAATATTGATTCGGTGTCGGATTATTTTCGAAGAGCGTAGGCTCTTCTCGAACACGGTAAAGTAGGTAGTTACCGTTAGAAATATTATTACCTCATTTATTTAATTAGACGTTTATGCATACCTGGTGCAATTGCGCTACCTATTAAAGAGCATCCGAGAAAGAGGCAATAAACCTTTATATTAGATTGTACAAATAAAACGGTTCGTTATAATAATCGACTTAAAAGTTAATATAGGTTAACAAACTAATTAAAAGCGACTATGTTTTTTAGTTTCCAATTTTAAATTAACAATGTTGTAAATGATTCATTGTTATCTCTTGATTAAAACTCTTGTCCGTCTCCACTATGTAGCTCCACTAAGTGGAACGGAACATTCTGCATCGCGGCGTATCCAATCGATGAACAATAATGCATCGAATTTTAGCAACTCACGAAACTTTTATGCTCGTAATCAAAGTGTTGCGCTACCGAAAAATTATCTCCTTCGAAGAAACATTCTTAATAAAGTAATTAAGAAGTTGTTTTTCGTACGAAATAATCGGTAGACCCCGACCCGCAGCAGAATAACTGGAACTGGCAATACTGGCATACGCACGGCACGCCGAAATGAGCTCGGACTCGGATAATGTTGTTGATAACCAGTAACCAGAACAGTACCGGTCTCAGGATTTATCGATATATTTCTCGAGTGGGCATTCGTCTTAAATCAAAACATGCCCACGCCTGGTTCGTCAACTTGCCCCGTTTAAGTTTGATGAGTTATTTACAACAATGCTGCTGGAAGCTGGAAGCAAAAATAATTGGTTCGTTTTTTACGTAAAGTTATTGGCGAAAGTATCGTTCAGATGTCTAAGAAGAATACTTTGATGACCGTGATAATTTAGCGGTAAATGTAGAGCAGATTGTAGACCACACAGATCGTGGCTTTACGTACATTTTCTTATTTCTTTATATCAGAGGCAAGTTGAATCCTATTCCTCCAGCTACTCTCGCGTTAATTTTTAACACTTATCGCGAAGCACTCGAGATGAAGAAACAATAATTGTAACAATAAACGTTACACGACACTCATTTTTTCAAGTTTGCTTATCATCTTTTGTAACATTAGCTTTGGTTTATTATGTTTTTTAAAATGCTTAATCCAATACTATATTTTCCTATAATGTTAACCGTAAATGGTCAAGGACCACCATGAGTGCGGCATCGGACTGATGAAGATTAAAAAACATAATACACATTTTAGTTACCACTGCTAATAAATAAAACGAAATTATATAGTAACAATAAATTAATATAATATATTTAATATTTCGGTTTTTGGATTTTACAACATTTTATTTAAAAAAATAAAACAAAAAATCGAGGGTACACGAGAAAATTGATATCGAATAATAATTAATAATAAAAACTTACCCAACACATAAATAAAAAATCTAAAATATAAATATTGACACTCGATAACAATTTGTACACAAAAATACTTTTTACAAATTTTCAAAAAAAACGAACCGGAGGGTACTTCGGACTTCAGTGCCACCCGTGAGCATTTTCTTTTCTAAAAGAAGCGCCAGCCTGTATAAAGCAAATTTAATAATTTAAAATTATATACAGCAACAAGCTCCTCTTTGGTTAAGTTTTTCCGCAGAACAGTAAATAATCGATTTAATTAAATAAGTTCGTCTACTGGTTATGTACAACGTAGGAGAGAACGTAAATTTTCTTCAAATGCGTACGCGCATTTTCGTGTAAATTTGTATATGTCCTAGGAACTATTAGTGACGTTGCGAAATTAAAATCCTTTGGTGAAATAAATAAGAAAACCAATACTGAAAGGTGAAATGAGGTAGATAATGGTAAAGTAACGACGCACGTACAAAATTCAATCACGTAACCGCAAACGTCAGGATGCATGTAACAAAGAGTAAAATTACACCGACTTTCAAACCACAAGATGAGTCCGGCGAAGAAGTCGAGTCTCTTATCACATTTGTCTCCGTATCTCCCACACTCGGTATAATCGGCACGTGCGCTTTCTTATGGAAACACAATCTAGCCATATTGTTCTGAATTTCTGGACAATCGTAATCTTCTCGACCGTCGCACTTACAAGTTTTTAATTTGGCGGCCTTTTCTTGCCGCCTGAGAATCGATATCGAATTGAGGCATCTATGCGTGCACTTTTTCCCGTGAAACATCGATTTACAAAATTTATTATAATACTCTAAAGCGGTCGAACACAAAGCATCCGCCGCGCAAATCCACTGGGCCACCGTACAAGAAACTATAGTTTCATTTTTATTCGCCGTCGTCACTTGAGGCCTGCAAACTTCCACTCTTTTCTTGGAATCTTCGCAAAAGGCGTCGCTGCACTTGCACTGAAAAACAAAACAATTAGTTTTTCTCGATTAAGCGAGTCGAGTTGAAATGAAAAGTAATTAAGTCAATTAAAGTTTCTATCGCTCGAATAAATTGAAAGAGCAAACATCTGTTTGTAATTTCTTACCATCATTAAAGTTTTTCCTTCTTCGGTCGAAGTTAGTGCTATGAGGGCGTGTTGACAGATTTCGGGACAGTAGGTCGGTTCTGGGCCTTGCAATACGGCCGAACATCCGACCATATAATTTTGGAGCGCCATACCGCATCCGACACGATAGGCACATTTCAGACGAGCATCTTCACAAGCAACTGGCTCGCGAGACTCTGCTGCAGCACCCACTATCGCCGTAACTGACATCATGACCCACCACATGCCTGAAACAAAAATACCATTCGTTTTAGTTAATTAGAAACGAAGAAACAAATGTTCTTAATTAATGGCCAAGGCCAAGAATTTGAACTTAGTTTTGTTTGACACTTGAGCAGATTTTGTTACATAAACTTGATAGGTGGCTCGTTGTTTTCGTACATAAATAGTAGTATACGTATTTCTCAAGCTTTAAATTTTATGAAACAAACTGAAAAGTTTTTATAGTTAGAACTATTCACCAGACAATAATGGACAGCATTATACTGTTCGTTTCATTAATTTTCTCTCCAGCACTGTCCAAAAGCATCCAATTCCCACCAGTATGAAATTGCTTCTCGTGCCAAGCGCGTAATTTCGTATTGCCTTTTAACACAGCAATAAATTTATACGCAAGATTTACAAGATAAAATAAGAAATAAAGACAGTTGTGAATTTTGAAAGATTCAAGACAGTACACCACCTCGATAAAAAAATATTGGACGCATTTAGAAAATCTTCGCCACAAATTTGTAATAAAATTAAACTTTTGGTTGTTGGAATACCAACCATGTTTGTACCATAACCCAGTTTAGCTTTATATTCTTCTCAGAAATCATCTTTTACTTTACGTGTCTTTTAAAGAAGACAAATTGAAGTGGTAGTTGATACACGGACCCTCTAATTAAAGGCTTCAGGTCTCTCGAGCATCTCAATTACGCCAGAGTAACTCTTATTTGATATTTTTATATTTTCGAATAAAATGTAAATTTGGCAACTATTATTGTTTTAAGAATCTAAAATACTATGTTTAGCGGGTTAGCCATGTTTAGACCTAGAGGAGGCTCGCGCAATATTTGTTTCAATTATTTCAATTGTTTATGACTTTATCGGCCTCTATCTTTTTGTAGCTGTCTTATTTGAAGGTCTGAGCTGAGCTTAATTATACAGGAAAAATGCAACATGAGTGCAAATATTTTTTTTATTTTAGTTTTCGGTGCCTCAGGTCGAAATATCATGCTTGTAGAAGATACGCCACTATAAGTTTTGAAATAGAACAGACTCCAGTTCATCATCTAACTCTAATGGAAGAAGTTCCAAGTTGTTAATTAGTACTTTATTACTTAGTTTGAATATAATAAACAAATTGGTCCAAAAAATGTTGATTTGAATTGAAATTCCACCTCGGTCTATCAGACTGAATGTTAAAAAATTTAGCGCGCCTCCCTGTGTATATAAGGTTAAAATGCCAAAAGTTCTAATTCAGGTCCTATTTAAAAAAATTAAGCTGATGAGCTAGCTCGTAGCTCGTAGCTCCCCAAAATTAAGCCTGGCGGTTTTTGCCGTAATTACAGGTTAGCCCGAACCGATGGCTTAACATGCCATCCGGAGTAGAGTTATTAGCTATACACGATATACACTATTCGAATAACCACTATTGCACCCAATAAAAAAGAAAATTCAAAAATAAGTTTGCTTTGATTGCGTTTTAATTACAAAATAGTTAATAAACATTGTGCCAAAGTAATAATTAAAATCTGTAAAAGATCGTGCTAGGTTAATCGTTAATTACTTTATTTGATGGTGCCCTGCGAACTTTGATTAAATTTCTCAATTAAAACATTAAATTTAACTACATTATTTTCAATTTTGTACGTTGCAAGAAACAACACCTACTTGTAGGTCAGTGGCGGCTCGTGAGTGAACAATTTGGTGAGGCAGCTTTTTTTTGGAAGATATAGCTTAATCATAGAATTAATTAAAACACCCATCTTTCAAATGTACCTAGCGCTTGTACCTACTTATGTTATGAATTTCTAAGTCTGAATATCCCGTTTTATACCACTCTGCTTTAGCACTGACAGGGCAACACAGGGCCAACAAAACAATTTATTTTTGATCGTACTACCGCACAACCACTGGCGCACTGGCAGTTCTGGTACCACAAATTAGCAAATGCTCTATTTGGCTTTCCTAATCAGAGAGATTTAATAAGGGCGAGCTCTTCCTAAATTTTATCTTCACATTTTAACGAAGCAAAACGAATTTCAATAATAAAATTTACAACCTCTTCGCTATTTAATATCGCCTTGGTTAGCCATTTCAATTCCAAAATTTACTTATAAAATGATCAAAATAAAATGGTACACAAAAAAGGAAACCGCGGAATAAAATATGTAACTTTCCAAAAGTAGTTTTAGCTAAACTAAATAAAAAGAACTGTTTAAAAATTTAATTGAAACACAAACTAAAATCTCGGCACATTCTTTAAAAAATCAAAAACCCAAACAGAAACATTATATTCCTCATCCTCTTCACTCATCACAGTAATCTTTACGGTGACGTCAGTATCGCTGGATAGCTAGTAAGCACGCCAGAGGCAAGATGACGATGTGCCTCTCCTGGCATGAACAACGCAAGGGTATTAGAGAATTACTTTAGCTTCAAACGGTGCAAACGGGCATACGGAAATGTTTCATGATTTGGATTTTGTTTTAAACAACTAATAAATAATCCAAAAATAATTTAAAACATTAAAAATTTGGTAACGATTACCGAAAAAAAAAGAAATTGGCGTATTAATTCAGCGAGCGATACCTCTAACTGCGCATGATGTATAACTTAACAGAGTCCGAGGCCAAGCGCCGCTGAGTGCATTTGTCGGTTGCATATAAGGTATCTTTCAGAGGCAGCTCCAGTCGGTGCCTCACCCAACAATAAAAGCAAAGCAAACGAGAGACCGGTGACAAATAAATCTGATTTTATTCGTCTAAATGAAGATTATGATGCCCCTACTTAGGAATTTTGGATTTTCTAATGGATAATAATTAATTATTATTTATTTTGAATTTAAAAATATGGATTACTTTTAATAAATTTAATTCTTAAATTTAATTTTATTTATTCGTTTAATTTTAAAATTCAGGTCTTTCTTTTTCTTTTTTTGTGGTGAGGCACAGCCTCACCTGCCTCACCAGAGAAGCCGCCCCTGTTGTAGGTACATATTCTGCAACGCATGTATTAGGTACATAGGTACGATCCTTACTAATTTATTAATAATAATCACTACTATATTATAAATAATTTACCGAAGTATTTAAGTGTTTTTACGTCCGTTTCAACTGCAAGGGTGCAAGGTTATTTACAGAAGATATCTACAGTTCCTTCAGGTGTATATTCCAAACCACCTGGACACATTTGACACAGAAATCCAGGTTCCAGTGTCCAGTCAGATTCGAACCAAGAACGTCCAGACCTGAATCCGAAACTCTTTAGCCGCTCCACCCCCTTTAGCGCGCAATTTAAGTGTTATTATTGTACTAGTATAGTCTACATTCTATATTACCTTTAACCACTAAACTCCTCAAACTCAAGTAAAGGAACTTTTATGTCACATTTGCAATTAATTATCAATAACACTTACGAGCATTTATATACTTGGAGAAAAATTACTAGGAAGCTCATGTTTACAATTTAAATATTTATGTAATTATTATGAAGATGATTTAATTTCTATTAAAAAAAACCAATTGAATTTACATCTGATTAAAGTACGTGACAATTAGCATGCACTGCATTGCATTGATTACAGATATAACCATATTATGCATAAATGCAGTTATCATTAATGAGGCCTGAAAGGTCAGTACTACTTAACATAATCCAAAAACAAAACTGTTTATAAAAATTCATATTTGAGTTGCAAATGAATTTTAGAAGCGCATTTGTTTTTTTATCGTATTACTCCAAGAAGGTCTTACAGAGTAATGCATATTATTCGCACAGGGACCCGAACAAAACTTCTCTAGTACCATTGTTTTTTTTTAAATTTGCGCAGTCTCGTCTTGATTTTATTTTAAAGCGTTATCTCTGTTTGCTGGAACTGCCAGTATCTTTCTGAATTCAGATTTTCGTCTTTAATAAAGCCCTACCCTGTGAGCTCAAATATTAATGCTGCTTTCCATTTTTTCTCCATATTATATTACGTTAGTTGTTGACTGACTGTCCTAGAACTTTTTTGCGAGTATTCCGAGCTTGTTTAGAAACGACTAAAAGACCATCTTAAAAGAGACTTAACAGGCCAGCAAATTTCCACTAAGAGGTACACTTCACATTTTGGAAATTAAGAAGTTGAAAAAATCAGTTTATAAAAACCTTTCTTCACAAAATTATTCCCCCACCCCATACCTTAAAATCGACCTCTATTGTACTACTACAATAAAAAGCAAAATAGTGAGTGAATAACCTATAAAGCCGCCCAGACTTTTTGATTTTTCATCGGCCATCGTGACAAACACTAATAGGTTTAATCACGGCGGTTTGTCACGATGGCGGATAAAAATCACGAGATCTGTGGCCTCATCGGGCTTGAAAACCAATCACGGCGGTTTGTCACGATCACTGATGACCGATGAACAACCAGGAAGCGTGTGGACGGCTTATTAAGTCACTATTACAAACCCCATCATCCAGTCTTAAATACCTAATAGTTCTTACTTTAAAATCTGAGCTATAAAAATCCGTGGTTGAATTTGAATACAAGCAAGTCGAAAGCGAAAATTCAACTGGCTCTCACGAGTTTTCACGAAAGTCCCGCCCTCTGCGGAAGCATCTTATCGTAAAATCTATTCACGAATCAAAATTTTGTAGAAATGTTCTAGTTATCATTTGTCATTTGACGAAAATTGGCAATTTGATGCTAAATGACTAAATGTATTCAAATTAAGTCGTTCCAACGACCCTATCAGCTACAGTGCAAGGTTTGACAATAGAGTTAGAAGACTTTTGTTAACTTAACAAAAACCTACATACAGGCATAAAATCGTTTACAAAAATATATTATAAAATCATTGTAGATACTATACTATACTATATAGGGAGGGTAGGTATTTATGAGAATTTGAAAATAAGTCGTCAAACTTGAAAAACTACCAAATTTAAAGCATATGGTTTTCGTCATTTTTAATAAATGGTCTGCTTTTCGTTTATAGTAATTAATGGTTAGAAATGCACATAAATGATTAAGGACAAGCTCCGGATTCATTTGAACCTTTTTTTTGAAAAACTGTCAAGACTTCGGTGAAGACTACCTGCACGCAGCACAATAAAAACAAACCCCTAACAACCTTCTTCGAATGCAGCTGCTGCTCGAAGCTCGAAGCAATTTAAAATTGTGTTTAGTTGCTCTAAAATTACATTCTAGTTTCGTTTACTTTATTATAAAAAATATGCAACTTACTTGCTATAGTACCTAGGTAATTAGCGCGAAATATGAACTTGGCTAGAAATCGTTTTGCACGGTAGTCATTTTGTACAGCAATTGCGCGGATGTTGGATTAATTATTCATGAAATTCATTTTATGGAGTAGCGCCGATGCAGAGAAGGAGTGAAAAACACCTCGAGACTCGTTGCTCGTAATGCACCGTTTTTATTCTAAATATTGCATCCGAAACGTCATCGCAGAAAAAAGACGGAACAATAAACAATATTACTTCTTTCTTACTGTTCTTACGAACGTTTTTGCACAAATTTTCAGAAACTGTTATTAAAGAAAATAAACGAATCAACTAATGTTGTGCACAAACATTTATTTTAATTGTAAGACAAAAAGTTCTTATAAACATGGGTTCGCAACGACTCTGTTTTTAAGATACAGGATATTGAAACAATCATCAAGACATTTTAAAACTTTTCTGGAAATTATTTTTTCGATAAGCTAACAACGCCTTCTCGTAGAAAAGCTCAAACATAAAGACGAGAAAAATCGCACAAATCCGAACAAATATGGAGCTACTAATACATAACTGGTGTAATAACTAATAACAGTATATTTTCTTTATTTATAATAATAGCAATAATAATTATTTATCGTTATTTCTACTAATTAACAGTTATAATTAAATTTTTACTGCATTTTAAGTCAATTATCGCCTCACTGAGGAACTCACAACTCACGAGTATTTCTAGGTACATAATATCAAATGTCTATAATTTCTGATTATGTTCTCAAATCTCAATTAGTTGCAATTAGAGCTCCTCGCGTTAATTCCTATGAAATTAATTCATCAGTTCCTTCTATTTATGATGAAGTTCTGGAACCGATTCGAAATCATTCCATTAATCTGTGCAATGAAAACTTGAAAATAGACGGAGAATCTCTCTCTTTAACCCATATCAGCGGTTTTCAACTAAAAGTTTCATGTTTTGGAGGAGAATAGACTTCTTAACTTAGTAATAATTACCTAATACACACATAAAGTCATTTTAACTGCACGCATAATTCTAAGTCAAAGAATCAACATGAATTTGGCGCCAATATTGCGAATCCAGGAATACATCATCAAATCAAAGTGAGAGCTTATGAACCGTAAAATAAGAATCTATCCCGAAAAACTCGAGATTTTCCGTCGATGTGTCCCTAAACAATAAATTCCACTTTTTATGGACGAACTTTCAAAAGTTTTACTCAAGAAACTTTAGTGCATTTTACTAAAAGCTAAAAGGTAATTGCCATCTTCCCCAAAGTCAATTTGAGCGCCGATGTTATAGCACCATAAATTTAACAATTGTTCCGAATACTTTCTATAAGGTTGTAAAATAATAAACAAAATCTTAAAAGCGAACCATCGTATAAAGCAAAAGCCATCAAAAGAGCATTTTACTTGGAGTTTTTGGTTCTTCTTAGAAATATCCAAAAATCCATTATTTGAGATATCAAAAAGCATAATTTGTGATGGAAACGCTTATTATTTTTATCTCATTTGATATAGTGCCAAGAAATTCGTGTATTTACATGGTCATTGAACTTAATTTAAAACCTAATTATTCTCTTTTGAGTTAAATAACGATGGTAGATACAAGACAAGTAATGACTTAATCAGAGACCGAATTGATATGCACATCACTACGGTTCAAGACACATGTCTAAAATCAAATGTGTTTCCGCTCGTAAACTTATTCTAAAAATGTCACTAGACCGTTCCAAACTTCCAAAGACGACAAATCGTGTTTTGTTTTATATTCTACGTTAGTAAAAATTATTTTATTCAAATTAGCGTACTTTTCAAACCGAACAGTGACGGAATATTTTTAGACTTTTCAGTTGTCGTCTAATCTAAGAATAGGAGTAAATCAACTTTTGGAAGAGGCCACGAATCGCACGAGCATTTTTAACGTTTCGGTGAAAGTTTTGTTTTCTCGTTAGTTTTCAGTAAATAAACTAGAGAAACGAAACTCGAAATGGCAGATTCTAAAAAAGACGAACTTACCGTAAATTTGAATTTAATCTTCTCACATGGCTTCCATCTAAACGAATCCAAATATGGATTAATAGTTAAATAGTAGTACGTACACTAAACTAACGCACACTCACAAAAACTGTACATAAACAAAGTTGCGATATATAACAAAAAAAAAAAGCAAAACAAATATCTCTTCGCGTCTTGCTACCTCGACAACCGCCACGGGATTGAAAGTTTGGGATTAAGTTGTGTCGACCAGAGGCTTGACAGCCAACGGAGTACCTACTTTCTGCCTCCTTCTGACTCCAAGAGGTTTTTAGGCTGTCCCCTTCTGGTATTCAATCTACACAATCTGTTATTTCCTTCTTGTCCAACTGGTTTTATTCGTCTCTCTTCTTCTGCTTCACATAGTTGCCAGATGCATTATGGTACATCTAGGATTTTATAGTGGACCAGTGGGTTTTTTTAAACCCAAACTTTGAAATCGAACACTATTTAAAATACGGTAGCTATTTTAAAATAATTTGTTTTTTAGTTTTTGCAACTTAATTAATTCTTACATGCATTATAAATTATTAATTAAAGAAGATGCCATGTTTTTAAATCAAGATTCGAATTTTTTACGAACCCATCGCTAATTTGTTTTTTACCAAATAATAAAATATTGTACAATCAGAATGAAAACGAAAGTTTTATTATTACCGCTTCCTTATTTGGAACTCCAAATTTTTAATGGAACATGGAACTAGTTTTATTTTGAGGGGCGAGTTTTCGATGTAAATCAATTTTTCTTATTGATCTAATGATCTAACGTGTGGGAGTTGGCATTAATTTTTTTCGATACGTTTTATACAACTTATTGTTTCGCTCAAATTAATTGATATTTTTACTCATACTCCCATCATGTCGGCTATTTCTAAAACGGACTGTTGAAATTCAAAACTCACGCTTTAAATTAAAATATTAAATTTATAATTAATAATTAATTATATTAGTACAATGAACTACCGCCTCTACCCTTATATAATTTATCAGACGCTTGATTAACTGAAAAAATTTTCACTCGATTTTTTGTAGGGTTGCCGATATGAGGGGGTAGGTGCTAATACTTGTAAAAGAAAATAAATATTTAGAATCAACAAATGTATCAAAAGTTGTAACACATTTTGGTCTACTGTGAGTGAGTTGGTCCTAAACAACAGTAGTAGTTCTTATTTACTTAGGAATTTCGTTCTTGTTTACATATAAGAGGTCGTTCGAAACGGTAGCATTTAAGAATTATGTACATTTTTTAAGTGTAGATAGATTTATTATGTGTCTGCTCAAACAACGACTAGAAGATTTATATAAATTTTTCATATTATTGAAAATTTGGCCATTTCACGCAATATTAGTTTGCACTCATTTTAAGGTATCCACTAAAGAGAATACAAGAATGTTGGTCGACTCGAATTACCGTATCGCCAAGTCAAATATTGACTCGAGGTGTTTAAACATAGTAAGCACTTGATAATGTCTTAATTAGGGTCTCATGTTTGCTGTTATAAGATTACTTGACTAAGTAAATGCCATAATTACTCCTTTTTAAAAATGTAAAATTGATTGTACACATAAAATTGGAAAATCGCATTAGTGCTAGTTAACTAATGTGAGCATTATTAGATTATCACACGGGAAAATTCTTAGGTACGATGAATAACAAATACCAACAACAATTCCTCGAACAAGTTTCAACAGAAGTTACTAGTTGATGGTCCTTAACTACCTAAATATGATTTTATTTAACAGTAGCCTACATTAATCAAGATCAGATCCAGAACATTAAAGACTTATGGAGGAGTGTTGTAAGAGGCACCTGTTCCAAATTGAATGCTATAATAACGCATAATGGGGAACGGAACCGTGTAAACTCGTTATTACATGTTGCGTTCCGTTTTCCAGTACCGCAGTAGCGTGCTCCGTAGGAAAAACTTTAGATACCTGCATGCAAATCACCTGTGAGGTGTGAAATTATTTTGGGACCCTCCAATTTGTTAGACTGCTTTTATGGAAAATTTTCGAGGAGTGCAGCTCTAAGAAGCATATTTCTTAGATATGGATGCAGACGGTATTTCTCCCTAATATATTCAACAGAGTTTTCCAAACTGTACTGGATTATCGAAGCAGGCATAACTGTCTTTACCGACGGGTCTAAAAAACAAGAGAGATCTGGACTGGACCACGTGTGCATTCACCTGAGGTTGTTGTCGAAAAAGTCTACCGCTGGGGAAATATGTTCAGTTTTTGAGACTGAACTTATTATGGGGATATTACATAGCGCCAATGTAATTCTACACAGGAGAATCCCGAAAAAGAAAATACAGATATCTACGAACAGTTAAGAGCTGCTTTGCAAGCCCTAAACACCTGCAAGTTAACCTCTGGCCCACTATTGGAGTGCATAGAGCTGCTGAACCAGCTATTTAGACAATCTTCTTATACTCTGTTGGATTAAAAGACATCAAGGGAATTAGGGTAATGATAAAGACGAGCTGGTTAAGCTGTCATTTGTATAAAGAAGTTCGTCAAAGTGAAAATTGAGAGTACTCTGGTGTACTCGCGCACAGTTGTCGAGTAACAAGTAACAACCCCTTCCGTTACTAATATTCTCAAACTAGCTTATAACCATTCCACTTATGGCGTAAACAGTCTCCTCTGTCTCTGTCACCCTGAGCCAATAATATATCAGCCGTAAACGATGCTAACACCTTCCTTAAGAATAATACCCATCTAGTACAGATTGAAAGATGGACAAACAACGCAAGCTTCCGACAGTAGAGCAAAAGAGCCATACCGGCACCTAATCTACGAACAATTGCAGGGATACTCACGGGATACTGTCCATTATAGAAGAGCCTCCTTACTCTGAGTTTAATAGAAATCCCATATATGGAGGCGAACTAGCAGACAAAACAGCTGAACATGTGCTTTGCCACTGTCCAACTCTAATATTTTTTGTATGAACTAAATTGGAATTGCCATTTGCACTAATTTTGTCAGTTCGATTGCTGACAGCTGTTTCGATACACTGTATCATCTTCAGAGCGAGTTTTTAACTGTCTGCGTAAGGGTTGCGTGTATCGTGTATCGAAACAGCTGTCAGCAATCGAACTGACAAAATTAGTGCAAATGGCTATTCCAATTTAGTTCATACAAAAATCAATCTCGATTTGCACATAGTAAAAGCCGAATCTATCAAAAAAAAGTCCAACTCTAACGTCGACACGAAGATCAGCGTTGGTGAACTTCTGATTTGACATAGCCAGAATAAGCATTACCCTTTCCGTCAGAATTCTGGAGTTTATTTTTCAAGTTAGTTAGGATGGCTCGAAATTTGATGGCCACGGGGAGGCTGATGCTTGGAGGTAGTACAATGGGTCCGATTAAGTGGTCTAAGTGCAAGCTTCCCTCCATAAACAATCCAGAACCCAGTTAGTCGTTGTAGTAGGATGTAGTCATTGATTCCATTGTAATTTCAGTAAAAGTATCAGTATCAGTAAGTAGAACTGCGCTACTGTGTATTTATTATCATAATATTGTACGTCCACATAGTAGGGTAGACGGTTAGAAAATTTAAAAACTAGTTTCACATAGTCTGTAGTCAGTAATATAGTTTCTAATCTTTTAAGGTTTCATCTGACAAGTCTATACCTTATAGATTTAGAACGATCGACACCTACTAAAGCTACACACATCTAATAAGAACATTTCTTTGTGTTCAAATAAATTTCACACCAATACATTACACCGGTCGGCACTTTAAAAAATGTCATTTGTTACAATCACAATGTCTAAATTTTCTATTATTCTCAAAAATAAAATTTTTACCTTGTAAAGCCGTAAAGTAATATATAATAGAAAAGAACACCGGTAAAGGTGAAAATTGTAGAAACGCAACATCATAGTGTTAGATGTTGAATTTTTTTTTTCTAAAGTTATGTCTCAATAAGCGGTCTCTTTGATCTTCCGATTTAATTCTTTATTTAGTCCCTGCAATAGATAATTACCTGCAAACCGAAAGCAACGATTATAAAGCTAATTTCAAACGAGAAAAAAGCTATAACTAATTGGATAATCAAGAAGAACGTTTTTTATGACGTGCTTTTGTTTCAATTAAAAATTACCGTGAGTTTACTTTACTCGAAGAAGAATAAGGCAAACGAAATATTTCACAGAAGCTGATAAACAACAAACTTTCTGATTTAACAAAAGAGCCAAATTTTTCACGGTTGATGTGGTGCCTTTAGAAACTTTATTGTAATCTCAAAATCCTTCTAATGATGGATAAGTATTACTTGGGCGAAGCTTTTAAAAACATTTTAGTTTTGGCCTTTGGGATAACTCAGCTGTCTGAAGTCTGGGCAACTATTATGTCAAAGAGAGTTGGCAATAGCTTTCACAAACCTTTTGTGTTACATGTTGAATGCATGCAATTTAAGTATCGCACCTAAACTTTCTATAAAATTACTGTAATATTTCGTAAGAACTATAGAGAAATAAATAATACTTCTATGAGTTAAGCGTCAACGTCAAACTCAAACGAGGAATTTGATAGTGGTTTTTTATTCAATTAAAATGAGTTTATCAGGATATTAAAATTTCGTAACAGTGACAGGTTTGGTTTGACAGTCGAGATGTGGGTCTAAGCAGACTTTTATTTCATCGAAATGTATTTAACGCTCTAAAGATTTCTTATATACCGAGCTATAAGCTGTTCTTTCAAAAATAAAACATTTGTGATCTGGGATTTTTTTATATATTTTTTTTCATTGAGTCAAAAAAGATTCCAAGCTTGAAACATCTTAAAAGACATATATGTCAAAGACACAGTATTATAGTCTCGTCCAGGAGCTATACATTTTCACCTGTAGAAAACAGGCACATGGAGTTTTCGTCTTGAAAAAAAAATGAACAAATTTTGCGTGAATCGTCATGTTTTCTTTAGTAAAAGGGCGTAAGCGACGTGCGTACGTACGTAAGTGTGCCAGGGCACACTCATATATGCAGTGCAACACCGATCATAGCCTTATCGAGGAGAAGAAGAAGAAAACGTGCAATCTTAAAATCGAGCATCCCCACGATTGGGCCCAGCTCATTCGCCTAGTTGAGAAAAATAAACCTTTTCGTGTTGGTGAACTAGAAATGACAGATTTTCTCAATTTTTCAGATTTGTATTCTGGTTCTCTCGTGAACTAAAAACTAAACCAGAAGGGGGAAAATTAAATTGGAAGGAGGTGCGATGGGTTAGATATAAAAAAACACTAATATTTTATTTTACAAGAACTTTTTAGATGAAAATGCAATCTTCAAACTTGTGGATTTAGAAAAGAAGAGACGAACATGTAAAGACATAAACTTAATTCTAAAAAAAAGGCATATGATGAACCACTTGCTATTAGTACGGAAAAAAGAAAAATTTCATGGATCTTCTTCCTTACATATCAGAAGGGAACTGGGATTTTTATAAAAAAATTTAAAACTAATAACGACCAAATTGATTTATATCCATCTTCTGAAGACGAATGAATTTTCACATTTTCTAATAAAATGCTTTACAAAAAGTAGTGTCTTATTAATTCCATGCAATAAATTATTCTTTTCAATAATGACAAAGGGTTTAAGTCATACAATTACGAGTGAAAAAGAAGTGAAGTCAAAGTCAATCAAAAGTCACTTTTGCGAACACTTTTTCAAAAAAGGTTTCGACGGCAATATTTTGTTAAGTACCAAAATAATAATAATCTAAACAAATTTCAACAGAAAATTGGGTCGAAATATCATTCAGTTAATTTAACATTTGGATTCCCATTATATCAAAAAATTACAATTTCGTGTCACCTTTTTCACGCGCATCCGCGAATTGGGACGTGAAACTTTTGTAGATTGTTCTAATTAAGATCTATTTGTAGATAAACTTTAAGTATAGTTTTGGATTAAAAAAAAATTAATTAGAGGACTACATCACACGCAAGTCGCATGCGCTTTTATAATTTTTTAGTATTTTTTTCTAATGCCCACAATGAAGCGATTAACTATAATTCAGTAGGGAGAGTATTTACGATAACACGCGATCTACCATAGTTAATGACCTTTAATACGACTAATTATTTTCTATAATTTGTTTACAACAATTTAAAAATTGCGTTTTGTTAGAAATTTGTGTCTTAATAAGCACCTGACGCCTATCCAATTTTTTGAAAGTGTCGTGACACTGTGCACGGCGGCATGAAGCAGACAAGCAGTTAATAGGTTTTTGGTTTTTGTGTGTCCTGTGTAAAGACTCTGTAATACAACAGGTTTCTTCTAATGCTTAAGCTTGTGGCTTGATTAATGCCTAAGAAACTCTGCATCTAGACTCCTCTCTGACTATAGAAATACAGAAATACTCTCACATCGACCCTCTTAGATCCGCTCTTGATACTGGTATATTTATGGCATGCGTGTCGAAAGCTCATAAGTCATAACTATATATAATTGTAACATTTTAAATTGGCATGTTAACAATAAGAAATAACTTCTGTATCCACGCATTGAGAGTTGAGAGCTTGTTGCAGGCACGTAACTAGGGGGGCAGAGCATCGGGTGGGCTCGCCGAAAACTTGATGGTCCACCAAAATATACTTATGTCAGTAGATTTTATCATCATCGCGTTTTTATAGAAGCGCGGTATCTTATTACGTCATATCATGGCCTTAGTCGAGGGGGCGAGATCAACGGGGTTTTAACCCTTCTCAAAAAAGTTTAGAGGTCAGGAGAACTTTATTGATAATACTTTAAAAAATCGTTACTGCTTCTCCACCAATTTGCCGAATTTGTGTTCGCTGTACTATGAAGCGATACACAACATGTAGTGAAGTGGACACGTGGACAGTCCGGGGCCAGACGAATTTTCAGGGGGACAGGCTATCTATCTTACGTTACGTGACTGACCTGATGTTTCCTATTTCACTGTATTTCGTATATGTAGTTATTTAGTTGTGTATGCTTTACATAATATATCCTAAAATTATATACTAATAGTAGTTAGTCAATTCTCAAGAGTCGCGAGCTTATCTTTGCACACCAGAAATTCTTTGATTCCGCCGACTTCAATATATTATTTAGCAGACGAGTTTAACCGTTGTCTTATTATTATCCTTTTACGAACACACCACTTTTGAAATATTAACTGGTATTCTCACATATACACTGATATGCTTGAAACAATAAATTCAATAAAAATGTGAAATATTTTTATATTGTTAAATATTTTCTATTTTTTACTACTTTTACAACTATAGTTTTCTATCCAATCTACGCTCTAAAGATGGAATTTTGTAATCTTTTAACAAAATCTTCTTATAAGGACGTGGGCTCGTGGAGAGTATTATAATTCTTTTCAGAAATTTGCGCCATCATCACAATAAATTGTAACGTTGTTTTTTGTGTAACGTAACAATAAAGGCAGAGGAAGCGATTTTATCTAAACATTTTTCCTAAATGTAAGAACAGATTATCAGGATTACTTCAACCTGTCTCGACGTTTGTTATAAAATATTTCGTGCGTACTTCAAACAATTTTGAAGTATTAATTAAGATAATCAGATTTCCGTCAAAATTGTTCTTGTACAGCTGCAACGTGCTTTATCAGTTACTGCGTGCAATTTTGCTTCGTTTTGTTTCCGCCGAAATACCTAATTTGAGTTTAGAGATCCTCAGACACCTGTCGTCGTTCTGTTTATTAACACGATAACTAACAAACGGTTTGGAACAACATTTAAAATGTATATGTAAATTTGTAGATTAAAGATACGGAACTCAATAAATTGAGTTAAATAAATAAAGTTAGTTATCTGATGTTATCTACAAGTGAGTCAAGTGGGTGAACTTTTTATAAGCCAACACCTCTACGCTTGGCTTTCAATTATTTGTACTCTGATGCACTTATAAATTAACTGATCATGATGTAAGAAATTTCATACGAGCGACCTATTAGATGTTAGACCATCACCGCGCTTAGCATATTATCTCGATTTGGGCTTCAATTTGTTCAATATCTTCAGTTTGTTCTCACTGACTAAATTGTACGCATCTTCAAAAGTATTAACAAAAGAACCAGCCATGTAGGTTACTGTTGCCACCAGCCATACTTTTTGAAGAATCTTATTTTCGTCATCTCTTAAGCTTTCATATATTAATGAAGGCCCAAGTGTAACAGACTTGTTGAGTGCACCCTTTCAAATGCACCTGCTAGTAACTAGACCCACTTTTAAATTCAAGAAAGTTCAATGAATAATTAGTAACGAATAGCCTAACTTCTAATTTCTAAAAAGTCGCGCTAGACTACCGGAAAATATTCTATAAAATGTAGAAAAGCAGTAGGAAGTGCTGAACGAGTCCTCGGAGAAGAATTTTTGGTCAAAATGAAGTGCAGCTGCGATTTAACGCAGTTGGACTTTTTTTATGAGCAAATGTTTACGACCGTTGTTACTCCAACGGCCCACGAAAAATTGACGCGCTCAAAGGAAAACATCCTTTGAGTTATTCTTGAGATGAAGTCACAAACAATCAACAAAGTACTGCAAAATTGGGTTAACAGGATGGGGTACTTTAAAGCCAGCGGCACTAGTCATTTAAATGAAATTGTTTTTCAAAAATAATCGGAAGGTGTACCTACTTTCTTCAATAGATAAACAATCATCGTAAAATATTGAGCGGCGCTCTGACGCAGCTTTAATAACCATTTCAAAAAGAAACCAACAAATGGCCCACCCTTGTATAATCGCAATTTCCCCATAACCTTCACATAACTACGGCCTAGTTTAGTAGCAATTGATTAGATGATCAATGATGCATAGATGTCTCAGAAGCTTTATTTTCTAACGTAGTCAGGCCACTATAAATAAAATGAGAGAATAGTTTTTTACAATATCCCAATCCCAACTAACCCGTGAGCTGTGAGCCTTGCGGAAAGAATTAATTCAGAAACTCATTTCTTCTCTGAAAGTCGATGGTTTCTAATTGAAAAACTTTGAATTGCTAATTCAACCGACGTATTTATTTAATTTTGTGATTATGATCGATTTCAAAATTTCGTTGATGATCTATCTTCGGTAGACATATAACTCTAATGTTGTAAAGACATTTTGCTTTATTTTAGATGTCTGTAATTACAGATTATGATGAGGGTCCGTATATAGTACCTCATTCATCATGCGGGTCTGCACCTGACCTGTCGAAAATAACTCACACATCTTTAAAATTGTCATTTCATTTCTAAAGTTTTTAACATATCCTTTGTTGGATGAATTGTATGCCCTATCAAATTTTTTTATACCTTCGGAATTATATCATATATCCAGTTATAATTCGTTGGTATCGTATCGAGTAAAAGACGAATACTAAGAAATATTTTAAAAAACTTGCCATCGCGATTAGACGCCTTTCTTTTCAATTTAAACCGTCTCTACCACTATAATCGTTTCTAAAAATTATCCCAACAACCTGTAGTCAATAAAAGGACATCTTTTCAACTATATCCAAAACGGCGAATACATCTTCTTCTTAGAAATGTATTATTGTTATTATCAACTTCTACCACAATCAAAATTCTTCTGTTCCTTCCAATGTTTTTTAACATAAGTAAATAACATTTTTGTGGTTTGTAATAAAAATACATTTTTGTATCAAACACCAAACTTTAAAATTCCGCACATCATAATTGAAAATTAATGTAAAATTTTGAAAAGTCCGAATGTATTCAATTATTTTTGAATAATAAAAGCACATAAATTACGTTAAATGTTTTTAAATTAACTTTTTAAAACGTATCTTTCTTCAATTATTAGTTTGGTTTACCTCTCGTAACATCTTAATCGAAAAATTTTCAAGATAGAAAACGAGTTTGGTAATTAGGAAGCATTTTGATTATAGTCTTCCATTATTATTGCTCATATAGCTCTACCTCTTAAATATAAGTCTCGTAGTTGGTTAATTTCGAAATTGTATGTGGGTAGGAAAAAAAAGTTCAAATAACTGGTAGAACTTTGCTCTGGGTTGGGTTTAACACAAAGTAGATCTTATAGATGAAACCAGTCTTTCACAATAAAGACATATCTGTCAGTTTTTATGGGCGGTGCAAGACATCCCGCTGCCCTATCCGTTCTACAATCTGGCCATAATTTAAGCAGAAGTTAACAAAATGTTTCTCTTGTCGTTAAGATATTTACTATATGGGCTATTAGTCGTTACAGCTGAATGACACCTGAACGCGAAGAGGAAAACAAGATTCTCAAAACCAGCATAATTTAAAAGATATCTGCAGGTTTAATCGATATCTAACGAATTCTCGAGTTTTGTTTCTTGTTTAGTACCACGCACCCACCACATATACTATAACAAATTTCTGCCGAAGGATACGCTAGAGCGATTTATCACCGAGTTGAAGAAACGTATTGTCTATCAAATTAAGTTCCTCCTCTAATACAAATTACAAAAAGTTCCTAACGTGTTGTACAAACGTTATAATATATTACGACGATGGCTCATCGATGGCGTGGACTTTCTTTTTGAGCTCACGCTGCAGGACAGTTTATAAAAAATTACTCTTAGCAATTTCATACATGTTAGACAATTTTAAATAAATGTAATTTAAAAAATGTTGTTGAACCATTAACGATGAGTCCTGTATAATAAAAGGCAATTCTTGTATTATTATTGGTAGGTACAGGAAACTAAAATGAAATAGCAGATTAAATTTTGATTGTGTCATGTTTAATGTAAATTTTTAAATAGCAGTTAACAAGATCGTAAAATAGAAGCTGGAACATTAATCCAAATGAAATGTATTTCATCGTGATCATTTTTTATTCTTGGAAAGAATTAATGAAAGACGTTTCGTTTTAAAATTCGATTCAATTTTTGCTTTATGGGTGTTCAAGAACGTCGATGCGATACTTGACTAAATTTAAACGCCGATGCGATATAATTACTTCCTAATTACATAATGAGTTTAGGGCGTTCAAGAGGGGCCATTATGGACCTCTAAATAGACGTACTCATTTTTACACCGTCTACTGACCCCGGATGCTAAGATTTGCCACCCTATTAGAACGTCTGTGTTAGAACTTAGAACAACTCCCAAATATACCTACATCTTTTTTTTAATAAAAAATGTTCTCAACAAGTAAGTGAGGAATCGATCAAAAATACTTTTTTTGCAATTTTTGTGAAGATTGTTAATCAATGTCTTAGTTTAGATTTACTTTAGAGCAAAATCTCATGAAATAGTTAAATAACAAGTAGGTAAGGATAAATTGAAGATTGAAGGTAAGGTAAGGATATTGAAGAGCGCAAATCAAATAACTTTGACACAACTTTACAAAATAATGGCGGTGCTTGCTCTCCTACTCAGAATTCTGACTTTAATTTGAAATTCTGACTTTAAGGTACGGACAGAGTGCAGGCCGATTCAGATTCAGATTCAGAAAATCGGCGCGAGAATTCAACTGTGTTGTTGAATGGGAGTGGACATAGTTGCAGTAGGAAACTGAATATGCGCGCCAGGTGTCCGAGTCAGATACTTTACCGGAATGAATTATTCATTCTGGTTTCCGATTCAGTTTGAAATCGGCGTACACACAGTGTAGTTTAAAAATGAATGCAGAAGCACAAATTGCAAAAGTGTTACTAAAGCCCCAAATTTGGGACAAATATTCAAAAAATCGTTCTCTATCCTTTTTTAATTGGGGAAAAAGGTAATGATATTCACCAAATTTATATCGTAATTGGTTAATTTCATGAAGTTCTACTTTTCTTTAATTTTAATTCAACATTTTCAGTCGCAACTAATAAAAATACTACGTCTTCAGATGGCTCCATGATTGTAACCAACTTTCAGCCAATATTTACAGATAAATGACTCTGAAAAATGCTTCCACTATAACCTGCTATAACATAACATAACATACATACATAACATGCTAATTTGATTCCGACACAGCATGCGCCAACTTTCTGAATCGGAATCTGCATCTGAATCGGCCTGCACTCTGTCCGTACCTTTACGTCGGAATTCCGACTTTAAACTCGGAATTCCGACTGCTGCTGAACGCTGAATAATTTATAGTATTTTATTTAAAAAGTGTTTTGAGTGTGCTGAAGTTCTATTAAACTTTTTACATGTGTTCTACATTTTATAGAATCTAGAATCTAGAATATCTATATGAAGAATAATTTAGTGATTTTTATTTTATCGCCTTGTTCCCTTTTTACTACAAAGGTGCTCTTAAACACGACCTCCAATTTACAACAGCCTTTTGGTCTGGTTGAGACGAGATGAGACCAGGGCCGTAGTCAGCTTTGGCGGGCTCTGGACAAACCTTATTTCCTTGACCCTGCTCTACCGGGGGGTCCGGGGTCTCCCTGCTCTCCCCGGAAAATTTTTGAAAATTACATACTAGGACATCACTTTTTACGCTATTTCAGCTCATAAAAACAGTATACAATTACTGTGACTTTCGGGAGGGTTATTTTCTTTATGTTTAACGTTAGCCGGTTAACACAGGGAAAATTTCATTTATCAATTATCATTTCATATAAAATAAACATTTTAGGGTTTGTGGGGTCCACTACCTAAACTTCATTCAAGCTGAGGATTTTAAATTTTTTATAGGGCCACGCCTGGCCCCTAAAAACAAGGCTCATGGCCGGGCCCCGGACAAATGACCCGAGAAAACCGGTCTGACTACGGGCCTGGATGAGACCTTATATAACAAATGTGTATTATAGAATGTAACCTTGTCTCGTCTCGTGTCGAAAAGTCTCTTTGGTCCCTTGTGTTTATAGTTTCCAAAATTTGGGGGAATTGTTAATATTTTAGTTCTAATATTCCTGGTCACAATTGGCTTTGGCTGTAAAGTCAAAAATGAGTTTTTGAGTTATTATACTACACCAAATTTTAATAAAAATTTCAAATTCGATATGCTTTTTCGAATATGTGTTGATGTATAATAACTGAAGAACTTTTCATTTTTTGACTGCCTTTCCGATCAAGATGATAGGAACTATAATACAGGGCGAGTAGTGAGTACTACCTAGTGAGGAACGCAACAAACTCTATAGGAGCGTATTCTACACGTAAATATGTATAATAAATAAAGTCAAAAGTTGTTATCCGATTTTCACTTGTTTTCGAATTACAATCTTTTAAAATTCCACAACAAGTTTTCAAATATTATACTACCACCACGGACTTTTAAACATTTTCTGACTCGGCTACTACCAGCACCCGCAGCTCAACTTAGTTCTTCTTGGCGTTGTGAAAGTGAAAATTGAATAAGTTTTTGGATTTACTTATCTTGTACTCGTAATATAATAATACATAGTACACTGACGAATCAATCAACAATTTCTCGACTTCAAAGCAAACTTAGAGAGACTAACGATGTTGGTAGAAGACGAGAGGACTGAGTCGCAAACGTGCATCATCGGGTGTAGATGACAGTTTTTTACGAAATCGCACTCTTACCGCTCAGAACTCCAAAACTGCTTTGGGACCCAAAGAGGAATTAGAATAAGTGAAAGAACAACGAGGAGAAGGTTAAGAGACGCAAACCTTCACGCTAGACGTCCTACAATATGACCCATTCTGACCAGACGGCATCGAACGACTCGATGGAGAATAGAAAATTGGGGAAAATGTACTGTTTTTTACAGATGAGTCGCGGTTTTTTTAAAGGGTGCCGATGGTCGCCAAAGAATGTGGAGAAGAATTGGCGAACGTTATGCCGAATGTGCGATTGCCGAGAGAAACCGATTTGGAGGTGGCGCTATAATGATTTGAGGCGGCATTTCATTGAATGGTTTTATAGACCTCGTTGCACGATCATGTAGTGCCGTTTGCATATGATATATCGGTTTCCTGTTAATGCAAAATAACGCTCGTCCGCCACATGTTGTTCACATTACTATACTAACTATTTGAATGCAGTTATTAATTAACAGATTATAGATTGGCCGGCCTGTAGTTCTGACTTAAGTGCCGTAGATCATTTATAGGTATAGGATGAGCTGAAAAGACGGTTACATAGTCGAAATGCGTCAGTTTCTGCAAGAAGAATGGGACAATCAGCAGCAAGAGTAAATCAGGAATCGTATTAGCAGCATGCCGCAACGTCTTCAGTCCGTGATACATGCTCAAGGAGGGTGAAGCTAGAAGTTCAATACATAAATAAACTTCTTTTGTTATTGACATGATAATTCGTATTTATTAAAATTTTCAGAAAAATACAACACACTGTAGAAAGTGGAGATTACTGGGGAATTAGTTAAAGAGGTCTGTTTTGACTGTTTTACAAAGTTTTCGATTTAATCTTTCATAAATTTATTATTTTTAAACGGCATTAATATTCGTTAATTTGGCGGTCAGGTATTTACGTGTAGAAGTAATACGCTCCTGTAGAGTTTGGGGTGGGCGGTCAGAAGATCCCAGAAGAAAATATCCCAGTTAGTGTTCGCCCAGCTAAAATGTCCCAAAATAAAAAATACCCTAACAGATCGAGATCAGATCGGTTCAGATCGAGATCCTGGCGTATATTCGATTATTTACGCGGTTCCGAGGGCCCCCCGCGTTAGGTTACGAGGAAGGAACCAATTTTTTTTAGAGCAACGGAAAAAGTGATTTTTGTTCAGATCGAGATCCTGGCGTATTCGATTATTCACGCGGTTCCGAAGCCCCTCCGCGTTAAGTTACGAGGAAGGAACCGATTTTTTTAGAGCATTGGAAAAAGTGATTTTTGTTCAGATAGAGATCCTGGCGTATTCGATTAGAAATCCCAGCCTCAAAAACAAGAAAATTACTTCGTAATTTGAAAATTATTTGAATGTATGATGTAAACCAACCCTAAACTAATCACCTAGTAGCGCGAAAAACGTTTTTAAGAGAAAAATGTTGAACGACCAAACGCCCCAGGAATTGAACCCGAGTCTGCAATATCCGGTCGCATGTACGGACCACGTACAGGACCGGACCACCTTATTGTAATAAGATTTTGTTGTAGATTGATATTTTTGCCATGGGATTTTTTTGTATGGGATATTTTGGCATGGGATAATAATGATCGGGATGTATTGACTGGGATTTTCCATAAGGCTTGTGCGGATTCTTTGTGCCCTTGAAATAAATTATTATATTTATAACTTCTAAAAAAGTATGCAGCTATTACGGTAAAATTTTCTTATCATTGCTCATAATATATGCTCATTGCTCATGTTCTCGCTTCTCGTTAGCATTGCATTACCCGTGTTTTTATAACATTTTTACCAAATTTCAATAATTCTCCCCCAAAAGTAAATCTATAATCTATTGTACATACATTGTTGTAATTTAAAAGAAGATTACTAAAATTTGGTGTTATGTGCTATGGGCGGTTCTGATCAATATTCATTTCATTTTAATTTGAGTTTTATTATCAATTATTTTGAGGTGGGAATTCGCCTATCCTTACCTGCAGAAGTGCACAAGTTTTATTTAATATTTGAATAGTATTTAATTGTTATTCCTAACTAAAGTACACGCTTCGCATTATGTATTTTTTGACGCTATTTTTTACTACGCTACGCTTCGCTTCGCTACATGGACTTAAATAGAAGCCAAGGTAAGGTAGGCGAATTTTGTATTTTTTCATTATAAATTTTTATAATTTTATTTTGCAAATTTTTTATAACTGACTTTTCCACCCCATTTCTTTTCTTCATGTGCTTGAAAATTAGAGAATTCAACACAAAGGTCTATTATTTATAGGTAAGGGTCGTATGACGTACAATAAGGTTAAAAATATACTATAGGTAGTTTAAATATTCTGGCATCAATTATTGATTATTAATACTACGTGTGTCCAAAGCTATCAATGAAACATCTCTTTTAAAAAATTCTAAATGGCATTTTAAAGACACTAATAATTCGAAAATTTTTGAAAACGAACCCTAAGGGCATGGTTAAATAATTATTACGTAAATTCTAAAATTATTTAATTTCGTATAGGTGTCTTTTTAATCTTTTATTATTTTCAGATATGAATAGGTACTTATAATTACAGAAATACAAAATATCGCAGTGTAATTATTATTAATTTAAAAAGATATTAGTTTGAATTTCTAGCACCGACGTATCTTGTGTTGCTTGTTCAGTAAAACATTCCACTTGCAAAGCTTGACTATTTTCGGTGAACATTGGTTTTGTGTATCGTGAATTCCCGGCTACGGGCAGCTCGGATACTCCATTCACGAGTCACGTGTCATTGAACATATTGGATTCTAAAACATAATCAAGGCGTGACATTATCATTTATTAATATCCATATTTTATAAACTCGAAATAAAATTTATTGTGTTATGGATGATCAGAATAATTACGATGTCGAAAAATTTTTACGTAACATAAATACGATTAAATTTATAAAAGAAGTTGAGGTTAGACAGTGTCTATGGAATGTGCATCACGAAAGTTACAATAACAGGCCGCTGAAACAAGTTTTATGGACTGAAGTAGTTCAAAGTATTTGTGAAGATTATCACGAATTATCTGCTGCCGATCAAACAGAAATCGGTAAGTTTTTGATTGGTACTTATACGCCCTTTCTGGTAAAAAGAAGAAAGAAGAAAAGTGCATAGGTGTTCATAAATTAATGTTGCAACGTTGCAACTCTCTTGTTGATTTAAAAAAAAACCTAATTAAACTAAACAATTGAATTAAAATTAACTTATTTGCTTAATTAATTGTAATAATCTTTAAGCGGCAAGAGTTATGAATAATAAAATTTAAATATTTACTTGGTAAAATTTTATATTATTTAGAAGAGAAACTTAAAGCAGTCGGCAGTGGGCAGTCGTATTACCAACATACCCAGAGTTATTAAAATTTTGCACCAATCTAGACCTAAGTCAAGTATAGTAGGAAAACATCTATTTCGAAATGACTTTTTAACCCCATTTGTAAGGTGTACAAAGGAGTTTGAGTTTTAAATGGTTTACAAGGAGCCTTAAATAGAAATATTCAAAACTTTTTACTAGCTAGTTTCCAATGTTTTTATTTCAGGCTCTTTGTTAACTATTTAGAACTCAAATTTCTTTGTGTACCACCTTGTCTACCTTACAAGGGATTAAAAAGTCATTTTGAAATAGAGGTTCTCCTTTACGTCGTATGTGGAGCAGAATACTGGACTAAAGTAGAAGTATACTTTGGATCCATGCAATAAATAACAATAGAATTATTTTGGGGTAATTTAATCAATTGTTGAATGAGGTTTGCTTTTTCAGTTACAAAAATCTTACAGCATATTATGATTCCCACTTTGTTGTGAAAATAGCAAACCGAATAAATCCTGCTCGAATATTTAAAGGCTCATTAATCACCAAGATTAAACCAATTTATAAAATAATAATAATGATGCTTTTCAGTCTCGGGTATTCTGAAAAAATGGAAAGGTTTAAGGAACTCGTTTTCGAGAGAAATGGCCAAACGAAAACGCTCATCCTATCAAGGAACATGGAAAACATACGTATTCTTTGATCAGCTATCATTTTTAACGCAATCTGGATGGCTTAGGAACACGTAAGTTTAGCCACAATCCCACATTAATGAAATATGAAATCAATTCATCGAGAGAATATTACCTGATCTTGAGTGTTTTTACAGAAGTAAAGATTCCCCAACTGACGAAAGTTTACAGGAATGGAAATCGTATTTACCGACAGAACAAACTGAAGATTTTCCCATCGAATCGAAAGCAACAATTGAAACAGTCTATATGAGCGACAGAGAAACGATACTCAAAGATCCATTTCGTGAAACAAACAGCATAGAACTACCGTTGACAGAATTTAAAAGTAACGAATTTAAACGTCCAAAAATAGAAATTGAAACTACAGAATTGGAAATGCCTTCTAGTACAATAAATCAAGAATCGTCCCATCCATTATTGGTATTCTTCTCCGGTCTTATTCCAGATTACGATAAATTAACGCCAAAACATCAACGATTATTTAAACAAAATGCCCTCACCTACCTCAATGAACTTTTAGATAAGCAAGAGTCAAATGCTTCTTATCACGACCTCTAATATTACCATTTTGTTATTTTTTTTCAATAAAAAGATTGAATTTGATGTTTGATTATTTCACTTCAATATAAACAATTTTCATTTATGTCACAAGTTATACAAGCCCTAAAAGGAAATAGCGTTACCGCTATTTCCGCTATTGATGCTGATGGGGTTTATAAACACCCTCGGCAAAATCGCGCCCATTGCGTGCGTGGACAAGATACTTAATTAATTGCATGTAGAAAAGTTGATATATTGAAAGAGGTTCAAAATTATATTTTATGTAAATTTGGATGTAATTAATGCAACTTTCCGAAGAGGAAGAACATAAAGTGAGGTAAAACTCACACGTGCGCATTTATTATTGAAAACTGATCAACTCCACCTTGTTTTAACCTTTTCAACACTATCTATCTCTCTTTTAATTTTTCCAAAATTTAATAAAAATGGTACTTGAAACATCTTCATGTGAAACTTCACAAAGTAAGAATTAAGTACAAACCAAAACAGGTTTGGTAATTGGTAAATATAATTAAATTTATATAAGCATTAAAAATGCGTACTTATTTAAATATTTAATTTTCAATTAATTTTCTTATTAAAAGTTAAAATGCAACCAAAACGCACGCATTAACAAAAATGCTATGCTACAGGTCCTGCCATGCGAAATTCATTTCTTCTTCTTCTTACGTCACATTCCATTTGATTTTACTGGCTGCTACAAAGATTATTTCACGAGAAACAAGTTACAATTAGGCATTATTATATATTTTTTTTGTTTGTCTTCGACAACAACTATAAGGCTGTACCGCTTCGGGCGCATTAAAGCTTTAACAACTTAATTTCGACTCGAGCTTGTAGTTTTTGTTGTCTTTTTTATTCGAAAGAAGCATTGCGGTGTTGCCATTGGAAATTTTTGAATTGTGTTGAAAAAGTGAAAATTTTTTAATTAATCGAGGGTTTTTTATTTTAGTAATTAAGAGAATATTTTGTGTTTGTTTAAGAAATCGTGGTTAATTAGTAATTACTAGTATTTATAAAAACTTAAAAATGAATTGAACAATTTATTGCATTAAATATTGGAAATTTTGCATAATTTCTGCTTTTTTTCCACTCTGTGCTTCGGAGGGCACGTTAAATCGCCGGTCTCGGTTGCTAAAAATACAATTTTAGCGAACGTCAAAATTTTTTTCGAAATTGAATGGGACTAGTCTTGTATTCAGGGCCGCCCTTAAGGGGAGGGGGGCGAGCGGGGCCCAGGCCCTGGGCGCCGCGCGTTTTTGCTTAATTTAGGGCCTCGCGCTACCGATAGTTAACCATCGTATTCTTTAGAAAAAAAATTTTTTATAATCGTTTTGGCTCTACAATCGTTACTTGAAAAGGTACGAGAACTTTTCCTGTTCTTTCAGATATTGCCAATAAATTTTCACTTAAAAAATCAAAAAAATTTTGTCATAAAACCTCTTTTTTGGAGGCAATATCAATCGCTATTAAAATTGCGGAACTTCGTTTTAAGCCGTTTGACCTTGAACAAGCAAAACTTTTTGCCTGTGGCGCTATTTTCTTTCATTTTTGAGCCGGGGGACGCAAAATTCGCATAATGTGCTCTTTGTCTGAATTTATTAACTTGTAAATCTCCCTCGAAAACTTTTTCTGACCACGGTCTTTGTTTTCACTAAAGCCGTTAAATTAGGCCACGCTCCTTTTTGAAAAATCGCCTGCAGCGCAGTCACGTGGGCCTCCGCAATTATTTTTGCCCTAGACATCGCAAATCCTAAAGACGGCCTTGCCTATATTTAACTAATTTTCAACAGGGCTCATGCTTCTTAATTGACGACTCCATGAGTGATACGAATATGAAGAGCAGTATGCTGTATTGTCGTCTTATACAAAAAAAGAACAAGAGATACTATACTTTATTACGAATATTGTTAAGAAAAACATCGAGGATAGAGAGAATAAGAATTGAAACCATCAGAGAAAAAATGCAAAGGCAAAGCACGATTAGCTCAAAAACTTATACTAGGATTCTACTCGGAAGGAAAGAGAGAGTACGATATAAAATGACGTGGATTGAAGGAGTTAAAAGGTACATGAGTTCCAGAAACATTGATCAATATGGTTGGATAAATAGGATATAATGACAAATAGGCATAGGACAACGTAAAGAATGTTCTAAACCAATATTTTTTCATTTTTTCTAAAAATTCCGATTTGAAATACGCTGAACTAAGCCCAAACTATGGTGGTTCATTGTGGGCGGAAAATTTATAATCTACGTTGGCTTTAAGTAGCACCCCTTACTTGTAATGGTAATACTAAATTATTCTGTAGCTCCGTAGAATTACCGAGTTCTGATTGTGTAGGTTTCTTGCCAGGGCAGAAAAGTTCGTAATACTTTCATCACACACATTGGAGTCAATGAGTCAACACTTAAGCGCTATCGTATTTACAGACTTATTACAACTTAAGCCGTGTCCCCATTATTGGCAAATAGCTCCAACTACTACGGCTCTGCTAGAGATCTTGAATTTCATTTATAACGGTGTAGATAATGGTGAAAAGACCGTTTTACTATACTGTAATGATTTTGGCAGTCACTTGGACGTCTTTTGTGTGGCTTATGCTGATGATGTGACTATGTGTTTTAAGGGGCAACGCACGAGGGACGTTGTCACTGATATATATGGCAACAGCATGGATATACTTATCTATTAATTATTTCAACTCTAACAGATTAAGTTTGAATCAAGATAATAAAATAAATTTTATCCAATTTCATTTGATGCGACACTGTCGTAGATATAGTTCGTTGATTCGTTTGAATGCTTGGTCTGTTGAGCAAGTAGAATCTACTAAGCTGTTGCGGGTGTTTTTAAACATGTTACTATCGGAGCATATAGATTATGCATATAGAAAATGCGCAAGTGGTGGCAAGTATAACTTTTTGCATGGTGTACTATTTTTCAAACTTTGAGTCGGTGCTGAGATACGGGATTGTTTTTTGGGGAAATGGGGTGAATGTAGACAGATTACGTAAACTGTGAAAGAAGGTAATTTGTTACCTTTATGGTCTTGATTATTGCGAATCATGTAGGCAAACTTTTCGGAATAAAAAAATACTCACTTTGACGTGTTTATTTATTTACGCAGCATTAAAGTTTGTCAAGTTTAGGTCTAGGTTTAGACTTCAGAACCAGCATCACGAGTAATTTACCAGGCATGGAGGCGACTTGCAGCATGACGGCATTTGAAAAGAATTCATATCGGAACTGTTTTATACAATAAATTTCCAGATACTATCAGGAAGTGTCAAACTAACGAATACTTAACATTGGTTAGGGACGTCCTGCTGGAGGTGGGGTGCTTCTATACGGTCGGGGAATTTCTCGAGCATCAGATTGAGACCTTGTAATTGGATTCTAAATTGTTTGAACACTTGTCTTACTTATTGTTTTGTTTAACTTATCTCATATATTCATTTATTCAAATCTCAAGAGATGAATAAATATTATTATTATTATTATGCCAAAATAGCCAAGAGGTGATGTGACTATTTTGCCGGCACGTGCCAGTGGGCAAAATCATGCCAACTCAAACCCAACAAGTGGTGAGTTATTCTAGTGAGGACGTGCCAACTGGCTTTTCCAAGTAAATTTGTAACATGTAGGCCAATCAATCGTAAGAATCTTCGGTTGCTAGGAACCGTAGTTTCTCGTTCCTCTCGGCTGGAATGGCTCTTCTGAATTTAGTATCATTCTTGCTGATTGTCGTCCCGGTCAAATTCAGAATAAACTCAAAATCGTTACTAGTCATTCGGAAAAAGTTTCGGGACTACCTCCTCTGAATTCATGATTCAACTCGTCCACATCGTCCATAATCAAGTCTTTAACGAGTTTACTTGCTCTATACCAAGTTCGACCTCTATCAAGCCTCAAATGTACCTAAAATCGTCGATTCCGTGGCTTACTTACTAGCTTGATCAATTATTATTATTATTATGGCTGCAGTAGCTACAAGTATGTCCTCATCGGTGTACATCGCGACTGCACTCAATGCCACTTCAA